>CM021102.1:247899912-248141565 GCA_007115665.2 Sequoiadendron giganteum | reverse complement strand
CCCCCTCTCCCTCTCCCACTCTCCCTTTCTCCCTCTCCCTCTCACTTTCCCACTCTCCCTCCCATTCTCCGTCTCTCCCTATGCCTCTCTCACTCCCCCTCTCTCCCTCTTTCCCTCTCTCAATCTCCCTCTCTCCCACTCTCTACCATTAACCCTTAGGTCTATGTGGGCAGAAATTAGATATCTGATTTGTAAAACTTCGATGAGTAGAGTTATAATCTTGTCATTCCAAAACATTTTGAAATCTTTTCCAAATCAGATATCTGATTATATCGGATATTGGATTTGTGGGCCATAGAAAAACCCCATGTGGGCCATTTTTATGCATTCCAATGGACCCTACATTCTGTTTGCAGCACTTTGCACGTGACAAACATGCGGTTTCAAACAAGAAGAGACAAAGATAAAAATTTTGGAGCATCTTGTACTCAAATTTGTCATAAGGAATGATTTTTTAGCATATTTTATGAGGTATAATGGGGAGCAATAGTCATCGAAAGCAAAAACGTAAGAGAAAGTTGACAAAAGAACAAATTGAAGAATACAGACAAACAGATAAAGAAGGTCATAGGAAGAAAAGACAAGGTATGTTAAATATTGGTGAACCTGAGCCCTATGGTCTTTTAAGTGAAGAGGAAATTGAATATGTTCAAGGTGAAAATGTAGAATATGATATTGAAATTGGGAATGAAAATTTTCAAATTGATATTGAAAATGTTCAAGGTGAAAATGTTGGAATTGAAGATGTTGAACATGATATTCAAATTGGGAATGAAAATATTGAAATTGATAATGAAAATCTTCAAGGTGAAAATGTTGGAATTGAAGATGTTGAACATGATATTGAAATTGGGAATGAAATTATTCAAATTGATATTGAAAATGTTGGAAATGAAGATGTTGAACATAATATTGAAGCAAGTGTAAATTATGTTTCACTAGATTACATGAGAAATAAAGAACCTTGTGTGGAAGAAAGACATACTCCAAATTCAAGACCTTCAAGGACCCCTAAATGGTTAGTTGAAATTGATGATAACGTTATAAACAATTTTGAAGGAAAGAGGTCAACGTGAACTGTTCGGTTATGGGCTAGAAGAATTTTCAACAAATATTTTAGTGATAAGACATTGACCAAGCAATGCCAACTTTTTGTACAATTGCTAAAGATGCAAAAGATGAGACCTTTGCTAGCCAAATTGAATATTCATGTGAACAAGAAGACCAAAAAAAACTCTATTATTGTCAAAAATAACAAGGAAAAAGATAAGAGAGTTGTTTGGAGAGTCATTACAACCACCCTAGTAAGTCATCAATTGAAAAAGGCTCACTTTATGAGACAAACTTGTATTGATTTTGACATAAATCATAAAACTTTGGATAGAGCACTTGCAAGAAGAGAAAGAATAGATGATCCTCTTCAAAATGATACATGGGCTTTTTTCGGGAGGCTTCCACGTGTTGATAAGAAGCTAACCAATATTGTAAAGCAAGCAATTCAGAAATTTTGGCATGATAACTCTAGAGTATCACCCAATGCAAAGGATGTTTTAAAGTTAAGAATTGGCAGTTGCGACCATACACTGCATCCTAAACATTTCTTGGAATCAAGCCAAACAATGTTGTTCAACAAATTTATTCAAACACATCCAAATATGGAAATCTCACAAAGGACTTTTGAAGGTTTGAAGCCATTTTATTGTGTGCCTCTTAAGATTAGTAATACTTATTGTTGCAAATACTATGTGGAGTTTTCAGTGTACCATGAACTATTATGCTATATCCGTTCTACTTTCCATACTAATGAAATGTTGCAGGAGTGTGGTGCAATCCATCTTCTGAAATCATCAAGGGACTTGCTAGATCTATTTTTATGTTCTAGAGATGATGGTTCATTTTTCTATAGAAATGATTGTTTAAATGCGAAGTGCTCACAATGTGGTGACTTGTCAAATTTTGTTCAATGTTTTCATGAGGGTTCCAAAGATGAATGTGGAAAAAATCTTGTTTAGAAAAAGAGATATGAGATAGTCAAATATACTTTGCACAGTGGAGGTGAAGGTTCTAAATGCGAGTTGGTTACAAAAGAATGCAGTGTTGCTGATTTTATTTCAAATTTTAAGTACAATCTTTTCTAAAAATATGCAAGGCATAGTCATAGGTCTCAGTGGCTGGATCAACAATTCAGGATATGTAAGGACTCTTTTCCAATTGGCACTATTATATCAGTGGTTTATTTTGCTAAAAACTACACATTGCAACCACAAAATGAGGTACAATCTCAATATTACAATTCCATTCAAATTGTCTATTTTGTCCACATAACATTTAGACATGCACCTGGTAGTACAAAGGAGGATCAAAATATAATCAAAGAGTATCATTTTTATATGAGTGATGATAGATCTCACTCATTGGAGTATGTCCAACATTATTTCAAGAATTTTTTTGAGTTCTTGCAGGAGCATGATATAGCACTGGGCCGACATCTCATTTGGTCAGATAACTGCACAAGTCAAGTCAAGAATGCTTGTATGTTTTATTGGTTGAGTAGAATTCATGTAGAGTAGGATGTACCTAATATTTGGAGTTTATTTGAAGTTGGGCATGGGAAAGGGGAGCATGATGGAGCAGGTTCATGTGTAAAGAGAGCTCTAGTTAAGGAGAAATTGAAGATTTCAGGAGCAAAATTCAGTGATACACGTTCTATTGTTGATTGGTGTAGTTCAACATTATCACAGGGAGGAACACTTGATTCAACAATGCACAAATTCTTTTGGTTGGTTGAGGAGGGTACAGTGGGAGGAAAATTGGATTGTCATACAATCAAAGATGCATTCATTTTGAAGCTCAGATGCAAGCACATGGACCATTTGGACATGATAGTTGGCTTGTTTTTGTCAAAGTTGTATTCAGTGTGAGTGGGATCAATGCGAGTCAATTGAGTGGGTGGATACATGGGTTGCATAGTATCTAACTCCTTTATCTCAAACTATATCCATGACAAATTACACAATGGAAAGTTCACTTGATTACGACTAGCTTTCAGATCTACTACAACCAGGACATGTTTTTGTAGTTGTTGCACCATAGGGGAATTAAGAGAGATCAGAATATTGGTTGGCTCAATGTGTGTAGGTAAAGCACAAGCTAACACAATCGATGGAAGATGATGATGGGTTTGTGTATCCTACAAGTTCAATTGTGGTTGCAGGAACTTGGTTGCAAACATACATGATTAGAAAGAATGGCATACCTGCATTTGAAGACTACGAGAAACACAAAAACATTCTCATGTATTCACACCTTGTTATAGCAACAAATGTTAAATTCTTGAAGCATCATGCCAAACCAAAGACAAAAAAACTATGGACACTTAGTAATGATGATCATGAAGCAATATTGGATACTCTTAAGCAAAGAGATGACCCTTCAGGCACACTTGAATAGTATATTAAAAAATGGAAGGTACAATGCTTAGGTTCATTATGCTTAAGTTCATTAGTGTTCTTTATTTAATACTAATATTTTGTATACTATTGCAATGCAGGTCTCTTTAATAGTGATATTTTATATGTACTTTTGGGATATTTTTGGCACGATTGATCACGGACCTATTGCAACAATAGCCAACTCTGATCCTTTCAGAGAGGTATGTGAAAAATTACAATAATATAGATTGGTTATTCAAATCATCTTTTATAGTTTGCATTACCAATTCATCATCATTCAAGTTGTTTAGATTAATATAGATTTGTTATTCTAAGCATCTTTTTTGTTGTGAAAATATAGATTTATCATTTGACAAATTTTGTGATATTTTTGGCATGATTGATCATGGACCTGCTGTAACAATAGGCAACTCTAATCCTTTCAGAGAGGTATGCAACAAATTACAATAATATAGATTGGTTATTCTAAGCATATTTTCTATTGTATGTAGTTTAACTGCTACCTTGATGGTTTGTATAGGTGCTTGTCTCTCCAGAACGTCAACATACTACTCCTGTGGAAGACTTTGCCCTGAATGCCTCCAATAGGAAAATTTTGTAAAATTTGAATTTTGAAATGTGAAACAATGTAAAAAGGTCATAACTATGTATAGGAATAATCTATATCCAGTGATATTTTTTGAAATACGGGTCAAATGTCTGGCATTGTATAAAGGGTATGTTTAAAATGTAAAGAGTTTTTTGTACTTAATCGAGCTACAGCTAGAGGTTTTCTTCCTAGTTCTTTCCTGTCGATATGCTCATTTGAACCAGGATTTTTAATATATCCCATTTATATATAATAAATTACAATGTCTTGCCACTTTTTCCAAAAACAAAAATGTAAAAAGTTCATGTGAATTTCATTTCCCATGTAATTGATTCTTTGATGTAATTAAAGATGATTTAAACTCCAATTTGATCGTCAAAACCAAAATTGGGTGTAACTTCACTCCGCAAACCTTGCCACACCCTATAAACTCATAAAACATGTCTATTAGGACTTGTAGAAGCTTGATCCAACCTTAAATCTTTTTTCCCCCACATTTAATTGACATTAGCACTTTGGACTCTTAAGGGAAATCGTCGATCCAATGTAGTTCAGAGTGATTCGGCGTATTTGGGTGAAAAAAAGGACCATACCTAGCATAAGAGTACCCATCCGGACATGTTGGAACAATTCATTTGGTCGTATGAGTTAGAGAATGAAATTTGAACCACTTTGCAACTTTACACTATTTGCATTTGGAAACTTTTCCCTAAACTGAAAACTCATCACCACAGGAAAAAACCTTCGAGATAGAAAAAACTAAGAGATTTTATTGTAGATGGTTCCAACACTATCCTATATCCTTAGATGAAGTGTCTGTAAGCATCATGGTTTTTGAGAAATATCCCTTCAAAGATTGCTGCATTTTAGGAATTTGGACTCTTAAGGGAAATCGTCAGTCCAATGTAGCTCAGAGTGATTCGGTGTATTTGGGTTCAAAAAAGGACCATACCTAGCATAAGCGTACCCATCCAGACATGTTGGAATAGTATATTTGGTCGAACGAGTTAGAGAATGAAAGTTGCACCACTTTGCAACTTTACACTACTTGCATTTGGCAACTTTTTCCTCAACTGAAAACTCACCATGAAAAAATGCCTTCAAAATAGAAAAAACTAAGAGAGGTTTAACATGATCCCATATCCTCATACGAAGAGTCTGTAAGCGTCACGGTTTCCAAGAAATAGCCCTTCAAAGATTGATATCTTTTAGCACTTTGGACTCTTAAGGGAAATCATCGGTCCAATGTAGCTTGGAGTGATTTAGCATATCTGGGTGCAAAAGAGGACCATCCCTAGTGTAAACGTACCCATCTAGATGTGTTGGAATAGTCTGTTTGGTTGTACAAGTTAGAGAATGAAAGTTGTGCCACTTTGCAACTTTACACGACTTGCATTTGGTAGCTTTTGCCTCATTTGAAAACTCATCACCATGGGAAAATGACTCCGACATAGAAAAAATCGAGAGTGGTTATTGTAGATGGTCCCCACATGATCCCATATCCTCAGATGAAGTGTGTGTAAGCACCACAGTTTTCGAGAAATATCCCTTCAAAGATTGCTACCTTTTAGCACTTTGGACTCTTAAGGAAAATCATCGGTCCAATGTAGCTCAGAGTGATTCAATATATTTGGGTGAAAAAGAGGACCATACCTATCATAAATGTACCCATATGGACGTGTTGGAATAGTTTGTTTGCTTGTACGAGTTGGAGAATGAAATTTGCACCACTTTGTAACTTTACACTGCTTGCATTTGACAATTTTTCCCTCAACTGAAAATTCATCACCACGAGAAAATGCCTTCGAGATAGAAAAAATAGAGAGAGGCTATTTTAGATGGTCCCAACACAATCCCATATCCTAAGATAAAGTTTCTGTAAGCATAACGATTTCTGAGAAATAGCCCTTTAAAGATTGTTGTCTTTTAGCACTTTGGACTCTTAAGGGAAATCGTCGGTCCAATGTAGCTCAGAGTGATTTGGCATATTTGGGTGTGAAAGGGAACCATACCTAGTGTAAACGTACCCATCCAGATGAGTTGGAATAGTCCATTTGGTTGTACGAGTTAGAGAATGAAAGTTGCACCACTTTGCAACTTTACATTGCTTGCATTTGACAACTTTTACCTCAATTGAAAACTCATCACCACGGGAAAATGCTTCCGAGATATAAAAAATTGAGAGAGGTTATTGTAGATTGTCCCAACACAATCCCATATCCTTAGATGAAGAGTCTATAAGCATTACGGTTTCTAATAAATAGCCCTTCAAAGATTGATGTCTTTTAGTACTTTGGACTCTTAAGGGAAATTGTCGGTCCAATGTAGCTCAGAGTGATTTGGCGTATTTGGGTGTGAAAGGGAACCATACCTAACCTAAAAATACCCATCCAAATGTTTTGGAACAGTCCATTTGGTCATATGAGTTAGAGAATGAAAGTTGCACCACTTTGCAACTTTACACTACTTGCATTTGACAACTTTTCCCTCAATTAAAAACTCATCACCACGGAAAAATGCCTCCGAGATAGAAAAAACCAAGAGTGGTTATTGTAGATGGTCCCAACATGATCCTGTATCCTTAGATGAAATATCTGTAAACATCATGGTTTCCAAAAAATATCTCTTCAAAGATTTATGTCTTCTAGCACTTTGGACTCTTAAGGGAAATCATCAGTCCAATGTAGCTCAGAGTGATTCGATATATTTGGGTAAAAAATAGGACCATACCTAGTGTAAATATACCCATCCAAATGTGTTGGAATAGTTTGTTTGGTCGTACGAGTTGGAGAATGAAAGTTGCACCACTTTGCAACTTTACATTGCTTGCATTTGACAACTTTTCCCTGAAGTGAAATCTCATCACCACGGAAAAATTCCTCCGAGATAGAAAAAACTGAGAGTGGTTATTGTAGATAGTCCCAACATGATCCTATATTCTCAGATGAAGTGTCTTTAAGAATCATGGTTTCCAATAAATAGCTCTTCAAAGATTTCTGCCTTTTAGCACTTTGGACTCTTAAGGGAAATCGCTGGTCCAATGTAGGTCGAAGTGATTAAGTGTATTTGGGTATGAAAGGGAACCATACCTATCATGAATGTACCCATCCAAACATTTTGGAACATTCTATTTACTCGTACGAGTTAGAGAATGAAAGTTGCACCACTTTGCAACTTTACACTGCTTGCATTTGGCAACTTTTTCCTCAACTGAAAACTCATCACCACAAGAAAATGCCTCCAAGATAGAAAAAATCAAGAGAAGTTAGTGTAGATGGTCCTAACACAATCCCATATCCTTAGATGAAGAGTCTATAAGTGTCAAAGTTTCCAAGAAATAGCCCTTCGAAGATTGTTGTCTTTTAGCACTTTGGACTCTTAAGGGAAATCGTCGATTCAATGTAGCTCAGAGTGATTCGACATATTTGGATGAAAAAGAGGACCATACCTAGTGTAAACTTACTAATTTAGATGTTTTGGAAAAGTTCATTTGGTCGTACGAGTTGGAGAATGAAAGTTACACCACTTTGCAACTTTACACTGCTTGCATTTGACAACTTTTCCATCAACTGAAAACTTATCACCATGGGAAAACGCCTTAAAGATAGAAAAAAATGAGAGAGGTTATTATAGATGGTCCCAACATGATCCCACATCCTCAGACAAAGTTTCTGAAAGAATCATGGTTCCCAAGAAACATCCCTTCAAAGATTGCTGCCTTTTAGCACTTTCGACTCTCAAGGGAAATCGTCGGTCCAATGTAGCTCAGAGTGATTTGATGTATTTGGGTGCAAAAGGGAACCATACCTAACCTAAACGTACCCATCCAGATATTTTGGAATAGTCTGTTTGGTCATATGAGTTAGAGAATGAAATTTGCACCACTTTGCAACTTTTCCCTCAACTGAAAAATCATCACCATGGGAAAATTCCTCCTAGATAGCCAAAACCGAGAGAGGTTATTGTAGATGGTTCTAACACAATCCCATATCCTAAGATGAAGATTCTGTAAGTGTTACAGTTTCCAAGAAATATCCCTTCGAAGATTGTTGTTTTTTACCACTTTGGACTCTTAAGGGAAATCGCCAGTCCAATGTAGCTCAGAGTGATTCTGCGTATTTGGGTGCAAAAGATGACCATAACTAGCTTAAACATACCCATCTAGATATTTTGGTATAGTTCATTTGGTCGTACGATTTGGAGAATGAAAGTTGCACCACTTTGCAACTTTACACTGCTTGCATTTGGCAACTTTTCCCTCAACTAAAAACTCATCACCACGGGAAAACACCTTTGACATAGAAAAATTAAGAGAGGTTCTTTTAGATGGTCCCAACACAATCCCATATCCTCAGATGAAGTGTCTGTAAGCATCACAGTTTTTGAGTAACAGTCCATCAAAGATTGTTGCCCTTCTACACTTTGGACTCTTAAGGGATTTTGTTGATTGAACATAGCTCAGACTGCTTCGGTCTATTTGGGTGTGAAAGGAAACCATACCTAACCTAAGCGTACCCATCTGAATGTGATGGAACAGTCGATTTGGTCATACAAGTTGTAGAACAAGATTTATTGACGCCTCCAATGGAACTCCAATGCTATTTTTTGTGCGAAAAAAGCCATGATACCATAGCTTGTTGCGAAAAACTAGTCAAACACCTTTATTTCAACCCTACCACAACTTCTAGACTACTATCTTGCACTTCCTTGTACAATTTTAACAATTTTCCTCCAAAAGACTACATGGCAATTTTGATAATTTTGAAGCAAGAATGCATTTTTGGCATATTGGATGCCTAGACTCAAAACTCCAACTTAATACACCTTAAATGGTCTTCATTGACCTTATTTATTATAAATATATCACACCTAACCTCTCAAACTATCAACCTTCAAATTTCTAATCTTGCAAATAGTAGATTAGGTGGGAAACTAGAGAGGAAGACTTGATGGTGAGTGGCCTAGTGAAGGCTAGAGAAGAAGAGTTTGAAGAATATGGTGTTAGGAAAGGGGATTGTCCTTGGTTGTCATATTTCATTGTGTGGAAAATGTATGCTACTATTGGGATGGTTCTAACCATAAAGAACCTGAGAAAGATTTTGAAGAGAACCCGGGGAGTACGGTGCAGGAGCACCTAAAACATGTAAGATTTCATGAATTGACAAGGTCATTCCTCTTTATGTATAGGTTGTACCTTAGAGGAATGGGAATTAATTAGATAGGGGTAGGTGTAGGAACAATTTTTTAGGGGTGATAAAGGGATTAGAGTAGTCTGAGAAGGCTGCCTTGTTAAGAAACACATATTTTTGTGCCTTTTGAGTAAGGCTAGAGAGTGGGTTTTTGAAAAGTTGAATGAAAATAGGTTGGAACTTGTTGGAAACTATTGGAACAGGTGTATTTAATGGTTTTTAAGAGGTCCGAGTGATTAAGAGTAACCTATGAAGAGTAAAAGTGTGAAACCCTAGTTGGAAGGGGCAAAAACAAGGGAAAATTGGTGATTTTACAAAGAAAGTGTAAGCCAAATTATGGGGCAGCATAATACAATGATGTTTTAATTTTAAGAAAAAAAATTAAGAGGGAATGAATTGGTTTCAAGATTGAGTGAGGTCAGAGCATAAAAGTTCCAATAAGCCCTACCAACAAGCTAGTGAACTGTTTGATAAAAAGCTTTGATAGACAAGTATGAAAAATGTGGTAGTATAGACAAGGCAGTGGACTATTGGAAAAAAAGCCTCAAAGAAATGTGGTCTCATAGAATTCCATGACAAGAAAATGCAATTGAAAACTGTTGGACTACTTTTTAGTTATGCAATGTGAAGTAATTGCATAACTTCTTAGGTTGACTTTGTAAAAACTATATTGTAATTGAAATTTTTCATCTATCAACATCTAGTTGTTAGTTATGCAATGTGAAGTAATGCTTTGAGTTTGAAAGATGTGCAATGCAGTGCAATCAGTGATATAAACATAAACTACATAATATAACCATTATTTTTTATGCTATTGTACATTGATATTTAACCATTGCTCAAGATAAAATTTTCAAAAGAGTTTAATCATGCACATGAAGAACAAATTAAATTTTGATTGCCAACTTCTATATATCAAATTATCCAATAATAAAGTGTATGTCCATATACAAAAATGGCATCGATGCCAACTCAAACAAAGTTTTAAAAAATATGGCATATGCCATCTCAATATTTATTCAAAATTTACATGCCAAAATTTCTATCTCATCCTAAACTACTGGTGGATCATCAAAATGGAGTCTCTTTGAAGCACTCGTTGGCTTTGAAGGTAGCTGCACAAGAAAAAAATTAAACCACAATTGAGATTAGTTATACTATATAATTTAAAATTGAATAATTAACATCAAAATCAATATACATTGAATTTTAATTGAAATCTAAAATTGAAATCTTGATTACTTGAAATGTACATCTCTTCAAAGGGTCAGGAGTCCTAGACTATACCAAACCAAATTTTGAAATTCCAATCTATATATGTGAACAAAAAAATAAAATTGATCCAAGTTAGCATTCGATTATTGGTAATAGGAACATATTTACCAAACACAAAATAAAATAAACACATACCTCTTTAGGTTGATCTTTTTCTTTATCTCCTTCAGGTATTTTGACACCTCCTCCTTGAGGTGTTCTAAAAACTACTCCTTGAGGTGTTTTAATACCTACTCCTTTAGGTGGTGTGTCACTTGTGAACAACAATGTATAGCTCATAATCGCATGTACATAAAAATGACAAGTACATATGAAACTACCAATCTATGTTGATGTATGTATAATCAATATAAGATCTTAAAAATATTAATTAATTCCAATTTGAGTTCAATTACCTTCCCCTTATCTGACTTTGCGCCTCTATAGTCTAAACGAGGCTGCACCTCACTCACACTAGGTATTTCCTACAAGAGGAAAATAAGATAAAAATATAAGTTATTATATAATTTCATTAATGATAATTCAAATGATAAGAAATTATATAATAAAAAATGTAAAGGAGTGAGTGCGAAAATATATATTGTGTGCATGTTGAAGCCAAATGAAATGGCCCTAAGGGTACTATTAGTCACCCATTTCCTCCTTGGACATCAACTGTTAAATAGACCATGTAAATAGATATTAGTACTTGATACTATCTCTTGTTAATATTCATTTAAAAACAAATGCAAGTTATGAATTTACGACTTAAATCTTACTTGTGTCACTATTCCAACATCCCCCTCTCTAGCAGGAGAGAACTCTGTAGGGTGCGCTCCACTCCCATGCAACTGATCTATAATGTCCACATCATGGAGGGGGTGATCCCACAAAGCTAGTTTATAATTTCTGAGAGGAACTGATTTTTGCTGAAATCACATATTTTTAGAAAATATAATGATTTAAGCCTTTAAAAGTTCCATTTTAAGGATTCCAATTGAAGAGGGTTTCATCAAACCACCTTAGATCAAACCCCCTTGGATAGAACCTCACTAGTTTTAAACCATACATATAAATGAGTCTCCTTTACACCTATCAAAATGCGGATAAAAAATCACTTTTGATTTAACTTTTGGGGGATCAAATGAATTCATTTAAAATTTATTTAAAATGATTATGGTATTCCTATAAATGAGCTATCCCATGAATATAATTTTAATATGTTTTGGTTTTATTATGTATGTGTTTTTTTAGTTTTATTAAACATAGGTTTTTCACCGAAAATCAACCTCTTTGTTTTGCACATGTGGAAAAAGAGAAAATTATAAAAATAATTTTTTAAAAAATATGTTTGTGATGGGAATTTATTCCTTGATCCATTAAAAAAAAAAATATTGAATTTCGATACATACATAAAAAGTTATGTTGTATATAGTCCGCCTATGTCTAAATTACAATTGGTTTGACTTCGAAACTCTATTAAGGAAAAAATATTCAATAAAAAACTATGAGACCAAATGAAAGTTCTATATATTATAGTTACAAATCTAAATTTGAAAATTTTAGAATTTTATCCTTCATACAAAAAAATTTATGTTGTATACGGTGAGCGTCACTTTTTAAAAATGTTGTTTTATGAAAAAAACCAGTTTTCATGGGAGATGGAAAAAGAAGTGCAATATTATTCCAAAAAAAATGAAAAAAATAGTTTTAGAATCTACAAACAAAATGTGATGAGACTCTAGTTTTCATCATCTTCAAATTCCTCACGGTTTAGCCGCTATAGGTTCCGAAATGTGAAGATTTAGTTAAAAATAATAATTTCAGCGTCCAGTTTGGCCAAAAATTGTAAACCACTATTGTGGGATCACCCGACTCGGTCATAATTAAAAGTATCCAAGGGATGCTCAATGGGTTGTACAAGAGGACCCAAGCATATCTAGTGGCACATAATGCAAGTATGTGGCACACAAATATGTGGACTTGAGGAGGATGATGCAGCAACACTCAAGCCTTCACCAACATCACCAGAATGTGGCTAAGCTATTATAGAATCATGCGAAACCAAATGAACACTCAAAGAGTGAATAGATTGAATAGTTTGTGTGGCTGCATCCTGGATAATATCTGGATGATATACTGGAGGTGGCAGAGGAAGGGGAGGAGGAGGAACATATGGGAACGAGAGTACTCTAACTGCCCCTGGTCTATCCTGGGACATACCTCCACCGATGCCTTGGAAGGGTTTAATGTCAAAGTAATTGAAATGATGCCCTAACACAAACTCAACATATAATTTTTTAATATAGTAAAATGGTATATTAGAATTGTTGTTCAGTGGTTTATAAAAAACCATACACCAAATATCCCAAAATTTATCTATAATGTCCCTATTCGTGCACCATTTTATAGAAATTTTTGGTTTATTAACATTCACTGACAAACCGGTGTGGGGATTAGTGAATAAAGAGGCTATTTGGGCTTTTGTTATTTGGATATCTTTCACATCATCATAAGACAATCCACATGCATAATATTCCCTCATGTCTTCTTGCCACGAATGAAAGGCATTATGTTGGGTGGAGAGGGTTTCTATATTTTTAATTATTTCCTTCAATGTGTTTGTCATGTCTCTCAATCGAGGGATTGTCTTATAAAATTCACAAATTCCCCTCAATTGCCCCAATTTTTCACCAATTAAGTATTCAATTGGTGGTTGTGGAGGTGGTGGAGCATTTGGCTATGGAGGTGGTGGAGCGTTTGGTATTTGTGTATTTTCATTCTCAGCCATAATACCTGATTAAAGTTAAAACTAATTAATCTAATTGAAATTACACAATATAAATGAAATTATTGTAAAAAAACCCTAGCTTTTAATAAAAATCCAAAAACAACCCTACTTTTTCACAAAAATCCATAACAAATTCTAGTTTTTGATAAAAAATCATCAACAACACTAGTTTTTAATCAAAATCCATTTAAAAACATTAATTTTTAATAAAAATTCATTGTAAACTCTAGTTTTTAATAAAAATCAATAAAAAACCCTACTTTTGAAAAAAATCCATAAAAACTACTTAAAACTATAAGAATCTAATTGAAAAATCAATTACGACATTAAAAAAACCAAAAACTTACCTTTGAAATTGAATATCTGGTGAAAGCGGATATCGGATTTTGACTTCTCCTTGTGCGCACACATCCAAAATGTGTGAAATGAACTTTAACAGTCAGCTATTTTTATTTATATTGTTTGCACAAATCGGATATCTAATTTGGAGAAACTAGCTTTGGGCATTGCTTCAAATGAATGTACTAACACTCGAGCCTAAAAAAGTCAACTCGGTATTTCCGCATTTTTGAGTCGATCCAAAACGTAATTTTTTTCCCATTGCCACTTTTTGGCCCATCATGATCCTACACATACCTAGATACACTCTTATGGGTCCAGACCAACATGGAAAGTGGTTAGCGTTTCCTAGAACATTGTTTGCATTGTAATGTGTATATCCTATTCCTTGGTTCTATATATCATGGTTAATATGTAGCATGTTGATTTGAGCGAGGAGGTTTTGTATGGTTCATGTTTCATTCCTTTCCACCATATGAATTTTTTGTGGTGATCTAATTCAAATTGTGTTTGGACAACTTAGGAGTTTATGGAATCATGGAATGGAATTGTGTTTGGCCGACTTAGGAGATTATGAAGGCATGGATTGGTATAAGTAAGATTTGATTCTATTTGATGAAATCAAGTGTGGTGAATGCGAATCTAAAATTCACATTATGTGAAAGTATACAACCAGAGGCAACAGACAGTGATATTTTATCTGGTGTCATTGTTGGTGACAGTTATTTCAGCGATGGATTCTATTTCATCATTCTTCTGACAGTGAGCCATTTTTTGTGGGCAGTGAACCTTTCTCTTTTGGTAGCGATTCTTACTTGCATAGAGCATTTTTGGCAGTGAGCCCTTGTAAAATCACCTTAACTAGTGTCACCTTAACTAGTGCTTTATAATTGAGAATTATCATTTTCTGTGGTTTTTCCCTTCTTGGGTTTCCACATAAATGTTGGTGTTCCTTGTGCATGGTGTTGTTAAGTGTTTTCATGTCCATATCTGTTTAATTGCTATCTGATTGATTTGAGTTTGCTCCGGATTAATTAAGGTTAAGAAAATTATTTTATAATAACTGATTCACCCCCCCTCTTAGTTATCTGAACTATTCAACAATTGGTATTAGAGCTTTGGTTCCTTGAAGAAGATCTTAATTGCTTGGGGTAGATCCGATGGTGCACAAATTAACAATTTCGATGTTTGATGGATCTAACTATAGTTTCTGGAAAGTGCAGATGAGAGGTTACCTAATTTCTCTAGGGTACAAAACTTGGAATGTTTTTGAGACAAAATATTTTGAACCGAAAAATGGTCCTTCTAGTGCAGATGAGATTTCATCCTATGAAGAGAATGAAAAGGCAAGGTATGTTATCTTTATTGCTTTGTCTAAGACTGAGTTAATAGAATTTATTTCATTGGACACTCCTTATGATGTCTAGGAAAAGTTGAAAAAAATCTATGAAGGAAATGATAGTCAAATTATCAAATAAGTTGAAAGCTAAGCATAGATATGAAAACTTGAGGATGGAAGAAGGTGAGGATATTGCAAGCTATTTTTAGAGAGTTGACAGTGCAATAAATGAAGTCAAAAATCAAGGAGGCACTCTAACATATGAAGATGTTATGGAGAATATTCTGATGAAACTAGTAGAGAGCTATAGTGAAAAGATCTCAGCTATTGAGGAAGTTTATGATCCAAATAAATTCACCAAAGAGCAACTATTTGGAACCTTGACCGCGTTTGAGATGAGGAATTTTGGAAAATGAAAGGAGAAATCTGAAATAGCCTTCAAAGCCACAAAAGATTTAGATAGTGAAATTTCAGATGAGTTGGAAGAAAAATTCACAAGAAAACTAAAGAAAGGTAACGACAAGTACAAAGGTATGTTTCCCCTTAAATGTTAGTTGTGGAAAGATTGGTCATTTAGCAAATAAGTGTCCAAAGAAAATAACAAGGCAGAAATTTAAAAAGATCAATAAGAAGGCCTATTATGTTAATGAGAATGCTAGTATTTCAAATGATGAATCAGATCATGAGGATTGTTTGTTTTTGGTGGAAAAAGATGAGCCTAGATTTGATATCTCTAATATTTTTCTCAAATCTAATGATAACACCGAAGCTACATTATTTATCAAAATAAATAGAGATGAATGGTTGATTGATAGTGGATGTTTGAATCATATGATTGGTGATAAAAGTAAGTTTGTGAAACTTGAGAAATATGATAGAGGTATTTTTAGATTTGGAGATGATAAAACATCACAGATTGTTGGAATTAGTTCTATTACCTTTGATGGAAAATATAACATTGAAAATGTTTACTATGTGAAGGGTTTATATCATAATATTTTGATTGTTGGACAGATGTGTGAGAATGGCTATAATGTTGTATTTCAAAATGATGGTTGTGAGATACAAAAGTGTTCCAGAACTGTTATTACGACAGGAAAAAGAACAAGTGGGAATATGTATCAACTGTAAGGAGCTATAAAGAGATTCTTATTTTCTGAGAGCAATGATAGTTGGCTCTGGCAATAAAGGATGTGTCACATCAACTTCAGAAATTTGGTGAAAATAAGTTCAACAAGAGAACTCAAATATTTTCCAGGACTGACCAAGCTAGAGTGCACTATTTGCAAAGGATGTCAAAAAGGAAAGCAGACTAGAGAAACATTCCAAAGAAAAGAAGAATCCTCTACTGGTTTGTTGGACCTTATACACACTGACCTATGTGGTCCAACCAAAACAAGAAGCTTACAAGGTGAGAAATATTTCTTGCTTTTAATAGATGATTATTCTAGATTAACCTAGGTTGCTTTCTTAAGAGAAAAATCAAAGGCATTAGAAAAATTCAATATTTTCAAGGCAAGAGTTGATAATGAACTTGATATGAGAATCAAGTGTTTAATATATGACAAAGGAGAAAAGGCTAAGAAATAAGAAGAAGAGACAAAGGAGGCTTTGACAACTACAACCAAAACTCTAAGGTATGTACAGAGAAACCATTCATAAAATCAAATTATTGGAGATAAGAATAAAGGAATCATCACATGAAGCAAAGCAGCTGAAGAGAAAGTGTTACTGTGTCTACTCTTGGAAACTGAGCCAAAGACTATGGAAGAATCATGAAATGATCAAAATTGGGTGATGGCAATGAAAGAAGAACTTGATCAAATAGAGAAAAATCAGACTTGGGAACTTGTGCCTAGACCAGCAAACAAAAATGTAATTGGAACAAAGTGGGTATTCCGAAACAAGCTGGAAGAAAATGGAAAGGTAATGAGAAACAAGGAAAGATTGGTTTGCAAAGGATACACTTAGATCGAAGGTATTGATTTTGAAGAGACATATGCCCTTTTTTCTTAGATGGAAGTGATCCCGATATTCTTAGCTTTTGCATATTTTAAGGATTTCAATGTCTATCAAATGGATGTAAAATCTGCATTCTTGAATGGAGAACTGAAGGAAGAAGTCTACATTGAGAAACTGGAGGGATTTAAGTATGTAAGTGACCTGGATGTTGTTTGGAAGTTGAAGAAATTTTAAAATGAATTGAAGCAAGCTCCTAGAGCCTGGTATGGAAGATTAGACAAGTACTTGATTGGACAAGGATTTCAAAAGGGATCTATTGGTCAACAGTAATTTATACTACATAATTTACTCAGATCAAATATTGATTGTTGTGGTTTATGTTGATGACATAATTTTTGGAGGAAATGATGATATGTGCAAAAACTTTGTAGATGAAATGCATAAGGAATTTGAAATTTCTATGATAGGTGAGTTGAATTTCTTCCTTGGATTACAAGTAAATCAGAATAGCAAAGGAATTTTCATTTCTCAGTCCAAGTATACCAAATAATTATTAAAGAAGTTTGGATTGGAGAACTTCAAACTGGTCAGTACACCTATTATTACTGGATGCAAGTTGACAAAAGAAAATGATTCACCTAAAGCTGATGCAAGTATGTATAGGTCAATAATTGGAGGGTTGTTATATTTGATTGCTAGAAGACCAACCATTATGTATGTTGTTTATTTAGCAGCTAGATTTTAGCAAGAACCAAAGGAATCACATGTTGTAGTAAAAAGGATCTTTAGATATTTGAATGGTATAGAAGATATCGGGCTATGGTATCCAAAGGATTTAGATTTCACTTTGACGGCCTATACTAATGTTGATTGGGTTGGGTGTGTTGATAATAGGTGGAGCACAAGTGGCAGAGCTTATTTCCTTGGCTCCTAGTTGGTTGCTTGGTCAAGCAAGAAATAAGATTCGATATCTTTATCTACTTCTGAAGCTGAATACATTGCAACATCCTCATGTTGCACTTAGGTACTCTGGATGAAACTAATGTTGAAGGACATTGGCATATCATTTGATGAACCGATCTCAATTATGTGTGATAATACAAGTGCAATAAATATTTCCAACAATCTGGTACAACATTCTAGAACAAAACATATATCCATAATATATCACTTCTTGAGAGAGAAGGTATTGGAGAATGAGGTAAGACTTGAATATGTACCTACAAAAGAGCAGACTCTAGACATTTTCACAAAACCATTGAGCAAAGATACTTTTGAGTATCTTTGGCAGAAGTTAGGGGTTCTGCTCCCTCCGAGTCTACAATAATGTGCACCAGGGTGTGCATTGGTCCAGGGTATTATATGCTCACTCTTATCTAGATCAAGGCTTGGTGGCTTCCTCATAGGGGGAGCAAAGTAAGTTTTTCAGGAGTATTTTCCCTTTGTCCTTGATGTCAAAGGGAGAGAATAAAAGAGGTTCCTTGATGATGTTTATGTTGTTGTTGAGTTGTTTGGTTTGTCATTGATGAATGTTTCCATCAATGACAAAGCAGGATATAGTTGGAATGTGATGTTGTTTGTTGTCATTAATGGTTGTCATTGATGTCAATATATCTTGGTTGTTTGATTAAGGTTTCATTTTGATGCTTTGGTGATCCAGATTGGAATGCTCCAGATGGCATACTATGATGATCTATCTTTGGTTGTGCTTGTCCTGGTCCCATTCATTTTGCAACATAATGAGATACACTCTTATGGGTCCAAACCAATTTGGAAATTGGTTAGCGTGTCCCGGAACATTGTCTGCATTATAATGTGTATATCTTATTCATTGGTTCTTTATATCATGGTTAATATGTAGCATGTTGATTTGAGTGATGAGGTTTTGTATGGTCCACATTTCATTCCTTTTCACCACGTGAATGTTTTCTAGTGACCTAATTCAAATTGTGTTTGGTTGACTTAGGAGTTTATGGAAGCATGGAATGGAATTGTGTTTGGCTGACTTTGGAGATTATGAAGGCATGGATTGGTATAAGAAAGATTTGATTATGTTCGATGAAAGCAAGTGTGGTGAATGTGAATCTAAAATATAGACATTGTGCAAAATTATACTACTGGAGGTAGAAGGAAGTGAGATTATATCCAGTGTCATTGTTGGTGACAGTTATTTTAGTGGTGGATTCCCTTTCATCATTCTTCTAGCAGTGAGCCATTTTTTGTAGGTAGTGAGCCTTTCTCTTTTGGCAGTGAGTCTTTTATCTTTGGTTGTAATAGTCGTGAAGTGAGCCTTACCTGCAGTGAGCATTTTTGGCAATGAGCCCTTGTAAAAATAACCATAACCAGTGTCACCTTAACTAGTACTTTATAATTGAGAATTAGCATTCTCCATGGTTTTTCCCGTCTTGGGTTTCCACATAAATTTTGGTGTTCCTTGTGCATGGTTTTGTTAAGTGATTCCATGTTCATATATTTGTTTAATTTCTATCTGATTGATTTGAGTTTGCTCTGGATTAATTAAGGTTAATAAAAAAAAATTATAATAATTGATTCACCCCCTTCTCAGTTATCAAGAATGTTCAACAATAACAAGCTTTTTGGAGCCTTTTAGAATTTGGGTTTTACAAGGCCATTTTTCATTTGACGTGTTAATGGAAAAACCTTGACATGTCAATGGGAAAAAGCCTTGACATTTTAGTAGGAAAAAACCTTGATGTGTCAGGGAAAAAACCTTGATGTGTCAGTGAAAAAACAAATTTGGGACGTTGCCCTAAACCCCATGTCTTGTTACGAGTGTACAGTATTTGCATGATCAATTGCCACATACCAACATACATTTTATCAATAAATCATATATAATTGCAAGTTTGAGACATATTTTCCCAACAATTACTACATTAATTTATTGAAATTGAAATGTGGAAAATATCTAGAAAAATATTTCTTTCAAATGAAGTACACTAAATAAATCCTCACATGATTCAAAATACAAGACTCTAAATATTAAACAACACCAATGGAGATAATAAATAATTTTATTGAAGACCCAAATGATAAATCAATTAATGAAATATTTTATAGGATATTGATAGGTAATTTAATTTACTTGACTACTACTCATCCAAATATGTGTTATGTAATTGGGATCTTGTCTCAATTCATGGCTCATTCCGAACATAGTCATTGGTTAGCTAAAAAAATATTATTGAGATATATTCAACACAAAATTTTGGATTGGAGTATTTGAAAATAAATATTTTAAACTTGTTAGAATTTTAGATTCATACTGGGCAAGTTTCATAGACTACAAAAAATCAACCTTTGGTTATTGCTTCAATCTTGGATTTTCCATTTGCTAATGGAGTTGTAAGAAGAAAACCATTGTTTCTTTTTTATTCACTAAATCATTGTACAAGGAAGTTGTTGCAACATGTGAAGGAATATGGCTTAGACAACTTGTTGATAATAATCAACACCCACAACTTGATCCAAAAAATATCTATTATGATAATCAACATGTGTTGAAAATATCTAAGCATCAATTATTCCATTCTTTCATAAAGAATATTGAAGTACACCATCACTTTATTATTGATCATGTTCTCAATAAGAAAATTGAACAAGCCTATACACTAACCAAAGAGCACCTTACATATGTCTTCACTAAACCTTTGAGCAAGGATAAGTTTGCATATTTTCAAGAAGGAATTGGTGTTAAATGTTCTCCATTTTTACATGGGTAGCTAATAAACCTATTTATTATAGAAACCCCCATCATCTAGTTAAGTTATTTTATTAAATAAAATTTATGGGGAGGTGTTAAAACATATATAAACTACATTTAATTCAACCCGAGTATTTTTTTCATGTAGATTCATGTCTCATGCAAGTGACATATTTTTGCATGTATTTTATCTATTTAAAATAATTTGGAACCATCAATTTGATAATAGAAAAATCTATTCAAGATTTCAAATTTCAATATTTATTATGGGTAAACCCAAAATAATGGGTTACAATTTTTCACATGAAGAAAAAATAGAAATGCCCATCAAAAAATTTAAAATGGCTTACCCCTTCTAATGAATGAGGTTCGAATGAACCACTCCCCTTCTAATGAACCCCCACTTGCACCATATTTGAATCCCCCTTTTTTCACCTTCCCCTCCACCATATCAAAATTTATGCATTTTTTGACTATCGAAGCCCGAGAAGGAGGTGCAAATGGATTCAACTTGATAAACCAAGTTGGATGACTGTAGTGATCGAAACGTGCTTTCCAACAACTATAAATTTAATATATTTTATTTTTACTTTATATTAAATATTTTTTAGTTTTACTGAATATAGGTTTTTCACTGAACATCAAGTTCAGTGAAAAATCATTGTGGAAAAATAGTAATTTTGAGAAAAAATAATTGAAAAATATATATGCACTAGGTATTGATTTCCTCATTCCAACGAAAAAAGAAAAAATGAATTTCAATGCATACCAAAAAGTTATGAGAGCCGAACTGAGAGCCGAACTTCACCTATGTTTAAATTGTAATTGGTTTGACTTCAAAACTTAATTAAAAGAAAAATATTCAACAAAAGACCTTATGAAACAAAATGAAAGCACTAGATACTAGTGTTACCAACCTAAATTCAAAAGAATCATTATTTTATCCTTTGTAGAAAAAACGTTATGCAATTCGAAGTACACACCACTTTTTAAAAATGCTGTTTACTATTAAAAACTGGTTATCAAAGGAGACAAAAAAATTTACAATTTAATTTCAATTTAAAAAATAAAAACACTTAAAATCTATAGAAAAAATCTCACAAATAACTAGTTTACATCATTTTCTTTTTCCTAACAGTTTACCTACTATAGGTGTCAGAAAGTGAAGTTTTTTTTTTTCTGAAAATGTTGATTTCAATGTCAAGTTTGGCCAAAAAGTGTAACCCATTATTGCGGGATGACCCTTATTACTAAAAATATTTTTAATATTATATATTTAAATATTATCACAATATTTTTTATAAATATTATATTGTAAATTATATATTTAAATACACACATACATATATATAAATAACATAGAATTAAAAGCTACCTACATATAATAAGATTATTAATTTTCTCTTAACAACAAGTAACTATTTTATAAAAGGTTGGTTTGGCCCCTTTCAACATCCTCTCCCTATTGAGATTTGGTGTCAAACTCCTCCCATCATTTTTTGGTGTTTATGGAAAGAGAGGAACAACCAGATCTTCAAAGATATAGAGAAAAGTCCCAAGGAGGTCTTCGGTATTGGTTTTGGACTTATATTAGAGAGTGTCTCCATTTACTCTTGGAAATCCCCAAAAAAATCCCATACTATGTGGGAGATCAAGATGGAAAACTCATGGAACAAAAAGTTGGAGATAAAATCCTTTGATAACTCTACATGTCTGGCTAGTCGTAATACGATTTGGAAACCCCCATATATTGGTTGGAACAAACTTAATTTTGATAGGGCAACAAAAGGGAACACAAGGATGGCTAGTATTGGAGGTATTATCAGGGACTACAAGGGAAACTTTGTAGCCGGGTATGCTAGCGGTATTGGTATATAGACTTCTATGACAGCAGAGGCATGGGCATTGCTCAAGGGCATCGAAATTGTTTTCACTCTGGGTATAAAAAATATGCATATAGAAGGTGACTCAATGACATTGATTAAATATATTAACAATTGTCATTATCAAGGATAGATTATTAGAGATATCCTACAAGACATAAATTTTTTGATTTCTAAATTGGAAAGGAACAATCTGGCTCACATCTTTTATGAGGGAAATCAGGTGGTAAATTCTCTAGCCAACATTGGCTCTTCATGGAGTCTATCCAAATGCTAGAGATGACTAGGGACTCTCCTGATGAATATACAATGATTTATCTTTATAGAATAGGAAAATATTATTGTTAATGATGGGGGCCAACCTTTTTTATTTGGGTGGGTACATGTGACACTATACCTTTGGGCCTTAGATGATGTGGAACAATTTGAGTACATGGAGAGGTTTAAGCATGAATTTGGGTGATGTTTTGAATTTATGATGATGTATGGTCGGGTTCTCTAAAACTTTATTGGAAAGTCTTGTCAAATGTACACAAAAAAAATCATGTTTTTAGGAACGTGTGTTTGGTAACATTTATCTTCAACTTGTTGGCTAATTATTGTCCACTCACATCTATCATAGCTCTAAGCTTTTATGTGTTGTACATAAGGAAATTTAATTATGATCCCATGGCCAAATTTTTTAGGAATATGTGCAAGACCAAAGTTATCTCTAGACCTTTGGCTAATAATTACCTGATCAAAATTATCATGGCTTTTAGCTTAAGTTTTTTGTACTTAAGAAATCCCCATTATGGCCCCATGGTGATAAATTTCTTGGAAATGACTACCGGATCGTGTGATTTGTTGGAAGCCTTAATTAGGCATGATTGTCCTTGGTTTGGGAATGGTGATATAGGGGTGGGTCAAATCATTGGTTGCCATTTCAAAAAATTTCTAACTTTGTTGTTTTGGGAAAGCTTCTAGATTCTATGTGAAGAGATGGGAGGTAATAGAGTCAAGACTGAGCTCAACTCTTGTGATGAATTTTGTAGGAATCCTATCGTCTAGCATATCTATGTTGAATGTGTGATTGCACCTCTTATGGAGTGTTTGGTGGGTCATGATGAGAGGTTGTTAGCACAATTTGCTGGCTCTTGGAGTGACAAGAGAGTTACAGTGGTAGGAATTTTTTTTGAAGTTAATGAGGATGTTATTACCAAGGAGATGAGTCTATTATGCTTTGGTAAGAAAATTAAGAAGCACACCAACATATAGGACTTAGAGAGCATTAATGATTTCTTCAAAGAGAATGAGGATTCGGTTAAGAAGCACGTGGGTTTTGAAAGGGAGGTACTTCCTAAACCATGGGACCATGTTTGTTTAACTCTCATGAAGTATGTTACTCTTGAGGGTAGATTTAAGGTCTTTTATTTCTATCATTTATCGTTACTCAATCACCTTAGGCACAAAATGATTTTAAGTTTTCCTTTTTTCTATTAACCTCCCTACAAAGCTCGATTAAGGAAACCCTTGATTTTGCTACCCAAAACCCAAATAAGCCGCCTCTGCTGCCTTTACACCAAGGTCTTATACTTTAGCTCTACCATTTCTATTTGGCCCTCTATCCTCCCAAACCCATTTCTACTATTTGTGTTGAGGAGCTAGAACCACTCGACCACTCCCTTGAAAAACCATCCCCTATTGCTTCTATCAGACACAAGAGGAAAACCCCCCTATGGAAAGACAAACCAAAAATGCATCTAAACCAAAACCCCCTACGAAAAGAAGAAGGGAGGGGTAGCTTTAGCCTAGTCAAAGGTGACAGTTGAGCTGTGTGAATTAAAAAATACCTCCACTAAGAAGGACAAAAAATTGATGGCAAAGACTAAGGGTAAAAAGGAGACTCTTTGTCAGGTGGAGATGTCGTCTATAGACAATGAGGGAAAGAGCACTGAGGATAGAGATTCTAAAGGTGATACCATTGTGGTGGCTAGTGTGCACATTGGGATGGAGAAAACTAGTGTTAGAAGGTCTCATAGGTTGGATAAAAAAAAGAAAGAGGTGTTGGTGGATGAGATATCCAACAACTCAGAGAAGACTAGTGTCAAAGAGGGGCAGACTAGCGGCAAAGAGGAGTGCAATAAGGACACTATTGAGGAGAGGGAGGAATTTGTTGAAGGACCCAGCCACTTATTGGATATGAAAAAAATGATCAATACAGATTCCACCACCGAGTCTTTAGACCCTATGGATATTGAGGAGGAGACTACTAGGAGGACAAATGAAAAGTTAGAGGACTTCAACAAGCTGTAGGCATGGGTGAAAAAATTGGAACAAAATTTTATTTGGCTGACACACTTCACCATAAAGATCATCCATAGGTTTGTTGTCACACTCTCAGAGGTACTCAAGGAAGAGGTGGAGAAGAAAAAAAAGGGTAAGGGACCTAATTGGGTGGTTGATGATGTCTTAAATCTTCTCCTTGAGAAGTGGGAAGATATAGCTAAGTAATGGGTGGGACTGTGTCTTAGGTTATTGGGTCTTTCTTTGTTGTCGGTCTGTTGTGCCTGTTTATTTTGTTTTCTTTTGTTTCTAGACTATGATGTAACTATGGACTTGGTCTCTTTTTGGCCCTTTGGGCTCAGTGTGTAAGGCTAATGCACCCTCTAAATGCAACTTACTTTATCAAAAACAATAGGTAACTAAATAAATTTAACCAATGAGGATAATCATCTAGAATCCTTGTTTTTTAATGAAAGAAATTTTTCTAGATATCTTTAAAAATATAGAATGTAAAAATATCACTCAATCCTTCTTGAATAGTTGTTAATGATTTACATGTTAAAGGCTTCATGATTCTCATAGATGAATTCACAAATGTGTGTAAGCAATATTCACACTATTTTAAAAGGAAAAAATATTAGATTTTTTATTTATTGCATTTTTAATATAATTAATAAGGTATAGTTTGTCTATTTTATTGTTTGACTTATCTTCTTAAGTGTTATCTGATTATCGTGGCATTAAAAATTTCCCATGATAATAGTTAAAGAATTCATTGAAAGAGGATATTTGTTAGTAGTATCATTATAAAATTTACAACTATTTTTCATTAAATAAATCAAATAAAATATTTACTATGCATGTATGATAATTATATAAATTTTTAAAATTAAAAAGTTATAGAAATTGTTATAATTATATGTAGTGTAGGAAATTGTATTGTTCAAGATTGAAGACTGTATCAAATGGTTGCCATCAATGTCAACAGGTTGTCATTGATGTCAACACAATACTATATGTATGACCCATTTACTAGGAGTTATTTCCTATTCAAGATGATTGTTAAATATGGTTTGGTGTGTTGGTCTTTAGGTGCGGTTCCTACCATGTGACAAACTATGATTCAAATATTTGAAGATCTTGGCTGACTTAGCATATCCAATACTTTATGGATGTTTGGTTGACCTAATTAATGAGTAAGATACATATATATATGCATATGTCTCTCCGGAACATATAGAGAAGTGAGGTTTTGAAAGAAGGATATAGAGACAGAAAAGGGTGCAAATACATCAGATTAAAATAAGCGAAGCAGGTGAAGACAATAAGTGCATCATCAGAGTAGAAATATTGAGTGATTATTGATATACAATACTACCTTTACAGAGCTTCATCTAGAACTAAATTCAACACAAGAAAGGTGTAATTCATTAGTTCACTTTTGGCGGTAAGCTATAACTTTGATATTTTGGTAGTGAGCCATCTTCTTTGTATCTCTGTGGTAGTTAGCCATCAGGGTTGTAACCCTGTGGAAAGTGATTCCGGATAGTGAGTTCTTATTTCAGGTAGCGAGTCCATATCTCAGGAAATGATCCTTTTTTAATTAGTTTTGATATTCTCTATAGTGTGAGCTAATCCTCACTATGGTTTTTCCCTCATTGGGTTTTCCACGTAAATCTGGTGTTACTGTCTTTATGTGATGACTTTCAATTTTTGCATTTATTAATAAATCATTTATGCAGTATTTGGATTTAGTTCTGGTAAATGGTTAAAGAATTTAATTTGGTGAGAACTGATTCAACACTCTCTCTCAGTTGTCTTGTTCAACAATTGGCATTAGAGTGAGGTCCTTTGGAATAAGTTTAACAACTTGAAGGAGATCTTTGCAGGTTGAACTAAATGATGAAGGAATCTAACTTAGATGAATAATTGAGAATAGAGACCTCAAATTCTGAGAATTAAGATCTACAAGAAAATGTCAAGCAATCTGGTGAATGTATTCAAAAACTAAGAAATTAGATCCAAAAATTTAAGTTGATGCATAAAGAAGTTTATCAAGAACTAAAAGAAGTAATGGAGACTATTGAAAATCTAAGGATGAAACTTGAAGAAAGAAAAAGAGTGGAAGAGAATCTGAAATTGGAAATGGAACAAAGAAAAGAAGTTATCAATCAAAAGATAGAAAAATGTGACAAGTTGAATAGGAAGTAGTAACTCTTAAATCTGATCTGAAAAATGCAAAACAAATTGAAGAAAAATTCAAGATAAGTTCAGGATTTCTTGATGAATTGGTTTCATCTCAGAAGCCTGCAAGGGATAAATGTGGTCTAGGATTCAAAGATGGACAAATTTCAAAGACTAATCCAAGTTTCAACAAAATGAATAGTCAAAGGAAATTCCAAGGTAGTACTTATCAAGGAAAGAATATAAGGATCAATACTGAAAGGATACCCAGCCAACAACCTAATGATCAAAGGTACCCATCTTTTAATGGATTTTGTTACTCATTCAATAAATTTGGACATAGAGCAACAAAATGTAGAAGTGTGATGAATCTGAATAAATTAAGTCAGAATGTTGGATTATTCACTGGACAATATTATGTGTGCAACAAGTTTGGACATAAATCTATCGAATGTAGAAGTCAGATAATGATGAATAGATTCAATACTGGTAGAAGATTTCATCCTTTCTGAGGTTACTGTTACATGTGCAATATTTTTTGACACAAGGCTAACCAGTGCAGGACAAAGATGAATACAAACTCTGTTGATCAAATATTTGTTGTGTGCCACTCTTGCAAAAAACCAGGACATAATTTCTCAAAATTTTGTAAGAACAAAGTTGGGAAGAAACCAAATCCAGAATAGAAGAACAAGTTTATAAGCAAGGTAAATTTGGAAGAAGTTAGGAAAGAAATGGAAAGGATTTTGAGAAAGAAAGAAGAACCTGAGAACAAGGAAAAATCAGATAATATTGTATCTACATTCGATGCAGATACTCCTTCTATGAATTGAATCCAGTAATGGATTTAGGGGGAGTAGTCACAGAAAAAACTATCAAACCCCCGATATAAGAGGTTTCATGCGATGACACAAGGATATGTAATGAAAAATTTCATTCTGATGGAAATGAAGAAAAATCTGATTGAAAACAAGCAATATAGAAGGAGCCCTTTTTTCTTACAATGCATCTCACAATATCATTGACAACTTTGGTAGAAGGAGGAACTAGCAGACTAAAGTACAAATGATGATTTCACAAGCAATAAATTATCTTTTATGATGAAACCCTAAAAGCGATAAGTTAAATAAGGAAAATTGAGTATTCATTTTCATTTTTGAAGTGAACAAGATGAGAAATAAAGGAGTTAGGTTTTTAGCAAGTGAAAATACGGAGAACAAGGCTGAAGCAATGGAGTCAAATGCAATGGTGATATTTAATCCATGCAACAATGAATTATTGAAATTGAGTAAGTTATAGATTGATGAATTTGATCATGAAAAGATTAGGAATCTTGAGACTTCTCTTTCAGTTGAGTAAATGCAAATGGTCAAGAATATAGGGCACAAGAGTTTAGAAATTTGGAGTGAATTTCCATTCTTTGAGAATGTGGACATTTTTTGGGCTATTTTAAGTAGAATTCAATGTGGTTGGATGATCTTAGACAAACCTTATGAAATCAAGAAAGAAGAAATTGCAGTAGTAATAGGATTATGCAATGATGGACCCATTCTAGTCAAGAATTCTATAAAGAACAAAGAGGTCGAATCCCTAACTGGGGTAACAAGAGATCAAAGGTCACTTATAATTCACACCATAATCGACCTAGTAATAAGGTATGTGGTATATGGCATCTCATATCAGATTTATTTTAGGAATAGGGAAGCTTCTACCTCAATGATTTTTTTTATGTTGTGCATCAAATGGCTAAGAAAAAGGAGGATTTTGACTTGCGTGAGTTGTTCAGAAATTAGTTAATGGAAAATATAACAATGACAAAGAATGAAAATTATCCTTTTTACTTTGGACCTCTGGTTATATGCTTGATGATGTATTTTTTGAATTTGTTACCATTGAAATAAAATGTTGTGTGGAAGTTAGCTATACCTATTGGGAAGCAAGTTTGCTGATATCTGAATAGTCTAGCAGAAAAGGAAAAGGTTTGTAAAGAATATTTTGATAGCAAAATAAATGCATGGAATTTTGGTACGGTTTCCAGTTCAGTTATGATGTATGAGATAGGATTCTCCTCCAAAAAGAGGAAAGAAAGAAGAATTAGTTCACATTCCCCTTCAGAAATAAGAATCTGAATATAGAGGAAAAGGGAAAATAAAAGGAAGCAAAAATTGTAGAAGCATTTGATTTGGTATCAACAAATGATGAAGAAGATGTTACTAAAGAAAAGGTGTTAAAAATTATTGAGCAACCTGATAGATTGAAGAAGATTGGAGATATATGGTTGTCCCGACCATCATGTGAACAAGATGAGATTATAGATGCTCTTTCCATTTACATAATTCATAATGATATTGATCTAAGTGAATTGACAAGTATTTTACTAGAAGTATTGATTCAGCAGATTGAAGATAGATTAAGGGAACAATCACCTGGTGAAATAATAGAAAAAGATGAAATTCAATTGGCTATGGAAGAAAGATGTTGAAATGCACTGAAGAGGTTGACTGAGAGCATAAATGAGCTAAAAACATGCATCAAGAGTGTAAACAGTGTGTACAGGTATTATCTCTGGTGGCCTACTACTATTGGGAACTACATAACAAAAATTGATACTATTGAGCATGAATTGAACTCTATTGGAAAAACATATGATGTTCTTAATGACAATGATGGAACGCAAAAGAAAAGGATCAATTCCTTACAATCTGATCTTGTAGTCATTATGGTAAAGAGGGATATTATTGTGAAGACCTTTTGGAAATTCAAAGAAATAATTGAGTTAAGATTGGAACAGGTTTCCAGTCTCCTAGTGGATATTGAGAAAAATGCACATAATATTGCTATTATGGATACTCGTCTAGAAACAATTGACTCAATAGCAAAGAACAATAGTATTTTTCTACTCATCAGGCTAGTAGTGGATTCCTGGAAGACATGTCTTCTAGAACTAAAAGAAAAATACAAGGAAATATTTTAGAAGGATTGAGTTAAAGAATCATTTTTTATAACCTTTTTGTAGAAATTTTGAAGTGGAGGGAGAGATAGAGTGATAAAGAGATAAAGATTTAGAGGAAAAACTTTTCGTGAAGAACAACTTTGATAGAGGGAGTAGTCAGAACATTCATTTGTACTATACTTGAATTTTTTTTGTCATTGATATCAAAGGGGGAGAAAGAAAGCATGTGAAAATTGAAAATCATTTCATCTCATCAAAAGATTTATAAAGGTTGTTGTTTTTATTTTCACATCTTGTGTTTCCATCAATGACAAAGGGGGATTTTTTTAAGATTGAGGACTGCATCAAATGGTTCTCATTAATGTCAGTAGGTTGTCATTGATGCCAACATAGTACTATATGTATGACCCATTTACTGGAAGTTATTTCCCATTGAAGATGGTCATTATATGTGGTCTGGTGTGTTGGTCTTTAGGTCAAGTTCCTACCATGTGACAAACTATGATTCAAATATTTGAAGATCTTGTCTGACTTAGTGTATGCAATACTTTATGGATGTTTGGCCGACCTAATTAATGAGTAAGATACATATATATATATATATATATATATATATATATATATGCATATGTCTCTCTCTGAAATATATAGAGAAGCGAGGTTTTGAAAGAAGGATATAGAGACAAAAAATGGTTTGAATACAGTAGATCATAATAAGTGAAGTAGGCAAAGACAATAAGTGTGTGATCAGAGTAGAACTATAGAGTGATTACTGATATACAATACTAACTTTATAGAGCTTCATCTAGAACTAAATTCAGCACAAGAAAGGTTTAATTCATCAGTTCACTTTTGGTGTTAAGCCATAACTTTTGTGTTTTGGTAGTGAGCCATCTTCTTTGTATCTCTATGGCAATGATCCATTCAAGTTGTAGCCCTATGGATAGTGAGTCCAGACAGTGAGTCCATATCTCAGGCAGTGAGCCTTTTGTAATCAGTTTTGATATTCTCTGTAGTGTGAGCTAATCCTCACTGTGGTTTTTCCCTCACTGGGTTTTCCATGTAAATATGGTGTTACTTTGTTTATGTGATGACTTTCAGTTTTTGCATTTATTGATAAATCATTTATGCAGTTTTTGGATTTAGTTTCGGTAAATGGTTAAGGCATTTAATTTGGTGACAACTAATTCACCCCACCCTCTCAGTTGCCCTGTTCAACATGTATACCTTTACAATTTTACACTTTTTTTGTGTCCCTTAATTTATTGGACTTAATTAGGCTTCTAATTTTATAAATTATACATTCTAAAGCCTTATTATTCTCATTTTTTGAAGGGGAAACCGATATTTAATTAATGCAATTAATATTTTAATCACCTTGGATCATGAGTCACTCATATATTTCTAGGCTAGGACCCATTTTCCCAAGGGATAATGGGTACCCTTTAAGTCCTAGGACCCATTTTTAAATATGTTTTTTGTGGTCTTTTAATGATTCAAATTCAATATGCAAATGTCAACTTTTGGAATCTATTTTTGGGGAAATTAGATAAACACTATAAATGCATATTATTTTTATCAATTCAAATCTAAGAAACACAATCAAGACTTGATATGAGAAAATATTATTGTCAAGAGCATTCAAGAGTAGATTTATTAGTCATTTGTTGCAGAATTCAATATCCTATCATCATGTTCAAGATTATGTGTGTTCATGTCATCTTGTGGAGGCTAATATGCATTGTTGATCCTAAAGCATCCAAGCATTTTAAAGTGTCCAAATCAATCAAGAAAGGAAAGATAAAGTTCCTTGGAGTGATGTATTTGTCTTTAGTCCTCTAAAGGAAGCCATTGGAGTTTTGGTGATTTGTAGCAAGCAAGTGTTTATTCATCATTTCTTTCTCCATTACCATTATCTTTCTATCAATGTTTAATTATCAAACATTCAAACAAAAAAAGAAATCCCTCTTTGTGTATGTGTAGATTACAAGTTAAAGAAGGATTGAAGATCTTCAAGAAATTTTTTTATTGTTGCATAAGTTGTCATCATTGTTGTTAATCCACATAAACTCAATTGCATATTTTATTTCCAACTTTCTGATTGTAGAATCTATGCAAAATAGAAGCTACCAGGACCCATTCACCCTAGGGTGAACATGTGCTACAAAAAATCTCAAAATCAACTTTTGGTGACCTGTATATGTGTCCTTACCCTTCTCAGATCTTCCTGCAAACTATGATTTTAGTTTTTGTACTTTTGGTAATTTACATTTCATGTTCTAGGTCTTATAGTTAACTTAGTTTGATCATTGCATATTATTTCAATTTGGTTTTAGATCTATCCTATTGTCTTAAGTACTAAGATCCAGGTCTGATTGACTCACCATTGATGTTAAAATTCAAACTTTACACCTTGTGATCTCTTTCTTAAGGAAATGTCGTTGGGAAAGGTACAAATAAAGAAGACACCCCCTTATCATTTTTAAGTATCCCCTTTCCCACCATTTCAATTTGGTGAACCCGATGTTCTTAAGGTTTCTTGTTCACCACATTTCATTTTGGTGAACCTAAGTTTCTTGCATCATACCTTTTCTGATTTGGAGATCCTTGAAACCCTAGATCTAGGTTTTGCATCATTTATTTTTGCATTTCATTTAGGGTTATATATTAAATGTTTGCATCATTTAAGCTCATAAAAATCCAAAAATATTGCATACATTTTGCATAATAGCTTTCATTAAGGTGTTTTTTAGTCATTTAGACCAACATTTCATTGAAAATTGCATTCAATTTTTTTTATTTTGTTCATACATTGTCATTTAAATTGTATTTGCATTTTCACCATATTTCTAGAAAAACTATCACTAAAGAATTTGTTTGTTGTTAGGAAGAGTGAGCTTAAATATCAAGTTAAATACTCAAATTTTTAAATTTTTCAGACACTTGTCCTAGGACTCATTCTCCCTAGAGCGAACTTGTCCTGGTACAAGTGATTTTCCAAAATTTTGCACATTTTTTGTCTCTATAACTTATCAGTTTATTCCTACTTGCAAATCTTTGTTTTAGTTTTATAAATTGAATATTTCTATAGTTTTTTTGCATTTAGTTCAATTGGTGAAACATAGTGCTTTGTTTAAAATCAAAATTGGTATTCAAAATTAACCATTTTCAAATTTTTGCATCTAAAATTAGTCAATTATCATATTTCAGATCTGAAAATTATAATATCTTGTTTAATACTTGCATTGTGCTTCCTATTTTTGGATGTTTTACTATCTTTATTTAGTGTATTTTTCCATTTTCGGTACACTTTTGGTTTTTTGAAACTTGTATGAGTATCACAACCTAGTGTCCTACTACAAATACTTTAGTGAGACGTAGTTTGAGACTCATGGCATCTTGTGTTGGTACATTAGATGTGGATCTTGGATTTTCCAACTCTTTCACTCATAGTGTTAACACTAGTCAACCCACTTTGGACCACACCCCTCATGCTATGATTGGATTCATTGACATTCAAATTTGTAAGGGCCAAACCAACTTGTCTCTTGCATTACTTTCTCAAATAGTGATATAATTAAACATGCACCTGATGGTCCTATTTACATAGCTAGATGAATCAATGAAAAGCCTAGAAAATGGGATATTAATTGATCTTGCTTGTGTAGAGAATGTGATCACTGAGGAATTATTAATTGTATGAATTTTACCAAGATTCTTATGAAAAAAAAGAATGGATAGAAACAAATGATGGTTTTGCTTGCCCTATGATAGGTTCGATCACTCTTCCTTTAAAAGTTGGGCTGAAGTAATTAGATGTATCATTCTCCATCATCTTGACATCGGATCAGTTTCATGTGAAGTAAGGCTATCCATGGCTATTCTCCATGAATTCCATCTCGTCGATCATCCACAAGTGCTTAAAATTTCCATTTGATAACATAAATTTTATAATGAATCATAGTGGATTTAATCCTTTGTCTTCCTGAGGGAGATTTTCATTGGAATTATTTTCGCTTGAACCTGCAAATCCTATAAAACCTCATGAATTTTTCTTTTTCAAATCCTATCAAAAGTTAAAAATGAAACGTAAAATAGAGTTATCCCTTGCCAATATGCCACCTGAAACTTAAAGATCCATAGTTGTTCCCCCCACTCCAAATGTTATGGATGAACCTATGCTTGAACCAAAAGAAACAAAATATGATGTTATTCTTCCATGTATATCCTACAAGAGACCAAGAAATAACCATACAATTCCCTTTTTGCCTCCTAAAATCAAACAAGTGCATAAGCTTAAAGAGAAAGTGGTTTTGCAACCTATCAAGGTCCCTTCCATTCCTCCCCTAAGGGAAGAAAAGAGACTGATGGCTGATAAACCCACTTCTACACTATCACAACTTGAAAACTATGTAAGAAGAAATTGAAATGCTAAAGAGTGTAGGCATAGATGTCATGCTATTTCTTGTAAATTAGAAGAAAAGAACAAATTAACTCAAACAAAGAATGATGATTCTCCACCTTTTCCACAACATGAAACTTCTAAACTAAAACAAAAACAAGAACATACAATGGACATTATCAATTGACCTCCTATTGTGATTAACTTGGATGATGATGATGATGATGAGATTTCTAAAATTGACAAAGAAGTGTATAACGAATTGATTTTTTAAATTTTTACTTCTATGAACTTAGATGGGTGCAACCACGATGATCCTCCTAAAAAGAGTGAATCACCATGTGTTGAACCTAGTGATTTTCCTATTATGGAACTTGATGTTGCTCCTTTGGCTAGTTATCTACCTTTCGTATATGATGAACAAGATTGGGAAGTGGATGAACTACTTTAGGTTGGCTCACATGTGATATACTAGTTTTCTTTTCTCTTTATGTTCTTTGTGATTGCATGTATGTAATTGTTACCTAATTGTGCTTTTCAGCCCAATCAAGTTAGGTTGGGATAGAATTGATTTTTTCTACTTTGAAGAAGGAGAAAGGTACACAAGATTCTACTAAAGTTACTCATAGTCATACAAATAGTGTCATGAAATCAATTTTCAGTTTTCATTATGCAATTGCTTTACAAAAAGAAGGAATAGTACACAAAATTTTGCATAAAGTAGCTTCTTAAATTCATTATAAGAAGTATCCTTATAAGGTTCCCACACAAGTCATGTGAATAATGGAATAAGATTCAAAAAAAGATAAATTACACATTTGTAAGTAAAATAAGACATGTAAGAGAAAAGGGATCCATTATTGCCTAAATGACGAACCCCATTGTTGATCAGTTGCATCTTTAATTTCTTTGTTGATAACTCTAGAGGTGTCTGCAAGGAATAAGGAAAATGATATTAGATTTCAAGATTCCATGTCTCTTATATGTAAAACCATCATATATACATCCTATCTCTTATTAAGCATCAAATCAGAGAGTTAAAGGTGTCTCAAGATCAAATACATAGTTATCATGAAGATCCAAGAAAAGTTATGATCATTTAATCATCATGAGAAGCTTTGGGATTCTTAGTTTTCTTAACTTATTTCTTGACTTTGTAGGTGCGGGTATAAACTTATCATGAAAACAATATGCAAGAGAATGATCATAGATATTTAGTATAAAGACTATTTCATAGTCTTAAAGGAGTGTATCCATAGTCATAGCGAGTTCCAAGCATAGGGCATAAAGAGCATATTCAAGAATTATTGTACTTTCATTATGGTACATTCAATACAAAGGTTGATTCTTAGATACATGGTTTCATCAAAAGATAGTAGTAAGCAACGTGATGACAGCCATTCAAGATAGTATGAGACAGTGGAAGAATAGTCCTTTAAGGAAAGAGGCAGTCATTACTTCAAGGGAATGCATTCCATAACATTAAGCTGAAGAAGTAAGAACAATGTGAGAGTGACAGTGATGCATCATGAAGGAGAGTGGATGAATTTATTATCAACAAAGAGATTGTCAGTATAGTTTGAAGGTTAAATTATACTAAGTAAAAGATAGTCTAGCATGCATAATGACCACTTCAGAAGCATGGCAACAATTTCCAAAGCATAGTTTATCAAGCACAAGTTAGCCCAAGAGGCAGTTACCACATCTTGAAACAAAATATTTGGTATTGATATCATGAAAGTCATTGATCTAAAGGGAAAACAAGAGAATTCATAATGGAAATCTATGGAAGGAGTATTCAAGGTTAATTTCAAAAGATATCAGCCATAATGCCTTCAAATTATATCAATTCCAAGTCATGAATAACAATGATAAAGAATGACAACAGTAGCAGGAGCAAGCAAAGATGATCTGGGTTATCTCTCAAACCCCAGTAATACAGTGAAGGGTTTCTTCAAAAAGAGCCATGGCCTAGTAGATATTTTAGGGTTGCAATAGGTTTTGAAACCCTGTGAGAATATTTGAAAAACCCTTTGAATGGACTCATGGAAAATATAAGTCTAGAAGACCATTTATTTTGCAGAGGTACCACACCTTCTTCCCCATGGTTTGTATGTTTTAGAGTTGCTTCAAAAGTAGCTACTGGATTGTGGTAGTATTACAGACTTCCATAGGAATGAAAGGGTTTTTGAGAAAACAAAAATGCCTCAGTAAAAAATCCATTGCAAAGAAGTTTAGACTATGGAGTCAATCCACACTGTTTTAGAAAATGAAAATCATTGTGAAAAGAAATATATTGTCACACCACTAGATAAATATTGGGTGTAAGAGGCCATGATAGTCACCTTATAAAAGAAAGGAAGTAGTCACATTCTGAATAGAAAAGCCACGCTGAAAGTGTCACATAAGAGAGAAAATACCACATAAAATACTCATATTTCATCATCTTTTTGTCACAACCAGAGCACCTGCAATGTTCACTAGTAGAATTTGGCAAATAAATGACTAGGTGACTAAAAATTTTAGTCACAACAACTAAAAATGACTAAATTCTACTATTTTTTTTCAACATAGCTATAAATGAGTAAATAAATGACTAATTTGGTCATCGAGTAAAAAATTATTTAGTCACACAAATAAAAATGACTAAACAGTTAGTCACAGGAGTAGAAATTAGATAAAATTTTAAAAAATATTTGGGGAAATGATTGGTGGGAGTGTATTGACGCAATACATATATGGAATTTTGCAGTTTTTCCTGTGCGATCAATTAAATTATGAGTTTTTTATAAATTAATTTAATTTTATCTATATAGAAATATATGTTATTTTGATTCTATTGTATTCTTATATATTATAATAGTAGTAATATAACCTATATAAACTATTATATATATTTTTGTATTTAAATATATCTAAAGTAGTAAATAAATAATAACTTATATATTTTTATATTTAAATATAAAGTAAATAATACTAGTAAATAGTAATAAATATAATAGTAAATAATACTAGTAAATAATGACCAGGAGCGAGGAGGTGCATGGAAGTTAGAGGCAACAGGAGACTTAAGAGCCAAGTGGAGGCCTTAGTTTCAAACAGACTACAATGGATGGCAGGGTGTGAGAACAAGACTGGGGTGAGGAAATGGACAAGGAAGTCCCCATGGAATCCTTCAGATCCAGAATCAACAATGGCTGGCAAGCCTATGGCAACTTATAGTCAGAAGCGGACCATAGGGCTAACTGGCATCATAGAGTAGAAGAAGAAGATTTCAGGAAGGATCAAAGAGACTATAGACCTCAATGGGTATATACAAATGGGAAATGGGAAGATAAAACCCACCCCCAATATCAGGATTGGCAAAACCCTAAATGGAATAGGGGAAGACAGCCGGACCAAGGCTACTCTAGACAGTCTAGATATAAAGGTCGGAAAGAAATACCATGGAGTAAACCAAAATCAATATGGTTGGGGCCCGATTGGCGCCCATTTAATAGAGGCTGGAGAAATAGTAACAAAAATTATGTACAGAATCGGGATCATGGGTGGTTTAGGGAAAACCCAATTTTGAGGGTGGATGCGAATGACAACTGGAATCCAAAGCTGCCAAAGGTGGTCGGGAAAGAAGGATTTGATCGACTTGCATTGAATTCCAAAGGCAAAGAGATCCTGTTGGATGAGACTGGCCCATCACACCAATTTGAGCAGATTAACGGTATGTCCCTTCCTGAGTCTAATCCCTCAATTCATTTTGAAGAAAAAGTTGTCAAATGGAAGAGGGAGAGACTAGCAGAATTAAGTCTCTTTATATAATGGGGTGGGGGATTCATGAAAAAATTGGCTGAGGTAGTAACTTGGTGCCATCAACAATGGGGAAACAAGGTTATTGTAAGAACCTTGCCAAATGGTTTCTATATTATCACTTTCCCATCATAGGAAGAAAAGAAAAAGCACAGAGCTATGGGCCTTACTTCCGAGATGGTGCCCAGATGCATCTCATTGAATAGAATCTGAACTTTGATCCAATCCAATTTGTAGTAGACACCAGCTCAATATGGATTCGCCTATACAACCTCCCTATGGATTACTGGGTGGAAGATATCATCAAGGAGATTGGAAGAAATCTAGGGGATTTCAAATTTATGGATAGTATCCAGGAGGATAAAGCTCAGGGTTCCTACTTTAAAATCTGCATAGCCATTCCCCCCAAGCAAGTTATCCCATCAGCAATTGACCTAGTGACTGCAATGGGTTCATGGAAAAAAAGGATCGAAAGGGAGGATCAAATCTTAATATGCCCTAGCTACAAGTCAATAAATCATGGGGAAGAAATGTGCTTTGCCAGGGTCAAGCTGAATAGGTTGAACATGTATGCACAAATTGATTCTATGGTTGAAGGATTGAAGAAAAATCTCCCTTCTAGGCCCCCTCAACCTTGCTTGGAGGAAGCATTGATCTATGTTGCGAGTATGTCAATAAAGAATAATGAAACTATATGGGAGGAAAAGGGGAAAATGGTGGATTTAATCCCAGAGGTGTTCAATTAGAAATAGGAAGGTAGTGGGAAGTTTATGGAAGAAACTAGCAAAATGGTGGCCCCTATACCAGAGCAAGAAGAAGAGATCCCTTTTCCTAGGTTGGAGTATATGGGGAAGGATTCCCTAGAACCTCTGAGGGAGCAGTACAAAGAGCAGACACCTAATCAAGAATCTTTTGAGGCAAGGAAGAATGGTGCTTATATAGAAGGCGAAGGAAGGGAAGAGGAAGACACAAAAATTCGGCAGGCAAACCTGATGCTAGAAAGCAATGATTATAAATTTGAAGAGCTAAGGATGAAGTCAAATAGAGATAGAAATGAGGAGAGCAAAAAATCCAAACCCAAAAGTGAGATGAATAGATCAGAAGGGTAGGTGGAGGTCGACACAGATGGGGACAAAGACCTGCTTGAAGGAAAAAATCTAAGTTCAGATTTTGAATGGGAAGGAAGTATGGAGGAGGGGAAAGATTGTGATGTAATAGAATGCAGCATTGTAGAAACTCAACCCCTTCTAAAAAATCCTTTCATTGAATCCAAGAAGAGGATAGGCCTAAAAATGAATAAGGCAAAGCTAGAACTAGCTGCCAGTGCAAAAGGCTAGAGAAAATTGAGGAACGGGAAGGAGATCATCCTTCCCGAGAAGGCATGAGGTGCATAACGTGGAATGCTCGGGGCTTAAACGCCCCTAGTAAATGGCACACTTTGAAGCACCAGATCGACCAAAGTAAAGTAGATGTTTTTCTATTACAAGAAACAAAATGGAGCAGGGAGGAGTATCAGAGCAAGATGAGGTTTTGGAAACAGTGGGAGGGAGTGTTTGTGGAAGCACTTGGGGCTATTATGGAACCCTCTAATGGTTAGGTGTGAGCTGGAGACTTTATCTCATAATTGGATGGTTGTTAGGTGTAGGAAATTGAGTCGAAACAAATCCGCAATGATTGTGAATGTATATGGACCAAATTCAATAGTGGAAAAGAGGAACTTGTGGTCTGACATCTCAGCATGGCTGAGATTGCAAGAGGAATCTAGAATTATTATTGGTGGGGATTTCAATGCAACCAAGGACAATACGGATAAATCAGGAGGTATACAGACTATTTCCAGAGCACAAGACTTCTAGAACTTCATAGGAGACAATAATCTCAGGGATATCCCAACTAGGAAAGGAAGATATACATGGACTAACAGAAGAAAAGGTTTCACACACAGTGGAAAAATTAGACCGCTTTTTCCTTGGTGGAGATTGGGATAGTGTAGATGCAATAATAGAGGCAAGTTTTCTACCCTATACAGGCTCTGATCATTACCTTGTAGAGCTCAATATTAAACCTAATGAGAAAATGGGGGGCTCTCGCTTCAAATTTGAGAACATGTGGCTTATGGATCCTAAATTATTTGATCTGATGCAAGGTTGGTGGAATGAAGTCAGGTTTTTCAAACAAACTAAGCTCTTCATTTTAAATAAAAAGCTGGCACATATCAAAATTAGGCTAAAAGAATGGAACAAAGAACACTTTGGGAATATCTTTGTGAAGAAAAAGGAAGTAGAAGAGGAACTTCAAAATCTCAATGAGAAAATTATAGAAAAAGGAATGGAGTCAAAAGACTTTGAGCTGGAGAAAAAATTGAGATCTGAGCTAGAGGAAATCTCAGCAAGAGAGGAGATATATTGGCGACAATAGTCTAGGGAGGTTTGGTTAAAATACGGAGATAAAAATACAAATTTCTTCCACAGAATAGCAGTAACTAACATAAGTAAAAAGAGAATTGTGGAGGTAAGGAAAAAGGATGGGACCCTAACGCAATTAATGGAAGAAGAAAATCAGGAAGCAGTTCACTACTTTCAAGGAATATTGAATAGGAATACCGAGGAGCACATTAGGGAAAGAACCAACTTTCTAAGAAACATCCCCTTAGTAATTGGAGTTGAGGACAATAGGGAGCTATTCAAAGAAATATCTTTGGAGGAAGTTAGGAAAGCAACCTTCCAACTTGGCTCGGATAAGGCCCCTAGGCTGGATGGCTTTCCATCCAAATTCTTCCAATCATTTTGGGATATAATAAGCAAATATATGCATAGAGCTATGGAGGAATCAAGGAAGAAAAAAACCATGCTTAGAGCTCTAAACCACACTTTTATTGCATTAGTTATGAAAAAGAAGGAAGCATAGAGCTTTAATGACTATACACCCATTGTGCTATGCAACACTGTCTATAATATTGTTACAAATATCATAGCTAATAGATTGAAAGGCATCCTCAAGAAGGTAATCTCCAAGGAGCAAAGTGGTTTTTCCCCCGACAGATCCATAGTAGAAGGGACCATAATATCTCATGAAGCCATCCACTCAGCAAGGAAGGCTAGAATGCCAAGCATCTTAGTCAAATTGGATATTTTCAAAGAGTATGATTTGGTTGACAAGTAGTTTCTGATCTAGGTATTGAGGAGATTTGGGTTTGACAATAGTTGGGTGAATTGGGTTGACAGTTGCATAAGCACCCCCAAATTTTCAATATTAATAAATGGTGCAGCTCATGGCTTCTTTGAATCCACAAGAGGAATCAGACATTGGGACCCCCTCTCCCCTTTCATCTTCATCATAATGGTAGAAGCCCTTGGAAGAAGTATAGTTGTGCTTAGGGAGTCCAAATAGTGGCAGGGCATCAAGATCACACCAAATGTCGAATCAATCACTCATCAGCAGTATGCTGACGACACAATTTTATTTGGCAGGGCCACAAGAGTTAAAGCAAGAAATATGAAGACACTGTTGGATGACTCTAGCAAGGCTTCTGGCCAAAGGATAAACTGGAGGAAATCTAAAGTTTTTTTTCTAAATGTCCAACCTAGACTCCAAATAGATAGTGCAAGTATTCTTGGTTTGAGGATAGCTAACTTTCCAGGTAAGTTCCTGGGCATGCCATTATTTGTAGGAGTAAACAAAAAGGCTTATTGGGAAAATCTAATCAATAGTTGTAGAGGGAAAATGGAATTGTGGAAATGTAAATGGTTGTCTTCAACAGGTAGAATAATGATGCTAAAAGTTGTTTTATCAGCAATACCAATGTATTCAATGGCATGCATGAGGCTTCCCAAAGCTATAGAAGATATGCTGATACAACTAATGTGATTTTCTTTTGGAATGGGCCATAGGATCAGCATAAGATTCCCTTACTATCCTGGGATAAGATTTACAAACCACAGGGTGCTTGGGGAGCAGAGTTGAGTCAATTGCATATTATGAACACGACAATGGGGGCCAAACTGGTATGGGATATTTACAAAAAGGGGAAAATAAATGGGTGCAAATTCTAAGGCATAAATATCTAGGCTCAGGGGACTCTTCAAGAATTCTAAACACAAGAGACCCACCGAAAGGTTCAACCATATGGAACTTTATCCTAGAATGCAGGGAGATCATCAAGAAACACATCACTTGGGAATTTTGCAATGGAGAGAATGCAACCTTTTGGGAAGACTCTTGAGAAGGTCATCCAAAGTTGGAAGCCAACCCTCACTTGGAAGAAATAAAAATTGAATCCAAAATATTTTTGGGAGACAAGGTGTGCCAGTATGGTTCCATGAAAATGGAGGAAGGTATCATTAAATGGAATTGGAAATCTCTAGATGAGCTCAATTCCCCATAGGATCAAAAGGATCTTCTGCTCTCCATTCTAAAAACCAGATGTTGTACACTCATAGGGTAGGAAGATATGATAAGGTAGAACGCATCATCGGATGGCATGGACAAGGTTAAAACTGGCTATATGATCAAGGAAGCCATAGTAAATGAAATGGGGTGGCCAAAGGAGCTCTGTTGGGGTAAACACTACCTCCCAAAGGCCGGGGTCTTCACATGGCTAGCAGTACAAAATAGGATACTAACGTAGTATAGAATATCCAAAATAGGTTTTGCAGGGCCAAGCAAATGCGTATTATGCAAAAATCAAGAGGAAGATGCAGATCACCCTCTCCTTAAATGCCCATACACAGAGACATGTTGAAATTCTTCCTCTACAAGTTGAACTGGCAAGGCCTTTTGCCTATTAAACTTAGAGACTAGTTATATATGTGGTCCAAATTAAAAAATGACATATTCGGTAGTCTATGGCAAGTCATTCCATCGTCTGTCGTCTAGGAGGTTTGGAAGGAATGCAATCATAGGATCTTCAAAGAACAATCAATGACTAGAGAGAGAGTTATTGGCAAAACTGAAACTCTCATAGTGGAATTGGTAAATACTGCAGCCAAACGCCTATCCCTAAAGAATAGCATTTTTACTAGTTGGGATAATGAAATATTGAAATCCTTCGAAGGCCTTGTGATTCTAAATGTTGTTGGGAAGAACAAGTCACAATCAGCTAAACAAATGAGAGAAAACACCAAATGGAGTGCACCTGACCCAGGATGGGTTAAAATCAATTTCGACGGAGTTGCGCATGGTAATCCGGGACCTAGCGGGATTGGTTGTGTTGCACGAGATGAATACAGATCAGTACTAGCGGAGAAGAATGAATTCATTGGTTACTCAACCAATAATATTGCAGAATTTTGTGTTGCCTTATTGGGGTTGGAATGTGGTAGAGGAATTGGTGCATCAAAAATACATCTGAAAGGTGACTCACTCATAACCATAAATGCCATTAGAGAAAAATCCACACCAAACTAGAAAATGAATAAATGGTTGGCTTTAATCCAGAAACTAATTGATGAATTGGCCGATTTCAGAGTAAGCCATGTATATAAAGAGGGAAACACACTGGGAGATGATCTGGCTAAGTGTGCAGTAGAGGAAGATGAGGTGGACCAGTTATGATGCCAGCTTATATGCATGCACTCGGTTGAAACTAATTAATGTCATATGACTGGCCTCCCAATGTTTATCACAGTGCTCTGTTACTCTCTATTGGGGTCATAGATCATAGTGGATGGGAGTCCTGGTGCCATCTTGGCTATCGGTCATACTTACTGTAAAATCCTTTTTTTGTTATTAATATAATGGGTGTTGGCCCAAACCAGCAGTTTACTTACCAAAAAAATTTAAAAAATAGTAATAATAGTAATAATAATAGTAAATATAATACTAATAATAAGAGTAATAATAATAGTAAATATAATAGTAAATAAAATAGTAAATTATTATTTAAATATAAAAATATATAGGTTATTAATTTTTTTTTTAAACAAAAGGTAAGAAACCCATAATTATATTAATATAATATAGCTAATTACAAATATATGTTTCTGATAGGAGATGGTAGACATGAGAAGATTGATTCTCAGTGTGAGAAATAGTCAAATCCTTTCCCAAAAGCTCTACCCAAATGCCCAATTACATACAAAATTCAATAAAACATGAACATCATTATCTACCCATAAACCCGATTACATACAAAATTTAGGGACTCCTATACATTTCATTATTGATAAAACAACCCTGCAAAATAGCTGGAAGAAAAATGCCATTAACAACTTAAATAAAGAAGTATTGAATCCCACATAAAATGCATTACATACGTAGCCACCCAACCTAGATACAAAGATAGAAGCATAGATACAAATTTATCAAAGACCAACCCCATTAGCCATTCCTATGAAACCCATTAATTGAATTCTCCCCTTGGTCTTCACAAGCAACAACTTGAGCATTACTCATTGCCATGGCATGAGAGTGTAGGGAAATGAACTAATGTCTAGAATCTGAGCATTTTCATGTGCCTTGAAGACTAATTGGAGATGTTCTTTCTCGATGCACCCAAAAAATGGAACCTCCCATGGATGAATTGGATTTAGAACCCTATAGTTTCATGGATGATACACCATAGTGCTGGTAATTGAGATCTAACGAGCATTGGAAGCCATTGAAGCATATGGAAAATGAAACCCACAAGAAACTAGAGAACCCATCACTTTCCTTGACATGCAGAAAACAGAAAAACCAGAACTTTCACCGTGGGCTAGCACAAAGAACTGCAGAGGCAAAAATGACAAATTGGCCTTTGGAAAAGCCAATTTAATAAGATTGAGTAAAAATTGGCATTCTCCAAATTGCTTTCACTTCACACAAAACAAGGTTAGCATAAATATTAAAGATGACAGCATGTGATTTTCCTGAGATTGACTTTTGAGTTCACACAAGAAATATTTCCTGTTTATTTTGGAATTGATGAGATTGCCTCTTGCCTTATTATATTCAACACCTAAGGATATGACACAATTTGATCCATTTTATTTTGAACCGATAACTCCATTGAATCACAACCCAAATTAGCCAGGAAATCTTCAAGTTTGTTACCTTCCCAATATGTATGACAGATTAGGAATTCTTGAAACTTGTCCAATAGAAACCAAACATTTTGGACAACATACTTTAGACCCCTATTATGAATTTTCCTCTCTTTACATGCATTGACAATTAGAGAGAGTCCCCTTCTACATGGATCTTAGAAATTCCCAACTTTAAAGCAGTTTCTAAACCCAATAGAATTGCCATAGCTTCTGCAAATCGTTCGAACCACTTGGGAGGTGTGTAGAGACTAGAGAAATGACATAACCATAATGATCCCTTATACATACTCTTGCTCCTCAGATACCAGGGTTTCCTTGTGAAGCACTATCAAAATTTAACTTTATAAATTCAGAGTGCAGGGAAATCCATTTAATTTTTCTTCTATCCAAATTTGGTTTATGTGGTTTATGCAAGCTACCCAAAAATGGGAGAGCAATATTCTTCCACCTTTGAAAATTAAAGACATCCCATTCTGAAAACTTTGATCCAATATTTTTATACTTCTGCACATAAGTGTTTACTAGCTCAAAATTTCCTTTTCTAATTTAATGATAGTCAAATGCTCAAAAGAAAATTTGTTCCTAAAGATGCGAAGAGTATGCTCCCACCAAATATGCGAAATGACTAATGTTGGGATAGAGACCCATATGCATGCAAAAAATGAATATTTTTAGAGAGTTGGCTAGATTTGAAAGAGATCCCACAAGGTATTTGGTAATGGCAATGCCAAATTTAGCTTACTTTTGACAATTTCCCAACAAGATTGAGCAAAATTACATTGAACAAAAAGATGATCAACTCTTTCAAAATATTTTTGACAAATATGACATTGAAATGGAGCAACTATTTTCATTTGCACCAACCTATCATTTTTTCAAAGTTAACCAAGTGAAATTACCAACTTTGGGTAGTATCTTTTCGTTCCAACAAAAGGAGAAATCTCTTTGAGGTTTTGTCTATTCCTTGATTTGAGATAGTTCTTTATAACCTTGCTTAACTATATATAAACCATTTTTTGATGGATCCCAAACTAGCTTAACTGTATATAAACCATTTTTTGATGGATCCCAAACTATCTTATCAACTTCTTCTGAGAGATAAACTATTCTATCAATCAAAATATGATGTAATATCTAGAACTGCTAAGGGGAGATCATAGTACCAAGGCAGTCCTTCCAAATCACTCTACAAGTAAAAAAATCAGTGGAGTGGACATAATTCATAAATTTCTCACCCTAGACGTTAATCAAAAGACCTCTAATTTCCTACAATTCTGGTAAATTCTATAATGGTGGAAAAAAATTCCACAAATCAGACAAGAACTTTACACTCAGTCTATTATGAATGTCCCATGTAACATAGCCAGTAATCACTTTCTTGCATGAGATTAGAAAATTCCACATGGTGAAACCCTACAAAGGATTTAGAATAGTAAATATTCTAGATGGGCATGAAGAATCAATATACTTAGCTTGCATTATTCTTCACCACTTTTCTTCCGCTTTTGCATATAACTGTCATACTAACTTTGCACCAAAAGTTTTGTTTCGAATTGAAATGTTATGAATGCCCACACCGCCTTTTGATTTATCCTTAGCCATACTTTCTAAGGATATGAGAGGTAACTTTTTTTGATCATTGATGTTTCCTTTCCATATAAAAGCTCTAACTATCTTTTCTATTTCCAGAATCATCGATTGTGGAGCCTTAAGAACTGCTAGAAAATAATTAGGAATTGAAGCCAAAACTGACTTTACAAGTAATATCCTACCTAATAAGGAAAGCCATCTTTCTTTTCACATGAGTATGGTAGAATTTAGTCTATCAGTTACCTTGCTCCAATATGCTTCTTTAGAAGGACCCATAAAAAATGGTATGCCTAGATACTTGCATGAAAGATTTGTTGGCTGAAAACCCAAAATTTTGATAATTTGCTGACTTCAATCTTCCTTGGTATTAAAGACATATATTTTATATTTAGCTACATTTATTTTCTACCCAAAAGCAGAAGTATATTTTTATAACACCTCTTTAACAAGAATGGAAGCTGCAATATTCATTAGGCTGAATAATAAAGTATCATTTGCAAACAACGAATGCATCTCAAAGATGTCAGTGGACTAAATTTTAATCCCTTGCCAACGACCTTACCTCTGAATTTGAGTAATATATCTACTCAATGCTTCATCCATTATGATACAAAGAAAGGGGACAATGGATCCCCTTTCCTCACACCCTGAGATGAAGTAAAATAACTTGAAGGGGAACCATTGATAATGATAGAAAACTTAGCACCAGCCAAACATGATCTAATCCAATGACGCCACTTACCATTGAAACCAAAATTTGCAAGAACGTTATTCAAGAAGCCCTAGTCAACTTTTTCATATGCTTTCATAATATCTAGTTTGATAACAAAGGATGAAGTTTGCAAAGAATGAATAGAATGAATATTTTCATGTGCTACCAAGGATCCCTTAAATGTTTCCCCACCTAGAACAAAACCACCCTGATCATGTGAAATTATTCTTGGTATGATAGGTTGCAGCCTAAGATAAATTTCCTTTGTGAATATATTGTAAACTCTATTACACAATGAAATTGGCATAAAATTTGCAAAATATTATGGATCTTTTACTTTAGGCAGTATGGCAATATTTGTAGTATTAAACTATTTAAGCATTGACCCAATTCTCCTAAACTCTTCCAAAGCCCATAGCAAGTCAAAGCATAGAAATTATCAACATTTTTGAAAAATATTGCAATGAAACCATTAGGACCAAGAGCCTTGTCTGGAGCCAAAGAAAAAACATGTTTAACTTCATCCAACGTAAAAGGCTTCATCAACATATCATTGTCCTCTTTTTGAATTAGAGTTGGGATTGCCTTTAAAATATCCTTCTCATCTTTAATGATTTGAGAAATTTTATGTTCAGGGGATGATAATATATTTGAGAAAAAAATGACTCCCTCATTCTAAATGTCTTCTTCATTGGTGAGCCAATTGCTTGTTGACAATTGTATTATTGAAAAAAATGATTTTACTGCATTTTTTACCTTTGTAGATGCATGAAAAAACTGTGTTTCTATCACCTTCTTTTATCCACAATTCCTGATACTTTTGTCTCCAATAAATTTATTCTCTTGCACATAACTCTTTGCATTCCACTTGCATAATTTTATGTTTCTCATACATGACCGCATCTAGACCATTATGGATTATATAATCCTGAACCTCCAAGATTTCTTTTTGCACTAATTCCTTCTGATGAAATATATTTTTGAAGAATTCCTTATTCCAAACTTGAATTTATTTTTTAACATATATTAACTTCTTACAAAGTTGATACACTTTCAAACCTTCTTCAAAAGGAGCTACTACCCACCATTGGTGAAGAAAAGACAAAAATTATGGATGCCTAAACCACATATTTTCAAACTTAAAGGATTACTTTATTTTGGGTGGAGACAAATTTGCAATATTTATAGCTATTGCATAATGATCTGAACCCAAATATGGTAAATTATCTACCTCGATACAATGCTACAATTGTAACCAGTTCAATGATACTAAAAACCTATCAAGCCTTTCAAAAATTTGTAAAAAGCCCAATCTTCTATTTGTCCAAGTATAATTTCTAGAGAGCGGAATAATATCTTTCAAAGCATTTAACAAAATACAATTATTGAAATCCTCCATAACCTTAACAGGTGGGCTAATTCCCCCTTTCCCTTCTTGCAAATTGGTAATTGCATTGAAATCCCCTCCTAGAACAACCTTGGCATCACCTAGAGAATTTAACGCTTTAGTAATTTCATCCCATAACCACATTTTATCTAATATAGAAGAAGGGTCGTATATGTTAATTAGCCAGAAATTCAATTCAGACTTGGTGACTTTCAATAACTGGCAGTTTGAATGATTCTAATGTGAAGAAACAATGATAGTTTTTGGATTCCACAAAATAATCAGACCACTAGAAGCTCCTTGAGCAAGTGAATAAACAGATTCCCACATTGACTATTTCTTCATTATGGTTTCATAAGTTGAGAATGAAGTCTTTGTTTCTTGTAAGAGAACAATGTGAGCACCACAAGCATCCATTTGATGTTTTATGTAGGATCTTTTATCAGGGAAATTAATGCCCCTAACATTCCATGAAATGATCTTCATTTCTCTCAAGGAGAGCAACAGGCTCTCCTCGGTCTCTTGTTTGCAAAATTTGACATGGACTGCATTATGGTTTTCTAAACTCCTACATCTATTTCCTCTTGCAACTTTACCATTTTGGATTTTCTACCACGCTTTCCTGGAGATTTTTTGATGATAGGATGTGAAGGTGTCTATGACAAAGAAAAGGGATGAAAATAATCAAACTCTTCATCTCCCTATGCCAATTCAACATTATTAACAATAATATTCTTTTCAACTTCCTTTTTCCCCTCAATTTGTGTTAATGGAGCATCTACTAGTAAACACTTTTGAACTAGCGAAGACATTGTAGAATCTAGCAATCCTTCCTTTGCAGTTATTTCATCAATCATGTTTGATGCCACTATAGCCAACCATCTTTCTGCTAGAAGCTTAAGTTCATCTTTTTCCCGAGAATCAATTGCACCAAATTACTTTTTCACATTACTACTAAAAGGAACTATGCAAGAGGATACATGTTTAGAAGATCCTTCAAACATTAGAGTCCTAGTAATAACTTCTAATTATTTCTCTTAAATACTAGGATCATATGGCACATACAAATTTAAAGAATACCTATGATAACTATTGATAAGAAAATATTTAAAAATGCTAGAGATAGAGACATAAACACTCTATTTTGAAGAAGATACGTGATATTTCAAGATTTGTAGCCCTAAATAATTGACTGAAAACAACTATTTACTACTTTTCCCATCTATTGAATGTTGTGATTTATGTAGACCCAAGATGGTGACTAGTGGATCATCATAGTTTGACAACTTAGGTACTGAATTGGTTATGCTTTGCCCCTCTTTTAGAACTTGATGATCAACATAAGTTGAAGCCTTAACTATTGAGTGAGAAATAGATTCTCCATGATTGACTAGTGGATCATGTTGCTCCCATGGAATTTCCTTAGAAGGGCGGGTGGAAAATGTATGACACATAGTATGGTATTGAGTACAAACATTTGCATCTTCCATAAGAATATCTTGGAACCAAGTGCTAAAATTAGTGACTTGAGATGAAGTTGACTTGGAAATTTTTTGGTTGTGTCCAATAATAGACAAACCCTAACATCCTTGGAAGGATTTTTGTATGACAGTAAATCATGTTTCAAGAATATCACGAAGTGATTTTCCATGATCTCAATCAGATTTAATTCTCTATATTCAAGAGGCAATCCTTGGAACTAAACCCAGAATGGTGCAAATTTTGTAACAAATTCTCTTGGGTTAAAATTTGGGCACCATGGCTGAATGAAAATCCCAACACCATTATATATCCATGATTTGATTTTATAAACCGCATCCCTATGGGATTTCTCTTCAAAAATTACTACAAAAATTCATCTCAACTCATCTAGGTAAAAAACTTTTTTAGCCCCAACCCATTCCTCAAAAAGTAAATCCTGGAGCAATTGAATGTCAAGATTTAGATTCCAAAACTTACAAATTAATTCTTTTTGACGTAAATCTAGAACATGTGGATGCAAGAACTCCTCTAAAAGTGTGAACTTGACAAATCATTTCTACTTTGGTTGGAATTTATCACCTTCTTTTGGTGTAGTTGGAGATGCCTCTTTGTGGAGCTCCTTATGTTTCCATTACTTTTCCCTCCTCTTTTTGCGATATGAGTTTTGATGGTGGATTCTCTTTGCTGACCGATTCTTTGCTCTCTTTCTTGCTTTGGAAAACTTTAGATCTTTAGGTATTGAATGTGGAGAATGCAACTCATCAACTAAAGCTTTTGGATTAAGAGTTTGATCAACATCTCCATTCTGCATGCATTATGTTCGAATGACACCCCATTCTACATATGCCCTTTTTGAGAACTAGTATCTTCAACAATATTTTCCCCCATTTGAACATTTTGAATAGATGGTGTGTACTTCTGATCAGCTTCTTTATTTTGCATGCACTCTACATGAATGGTACCCCCATTCTACATGTGCCCTTTTTGATATCTAGTAACTTCAACAATATTTACCCCCATTTGATCATTTTGAACAGGTGGAGTGTGCTTCTACAAATCACCCTGTGCATGCTCCTAACCATGAACTTCCTTATACGACTGCCCATGTTTTTTCCCTTGCATTTTATTGAAAGGAGCTCATCATCGATTCAGATCTTGATGCGTAGGAGCTTGTCATTTTGGAGCCCTATTTGATGTATGTGCTTGATAGTTTTGCTTAGGGTTTCATGCATATTGATGATGGTGTAGAGGTGGAAAATATTTCTGCACATGTGGATCAAACCTCTGCAAATGCTAAGTACCATCTTCCCAAATGTCAAAAGGGTTTTATTTTTCTTGAACCAACCTACAAGGATTGAAGGGGGGCCAATTGGGCTTAGCAAACCTAAGCTTGATCAGTTGCCCGTCCCTACCAATATTCAGTCACACATTGTTTTGATTTTGATACCTGATGTTAGTATGATAGCTTTGTCGACCATTGCCATTATTTTGATGTTCATACTTGTTGTTATCTTGAAAGCTATATCGACCATTGCCATGAGGGCCAGTATTCCTAGAAAAATTATCGTTAGCCTTTGCAAGTGCCATTCATAATTAATATATAGGTTTAGGGTTCTCTTACAAAATATAATTTAAAAAATAAAAACAAACTAATAAGTAGGATAAAGGATACCACAATGTTAAAACCTAAATTTTCTCATTATTAGGATCTTTTCTATAATTTTCATTTTAATAATCATACTCTTAAACCCTCATCAAAACCATATTTTCATGTTGCAGTAAAAAGTCATGAAAAATAACCAAAAAATGGCAGAAAATGGTGAATGGTTGAGATTCGTTTAACCACATTGAAAGTAAATTTCAGATCCATTTCAAAATGGGCACCTAATTTTCTACATTCATTTTGGTGGAAGGTACTTAAAATATATTATTTATGCCCTAATATTTTTTTGGACGCATATGATTTTGCTGGGTGAACTCAATAGAAACCCTATTTTCAATCTATGTTGTCCTAAATTTTCATTTCATTTCCCTCTAATTGAACAAATATATGAGCTCTTGCCCTAATCATTTTTCTCAATTTTAGAGGATGAGAGGAGACAAGCGGTGCAAGGAAGAGAGAGATTTATGGCTGCAATTTCCACAATTTGCTCTAGCTACACAAGAAGAATGGGGGTTTTTTCTTTTTGCTTTGTTGTTTACTTATAATAGTTTCACTATATTCAACAGGAGGGAGGATATTTTTTCATCAGGAGGAGGCCGCCCTATGCATTGAATTTGTATAGATATAAGAATATATTTCTTGCAGTTTATTTTTTATTTTTACATAAACTTGTTCTCTGCAGTCACCAAATAAACTTGATTATTATTATTATTCTTGAAACTTAAATATTTTGAAAAATAGATTTAAGTTTGTAGGCAACAATAGTTTTACACGGACCTGTGCATGACCCTATGCCCATTTTAAGTGTTTGAAAATGGTAAGTTTTTTTGTTTAGATATAAAAACAATCACAATTTAATTAATTAATTTTTTTCTTCTAAATCTAAATTTACATCTATAGATTTGAACGATATTATTTTCCAGCACTACAAAATTATTTTTATGGAGACATGTATTCTTCATGTAAATCCATTTATAAAATCAATTTCACAAATATTATTGGTTATGTTTTAGGGATGATGTTTTTGTAGATTTTTGAGTTTTATATTTCCTTGTATCTAATGTGTAAGCAGTAAATTAAATGAGTTAATTTCTATAAAAATAATTACAGTGTGAAGCAACAATGCTTAAAACCCTCTGGTGCTTTTGTTATAGGGAAAAGTCTAATTTATGACCACTTCAACAAATTGACCATTCATCAGATTTCTCTTTCAAAATCTCAATGGTTGGAAGTAAGATTAAAATTCCATGTGAGATTAAAATATCAATGCTCATTGCATATTTAACCATTTTCATCTTAATTTCATTAGTTTCCCTAATGTAACCATGTTATTTTCTTGTGAAATAGAATTGGAAGCTACAAAAGCATTTCCTTTATTAACAAAGACAAAGCAAGGAGAAAATACAAAACTAGTGCCTTACTCTACCATACAACAAACGAAACTAACCATCCAGCTTCCTTTTAAATGCAGGAATAGAGACCTGAAAGAATTAATTCATAAATGACTAAATAAATGACTATAGTGACTAAATAAATGACTACCATGACTATATAAAATTATAAATGACTAAACCATCACTAAATAAATGACTAAACCATGACTAAATAAATGAGTGCCATGACTAAATAAAATGACAACAATGACTACCATGAATAAGTGATAGAAATTAATGATTAGAATGACTAAATAAATGAATACCATGACTAAATAAATGACCAGTTAACAACAATAAATGACTAGATTAATGACTAAATATACTATCAAATTGATCAATCAAAACAACCAATAAATGACTCAAAATGGTTTAGTCATGAATTTGGTCGCATTATAAATGATTGGAAATAAACTATTAATGGTCATGTGACCAAGATAATGGTCACATGACCAATTTTTCATAGTTGTTTTGGTCATTTATTGTTGTTTTTCTACTAGTTGTTTTCTTTCACAGATTTAAAAAATCTCAGCATTTTCATTCAAGAGAACGACTTACCAAAAATAATGATGGATTCAACCATGCAGACAATATTAGAAGCTTCAAACCCTTGGTGGAAAAAACAACAGATGAAAACATTACGAATGAAAGAGAATGCAAAGTGAACCTGTAAGTAAGGTTAAACACTTATTTTGAGTTTCTCGAGGAAACCCTAACTTTGGCCAACCAAAGTGTTGTATTTTTTTATTTCATAAGGTTGCATGATATTAATACTTAGGTCATGGTCAAGACCTCCTTGACACTTGCCTAGTGAGAAGTGTGGATTCCATGAGAGTCATAAGGAGATAAGAGGACTAATTTTTCCCCTTGTATTTTTGCATGAACTTAAGACAAAACATGTATGTAAACAAATATTAAAGGTAATATTTTGAAAATTACCTTAATATTTGTCATGTAATGCAAGAAGTAAAACTTCACATAACACTTATTAAAATAAATCATAATTGATTATCTTTAATATTTATTCAAATAGTTTATTCTTTTCCCAAAATCATGCAAAAACATATGGAGGAGTGGAACTGGAGTACAGGCTCATGCAGGGAGAGATATTTTGAGTTCTATCTTCGACTTCAAGTCAAATTGAGGTGTTTTTGGATTTATCTTTGGTTCAAACCACCATTTAAGGAGAATTTTAAGGCACAAAGGGCAGTCCTACATCAGTTTTGAGGTCTCGCATGGTTTTACCATCACTCAAGGGGAGTTTTCGACACTTAATCACTCAGTTTGCTCCAATTTTGAGGCCTCTTTTGTATTATTTTCAAGCTTGCACGACCAAAGAAGAATCATTCACATGCATAGATCAAGGAGATCATCTTCTTCAACAAAATCATGCAAGGGAGATTACTGAAGATCATTCCAAGCTTCCTTTCAGCATATAATGCAAACTCTAATCATTATTTGTTCTTGGTTCTTGATTCTTCTTCTCATTCTAAGTTGATAGATATTATTGTAACACAATTTTCTAAGTAATTCTCAATTTATTTTCATGTAGTAGAAACTTTTTCTTTGAAATTAATAAAGAAAAGAGTTATTGGTCCTATTTGGAGCTTTCGTTTTTCATTGTGGATGTATGTTCTTGCAGATTTTCATTGTGATTCATGTGAATCCTTTGTTCTCTTCCTCATCTAAACAATGCATTTTTAATGTTTGTCATATTAAATCAGGTCATATGCTGTGTCAAACCAATTTTGAGCAAAAATTGATGTGTAAACTCATTTTACCTTTAAAAAAACTGAAAATTGAAACCATCATGTGAAACATTTATGATTTTATGCAAAATTTAAATCGTGAACATCATAACCAACAAATTTTGTTTCAAATTTATAAGTCAAGGCTTTATTTTTCATTCCAAACCATTGGTGTATCACCTCCTAGAATTAAATTTACATTTCTAGAGCATCTTTCTTTCCTTTTTCCCATAAATTCATTAGTTTCTAGGAGATCTAAATGGGAACCAACCCATAATCTAGAGGTTAATACTCATAGTAGGTCACCCACAACTTGATTTTGATCCCATGTTGCACAGGATTGTTGAGTTTCACACTTAACTAAAGGGTGCAATCCTTCATGACAACAGTTTTTGGCATGCCCGGTGGGATAGATTGGACTATTTTAGTCCAAAGTTTTCTCATATATCACTGATTTTTGGTGTGTATGTGAGTGATATTTTCCTTTGGACATAACAAAGAAACACATTTTGTGACTCTAAAAAGTATTTTTTCTTAGTTTCTAGTATGATCAAGTGTTGGTTTATTTCAGAAAAAATCTGATTTTTGCTTGTTTTCCAACTTTTGGATGAATAAGCATGTCTATGTTTCATAGGAATATGTCATATCATCCATCATATCATGAAAATTCTACTAATAGACCCTCTTATCATACATATCAAATAAACCATGCTACTAGTTTTAATCCAAATTCCATGAATTTTCAAGAAAACTAACATGTTCAATAAGCTTTCCACCCACCCACCTCTGCTCAACCTCCATATCAGCCTACATATGCTCTAAACCAGCACCAAGAAGCCCAATTTGGTTTTAACCAGTATGATTATTATCCCAATCAAACTCCACGTATTGAAGACATGAGCTTGAAGGATATAAGGTTGTACTTTGAAATATAGATGAGTGAGATTGGAGGAAATCAAGGGTGTGAAGGAGATCAAGAATATAATTTGTAGTAGGAAGTGTCAATTTACTCAAATTATCAATACTAACAAAAAGAGGAGATACAAAGAAGGCAGTATGAAGAGTATCTTGCAAGCGAGCTTGCTACTAAAGAAGAGAAAATGAGAAAGAATGAGGAAGATCTCACAACGAAGTTTGCTACTTTGGTTGACTGATTACTAAGGTTTGGGGCCCAATCAATTTCTTACTTTCTAGATCAGCCTATAAAAGAAGAGCTTCCCAAGTATGAAATTCTAGGTTTTAGGAAAGTTAAAACTCCTAAGTCTTTTACTCAATCTCTTGAACTTTGAATTCCAAGTTTTAGAGCCCTTCACCCTTTGCAAGATCTAGAAAATAATCAAGAGCAGCCTAGTATACCTCAAAATCAGCCATATCCATAATTTATAAAACCTCATGAAGGTTAGCAAGACTTCAATAATCAACATTCTTATCCTATCATAATTTGCCTTTGCAAATATGGACCCATTGTTTATCAAAGCAACTAGTTTACTGAGTAGGAAAAAGAGGTGTTTGAAGAGGAAAAGGTAGAATTTTTTCCATTGATATGTTTGCACATGATGAACAAGATGACAAATCAGACTTATAGCGGGAAGTGGATGAGTATGATCACTCAAGGCAGCAGGTTGAAGAGATTGAAATAGGTAATGAAAATAATGACTTCATATTCTTATTTGATCAACTCCCTTCTTTCATAGAGCATGATGAAGAAAGAATGCAAACTTCAATATCATCAAAGTTTTTGGAGCAGTTGAAAGATGAGAATGAGCATGGAAAATAACTTGATGTTTTGATTCCTCAAGGGAGCTACCATGAGGTCAAAATCAGTCTTCTACCACATAAAAGAAAAGAAGAAAATGAAGAGGATTTGTTTTGGGATGATCTTGAGGTTTTTGTTTCACACTTAGATGATAAGCTAACAAAATTGCAAGAATAAATTCATGAGTAGCAGGAGCAACATGTGGAAGTGATCATGTTTCCAAATGAGACTAGAAATGGAGCAACCCAATCAGAAAAATGATGAGACAATAGTGCATGAGCTAGAAACCAATAGTGAGTTCTAAATTTTATCTTTCAAGAGGATTTTCTATTAGACACCTATCCAATATCGAGTCCAACAAAGCATCAAAACCCATGCTTGCACCCAAGCATGAGGTTGCAGCTATAGAACAGTAGATCCAACTTACCTATGTAGCTCGAAATAGAAATATATATGGTCTATATGATGAGGTAGTTGGAATTTTTTTCATTCTCCAAGCTTTGATGTAGAAGTTGATTAAATTTTTGGCATTTCTCCATGTCTTTTTGACTATTCACAAGTGTGTAAAACATTTCAAAATGTGGAGAAAAGTACCCTACTTTAAAGAACCAAAAAATGGTTATGTCTAGACACTACCATTGTTGGTCAATGTAGAGTATGATCATTTTCTCTTTCAAATAATTGTTTATTGTGTTTCACGTATGAAAAAGTATGGTGGTGTTGTCATTAATGTTGTCATTAATGTCAACATACTTCAGGTTGTTGCAAGGAAAGGAATCAAGTGATTACAGGTGGTACATGTATGGTTGAGATACTGTAGAGATGTTGTGAGTACATGGAGCTATCTTTATGGTGTTGCACATGTGCTCATATGATGAGTTATCAAGTGCTTTTGAGAAAATTAATAAATAACAAAGTTGTCTATGTGTTCTGAATGTGCTCCGATAATTTGCTATGCATTTATTTTGTGTTGATCCTATGATTGTGTGGATTTAGTGTTTTTTATGGGAATCCTTTGGTTATATGTACTAAATTATAGCTTTTGATTTGTTGAAGAGTGAAAGTTGTGTTCACCGGTTTATGAACTGGTCTAGCAAAGTTGTTTTACAATGAAAGTTGTGTTCACCGGTTTGTGAACTGGTCTAGCAGAGTTGTTTGTCTGTGGACTAGGAGAAATGTTTTTGCTATGTAATTTTATTTCAGTTATTGTGGATGTATCTGAAAGTATCTAAGATGTATTCCAGTGTATGGTGAAGCATGTTATGTGGTCCGCATGTTATCTTCTTGTTGCAGATGTGTGTACTTCAATATTCATTGGTGTTTTCATGAGGTTTGGCCGACCTGGTGTCTAAAAGTTATGCCAAAGATAAGTATTAATTAAGGAAGTGTGTGATTGATCCAAGATTTTATTTTGGGTCCTAATTAAGTATTTATTTGGTCCACTCTCATTCTTATCCACCATGAGAATGTTGAGTCACCAACCTAATTTGAATTTGTAAAATGAAGAATATGTAGCCAACCTTGGAGAAATTTTCCAAGGTTGAAGATGGTATAAATACAAGTCAAGATGTTGTAAATTGTATGTCACAAGTGTGAAACAAGTGCAAGAAGAAGAGTGTGCAAAATTGATTCAAGGTAGCAGTACTTTAATGTGTTTGACTCCTGAAAGTAGTGATTTGATGGTGTGTAATTATTTGATCAAGGTTGTGAATGTGAGGAATTTGTTGTGGTGGATTTTATGTTATCATTATTTATCTGTAGGTAGTGAGCCTCCCTTTTGGATAGTGAGTCGTATCTGTAGGCAGTGAGTCTTATTCTAGGTAGTGAGCCTTTGTATCTGGTTTTTCTATTACTATTATATTGTGAGTTAATCCTCAACGTGGTTTTTCCCTCATTTGGTTTTCCACGTAAATCTGGTGTTTCTTGTGTTAATATTTCTTTTAGTTATTTGTATTCCATGCTCATACTTAATAACAGACTAAAGTGGATGTGGAGTTAATAATTGTTTTAGAATTATGAATAAGATTGGTGACAACTGATTCACCCCCCCTCTCAATTTTCTTGGGCATTTCAACAATTGGTAACAAATCTTTGGTTCCTCAGAGAAGAGCTTTACTACTTGAGGTAGATCTGATGGCACACAAATTGTCAATCCCTATGTTTGATGGATCTGACTATAGTAACTAGAAATTGTAGACGAAAGGTTACCTAATCTCTCTTGGTTTCAAGACTTGGAAATTTGTTGAGACAAAATATGTGGAACCGAAATATGGTCCTTCTTCTACAAATGAGATTTTTTCCTATGAAAAAGAAAGGTATGCAATCTATAGTGCTTTATCTAAGACTAAGAGGACAAAATTTATACCATTAGGCACTTCTTATGAAGTGTGGGAAAATTTGAAAGATGTCTATGAAGGAGATGATAGAGTCAAATTATCAAAGAAACTAACAGCAAAGTGCAGATATGAGAACTTGAAAATGGAAGAAGGTGAAGACATTGTAAGCTACTTTCAGAGGGTTGATATTGCAGTAAATGAAGTCAAAAATCAAGGTGGTACTTTGATACATGAAGATGTGATGGATAAGATTTTGATGACCCTACCAGAGAGTTACAGTGACAAGGTTTCAGCTATTGAGGAAGTGTGTGATCCAAATAAATTCGCTAGAGAACAAATATTTGGCACCTTGACTACATTTGAAATGAGGAAGTGTGGAAAAGAAAAAGAGAAAATAGAAACTTCCTTCAAAGAAACTAAGATAGAAGATGATCTAGATAGTGAAGGTTCAGATGAATTGGAAGCAAACTTTACAAGGAAGTTGAAGAAAGGTATCGGTAAGTACAAAGGTATGCTACCTTTTAAATGTTTCAATTGTGGAAATCTTGGTCACTATGCTTCAAGATGTCCAAATAGAGCCATACACAAAAATAACAGAGATAATAAAGACAAAAATGATAGAAATTTCAATAAATTGTATTATGTTAGAGAATATGCTAGAATTTTTTATGATGAATCTGATTTTGAGGATGATAAAGATGAATGTGTGTTTCTAGCCCTGGAGAATAAATATGTCTCTACTAACCATGGAAGATGTGCAAGGGAATGTGGTTCAGAAAACAAGAAGGATGAGATGGAAGGTACTCTAGTTGCTGCCTTTCATGGTAGACAAGATGAAGATTATTGGGTAATTGATAGTGGTTGTTCAAATCATATGTCTAGAGAAAAAAGTAATTTTACTAAACTTGAAAAGTATAATGGAGGATTAATCATGTTTGGAGATGATTCTAGTGCAAAGATTGTCGGAAAAGGAATAATTAGTTTTGATTGAAAACATAGTACTGATGATGTCTATTATGTTAAGGGCTTAAGGCATAATATCTTGAGTGTTGGACAAATGTGTAGCAAAGGATTTAAACTTTTGTTCTAGGATAACACCTATGAGATCAGAAAATATTCTAGAATTGTGGTAGTTGTAGGAAGAAGAACATATGGAAACATATATCAACTTAAGGGTGGTGATGGTCAGTGTTTTATGTCTAAAGTTAATGAAATTTGGCTATGGAATTGGAGGATGGCACATGTAAACTTTGAAAATCTGATTAGGATCCGTTCAAGAGAAGTTGTCAGGGATTTGCCTAAAATCACAAAGCTTGCCAATACTTGTTTGCAAAAGTTATCAATTGGGAAAACAAACAAGATGAAATTTTAAAGGAAAAGAACAATCAACTACCAAAATGTTGGAATTGATTTATACAGAACTCTTTGGTCCCACAAGAATAGGAATTCTTAATGGTGATAGGTATTTTATGCTTTTGATTGATGATTATTCTAGAATGACATGGGTTACTTTTCTTAGGGAGAAAGCTCAAGCTCTAGATAGATTCAAAGTGTTCAAGGAAAGGGTGGAGAATGAAGTGAACCTGAGAATCAAATGTTTAAGGTCTGATAGAGGTGGAGAATTCACTTCTAGTGAGTTTAATACATTTTGTGAAGAGCATGGTATAAAGAGACATTTTTTTGCTCCTAGAACTCATCAGTAGAATGGAGTTGTAGAGAGGAAGAACCAAACTATTCAAGAGGATGAAAGGACTCTGATGAAAGAGGAAAATGTACCTAATGTATACTGGAGAGAAGAAATCCACACTACTATTTATATTCTTAATAGAGTTCAGATCAGAGGTAACGACACAAAGACCCCTTATGAACTATGGACTGGCAAGATTCATACTGTTAAGTACTTTAAGGTGTTTGGAAGTAGATGATATATTAAAAAATGTGATGAGAACCTTGGAAAGTTTGATGCAAGATGTGATGAAATTATTTTCCTTGGATATTCAACTAATAGAAAATCTTATAGATGCTTCAATAAAATATTGAGAAAGATAGTTGAAAGTGAAAATGTAAAAGTTGATGAAGATATGCATAGACCAGTTGAAATATGTGAAGTTGAACCAGATGAACCTATCTATGGAAAAGTAAAAGAAGAGAATGAGGAATAAGATGAACCTGTTCCTAAGACTTTTAAGTATGTAAAAAAAATCATCTAGAATAATAGATAATTGGAGATAAAAGTGATAGCAACTGAGGTAAATATATGTTTACTTTCCAAGATAAAACCTAAAATAATGTGTGAAGCATGCAAAGATGAGAATTGGGTTAGAGAAATGAAAACAGATTTGTAGCAGATAGAGAAGAATTAAATATGGGAATTGGTTCCCAGACTAGTAAACAACAATGTAATTGGTACAAAATGGGTGTCCAGGAATAAGATGAATGAAGATGGTGAAGTAGTAAGAAACAAAGAAACTCTTTTGTGCAAAGGTTATTCACAGGTTGAAGGAATAGAATTTGAGGAGACATTTTCTCTGGTGGCAATAATGGAGGCCATTCAGATGTTCTTGGCATTTTCTGCTCACAAAGATTTCAAAGTATACCAGATGGATGTTAAGTCTACATTCCTGAATGAAGAACTAGAATAAGAGGTGTACATGGAACAACCAGAGGGGTTTCAGTTATCAGATAAACTGGACATGGTATGCAAGTTGAAAAAGGCACTATATGGACTTAAACAGGCTCTCAGAGCATGGTATGGAAGGTTGGAAATATATTTGACACAACAAAGGTTTAGAAAAGGCTTCGTAGATAGTAATCTCTATTTCAAAATTGAAGGAAAAATAATGTTGATAGTGGTTGTGTATGTTGATTATATTATTTTTGGAGGAAATGAAGGTATGTGCAAGAAATTTGCAGAGGAGATGTAAAAAGAGTTTGAGATGTCTATAATTGGTGAGTTAAATTTCTTCCTTGGACTCCAAGTGAATCAAACAGATAAAGGAATATTCATTTCACAATCAAATTATGTTAAATAATTGGTAAAGAAGTTTGGAATGGATGACTCCAAACCATTCTATACCCCTATGGTGATTGGATGCAAATTAAGTAAGGACGATGATTCTCCTAAAATTGATCAGAGCATGTACAAATCTATGATTGGTGGATTGTTATATCTTATTGCTACTAGACTAGATATCATGCATGCATTATGTTTGGTTGCCATATTTCAAGTAGAACCTAAAGAAACACATGTTATAGTTGTGAAGAGGATATTTAGATATCTAAAAGGAACTTTGGATTATGGTATGTGGTATCCTAAGGATACTGATTTCACTTTGAATGCCTACACTAATGCAGAATGGGTTGGTTGCATGGATGATGAGAAGATTAAAAGTGGTGGTGCATTCTTTCTTGGATGTAGGTTGGTTTCATGGGTAAGCAAGAAGTAGCATTCAGTTTCTTTATCCACTGCAAAGGCTTAGTATATTGCAGCAACATCTTGATGCACACAAGTATTATGGATGAATAAAACATTCAAGGATATAGGTGTGATGTGTGATGGGCCTATCCCTATCTTCTGTGATAATTCAAGTGCAATAAAAATTTCAAAGTATTTGGTAATGCATTAAAGGACAAATCATATATCTATCAAATATCATTTCTTAAGGGAGAAGGTGTTGGAGAATGAAGTCAGACTTGAATATGTGCCTACAAAGGATCATATTGCAGATATATTTACTAAGGATCTTCTTAAGGATACTTTTGAGTATCTTAGGGAGAAGTTGGGGTTTATTGCCCCTCCTTCTTTAAACTAGGTGCACATGGAGGTGCATCATTCTAGTGGATCTACAGATTCATCATCTGTCTGGACTAATGATTGGGGTCTACTCCTCAAGGGGAGTAGAGAGTATCATTGTTACAATATGAGATATGGGTGCACTTCTAAGGGGGAGTGATCATAATTTTATGGATGAAGAATCATGCAAACCTTTTCTTTGCCAATATCTATCAAAGGGGGAGAGAGATTCATGTGAAAAATTCTATCTATATCTAAAAAAGTTGAAAAGGAGAGAGATAATTTTGCAAGAAGAAGAGAGTGCAAGAAAGTTGTGTAGTTTATCTAATCTGAAAAAAAAAAAAAAGAGAGTGTGTATTTTGTCTTTGATGGTCTTTAACATCATGTGTTGCCATCAATGACAAAGGAGGATATTTTTGTAAGTATTAACAAGTATGGTGGTTTTGTCATTAATGTTGTCATTTATGTCAACACAGTTCAGGTTGTTATAGGGAAAGGAATAAAGTGATTGCAAGTAATACATGTATGGTTGGGATACTATAGAGATGTTGTGAGTACATGGATCTATCTTTATGGTGTTGCACGTGTGTTGATATGATGAGTTATAAATTTCTTTTGAGAAAATTAATAAACAATGAAGACAAAGTTGTGTGTGCGTTCTAAATGTGCTTCGATAATGTGATCTGCATTTATTCTGTGTTTATCCTATGCTTGTGTGGATTTGTAGTTTTCTATATGGGCATCCTTTGGTGATATTTCTTGAATTATAGCTTTTAGTTTAATGAAGAGTGAAATTTGTGTTCACCAGTTTGTGAACTGGTCTGGCAGAGTTGTTTGTCTGTGGACTGGGATAAATTTTTTTGCTCTGTAATTTTATTTCAAGTCTTTCATATGTATCTATAGGTACCTAAGATGTATTCTAGTGTATGGTGAAGTGTTTTATTTGGTCCACATGTTATCTTCTTGTTGCAGTTGTGTGTACTTCAATATTCATTGGTGTTTTCATTAGGTTTGGCTAACCTAGTTTCTACACATTATGTGGAAGATAAGTATCAATTAAGGAAGTGTGTGATTGAACCAATATGTTATTTTGGGTCCTGGTTAAGTATTTATTTGGTCCACTCTCATTCTTATCCACTACAGGAATGTTGATTCACCGACCTAATTTGAATTTGTAAAATGAAGAATATGCACTAGTACATAAACAACAATATATTACTAAATAAACTACTAAAAATTGCATATAAATGACTAATTTTAGTCACGTGACTATTAGTGGTTTATTTGTATTCATTTATAACACCATTAAATTTATGACTAAATAATTTTAGCCATTTATTTAGTCATTTATTTTAGTCATTAATTTGGTCATTGATTTGGTCATTGATTTAGTCATTAATTTAGTCATTTATTTAGTCATGGTAGTGATTTATTTAGTCATACATTTAGTCATTTAATTTTTCATTGATTGTTGTTTACTGGTCATTTATTTAGTCATGGTAGTCATTACTTTAGTCCTATATTTATTCATTAATTTAGTCATATATTTAGTCATTTTTATTTATTGGTTTCCATTAATAAAAAAAATTACTTATCAACTATCTAAAATATTTGCACAATAAAACAACAATGAGAAGGTAAAAATAGGTTATTTTATTAATAAAAAAAAATTACATTCAGCTGTGTAAGCTTGAAAATGGAGTTACAATTTTTTGTCCCAACATGAAAGAACTTGGAAAGATTACAATACATTGTTGAGAGAGAAAAGAACTAGCTGAAATCTGCTCCAAAATATTGCCTTTATGTTGTTCAATAGCCTACAAGAGAATAGGAACATGACTATTCTTTTATATCATAACCTATAGTCCCTTACCCTTGTAATGCTTGTTGATCCTCTAACTATTATTTTATATCATAACCTACAGTCCCTTACCCTTGTAATGCATAAGTACATGATACATCTTTGCAAATGAACTTTCATTCTATGATTTTGATAAAGCTCCAATCATCAGTAGGCTTCTCTCATTCTGATTACTATTATCTTATGACCATGTTAATTTTTACTTCATTGTTTCTCTTACCATTGAACTATCCCTTACAAAATTTGATCATTTACGTCTTCATCTTCATATCTTGTTGGTTTCTTTATCACCAATCATGAATCCTACCAACTGAAGTAAATTTGAGTCATTGTCCACAACTTTCCTACCTGTTAGCAACTCCAGAAGAACAATACCATAGCTATAAACATCAGATTTCTCATTAAACCTTGAGGTTCTTGCATATTCAGGATCAATATAACCAATAGTACCCATAACATAGGTGGAGGTGTGAGTTTTGGCCAAGAAAATGCACTTGGCAATGCCAAATTCTGAAAAATGTGCTTCGAAGTTGTCATCTAAAATAATGTTAGATATCTTTACATCCCTATGAACAATGCATTGGTTATAGCCATGATAAAGATATGCTAATCCTTTTTTAGCACCATAGGCTATCTTTAGATGAGTATCCTAGTCTAATTTAATCTTCTTTGATGTTCCTACATGAAAATTTAACATGTGTGTTAGGTTCTCCCCAATCTATTTTGATCAGATGGTAGAAATATTGATTGGACTCATATTTCATAAATCTATCATGTTTTTGCATAACATCATTTTCTCACCATGTAGGATATCCTAGAGACTTCCATTTACCATGTATTCATAAGATAGAAAGAAAAATATAGAGCTACATAGTGCTAAAAAAAAAATTAAAATAGAACCTAGAAGAAAGAATTTTGAAGACATTCAGCTACAATTGGCACCTGCATTTTCTGTATAGCCTCAACTCTATCCACCTAGTCCAAAAAAAAATTGTGTGAACCAAGTTAGAATCCCCACAGAATCATAAAGGACAAAAAACTTCATATGTTGACAACAACAAAAGTAAATACTAAACAAGAACAAAATTGGCTTGGCAAATGAAGGCAACAAGGTATTTCTAGATTCAAGACTTTTATTTAATGTTGTGGTTAGAAGAAAAAATAATCATTTATCTACCACCATAGTGAAAAGTTAGCAATTGCATTTGGTTTGTTAAACATGGCCCCTGGTACAACTATTAGAGTTATTAAGAACCTTCGAGTGTGTTCTGATTTTCACACTGCATCTAAATTCATCTCCAAGATTGTTGCACATGGACTTCATTGGTATTTTTTCAGTGCTTTAATTCTTCCCTAATTTCAAGCATGGGTGGTTTCTTCTATAAAATAAAATATTGGTGCAGGAGCACCTTGTCCTCTAAATACCTTCAAATGGCATAATTTTTAAAATTTCAATTTTCAATAGTAAATAATTTTAAAAGGTCTTGGGTGGTCATATTCAATGTATTTAAAGTTTTTAAGAAGTCTTTAGGAGGTCAAAAGATGGAAAAAGTAAAAAATTGTAAAATTGTTAAAAGTTGCCAATTATGCAAAAAGTAAAAAAATCAGGAATTTGAAGAGTCTTTTGTGGGAAGAGGAAAGGATAGGTCATTGGAACTGAAAAGGAATTTTCCTTAACTATTGAAAAGGATTTATAAATTATTGTAAGGGCGTGGAAAAGTAGATGCTTGTATTCTTGAAGATTTAATATAATAAAAGTACCCTGCTTTCAGGAATTTATGTGTTCTTTATGTTATTAATCATCTTGTACGGTCTGTACAACAGTTCTAGTTTCAAAATATTATTATTCTTGATAGGATATGGTGTTAACTTTCATCTAAATCCATTTAGGAAGGAATTCATTAAGTATAGCAATTGTTTGAGCAACTTTTATGTGGTTCGGTCTGCAACCTTATATAAGGTTTTGAGAGTCTAATTAGATTTTAAATGACTAATATACTAATTAGGGATTTGTAGTTCAGTGGATTAGGTTTGTATAGGATTATTTAGGTAGTTTTGGTTTTGATTTTTTCAGGGGAAGGCGAGATTAGAATGTAAATGTTATTGTTCTGACAGAAAAATAGTGATTTTCTTATATAAATGAATGGATCCAAGGCGCTAAATAATGTAAATTCATGCAAGAAGGTTGGAGAATGATTCCTTGAGTTTTTTTAGACATATTCCCATGTGTTTGAAACATTTGATAAGTGAAAAGAGGTTTGGAAGGGTAACTTTCAATAAACCCTCACATTCTTGATCATTGGTAAGCCTAAATTCAAGGGTTTTATTGTTCAGTTTAATAATGAGCCTTTTACCCTCTGAAATTTTTTGATTTGTAAGTTTTTATACCATTTCTACTACTTCCCATGGGTTTGAGGTTTTAATAAGTTGATCCTTTGGTGGTCTCTTTGTAATTTTTGCCTAATTAAGCCTATGATTGAAATGGGATAGTCAATTTTCTATTGATTCCTTTCAAAACAATAGTACCTTATGTTGAATTATGTTTAATAAGTATGAAATGGGTTCCCAAAAATATATTTATCCTGTAGAGATTCAATTTTGTTTGCAAGATACACCCGATTTAGTGTTTTGGCACTTACAAGCAAATTTGGCCTTTTGAATGCATGAAACTAATATTCTGATGGAATAGTGAAATGAATGGTTTAAAATGTCTTGTAACTTAATTAATGATGTTATTAAAGGTTCTTAAATGTTTGGAAAGAGTTTAGAGGGCATTATTTTTCATTTTGGTGATTTGGTTAAGTGACTTCTATGTGTAAATATGGTGTCCTTGGCTGCTAAAAAGAGTGAAAATGTGAAAACAGTAATTTAAGTGAATGAGGTTGATTTGAATCTGTCTATTTGAAGTTTTCAAAGGTTATTTAGAGTTTGAAAAGTCTTTGGAAGCAAGTTTGAGTGAATGATGTCTTTTTTCCAAAGAGAAAACAAGTGAAAAGTAGTGATTTTTGATGAAAGAATAAGTGAATTTTGATGGATTTGTCAAAGTGATCTTCTCTAAAGGTATTTGGGACAGAAGTTCCCCTAATTAATTTTATTTTTTAATTGATTCTCTTGCATCAAATATATATCAAATCGAATACTAGATAAAGAGAATTCAATTTTAATGCAAATCATCCCATGGAGTTATTTTGTTAGATCTTATCCAAAGTCCATCTCATAAAGAATTTCACTTTTTAAGAGGTTAAAGGACAAGCCTACTAATGGAAATAACATTTTTTAATGTTGGAGCATGTTTGAAAATATATTTCACTCTAATGAAACAATTTGTATTGTTGTTGGTTCAAGCATTGAGGCAGTGGTATGCTTCTACTACAGCGAAATTTCTGCTATGTTAAAATGGACACAAAATGATATGTTTCCAATGTTAAGTCATCACAAAAGAGGTGGTATTCATCTGTTTCCACTAATGGATTGACACAAAAGAGGTGGGGAAATATGAAGGCCAATCAATAAGCCCTTATTAAAAAGAGGAATTCACCACTGATAGGACAATCATAACCCTCTTCTTTGAAGAGGTAGAAGAAAGGTGATAATTTTGTGCCTTGTGACCATCAAGATGTTAATGAAGTTGATTGAGAGAACTTTGACTTTTTCCTTCTTGTAAGCGTTCAACCCTTAGGGATTGGTATTGATGATGAACTTTTTATTTCAAAAGAAACATTAAGATTGGCACTAGTGAGCCTAAATTACTCATGGAAATGATTGGATTTGGTAATCAAGTCATGAGCAGGCAATTAAGGAGCCCTGTAATTCAACTTGTCATTGTCATTGATCCTAAGATTCTTGTTGATCTTGTTTGTATTGAAGCTAAGCTTGAATAAGTTGAGAATTTCTTAGAAAGTTCCATATTGTATGGTGGAGTGCTTTATCCAGATCTCTCAAGCAACAACATATCATTTTTTTTATTAAATTTTAAATATCTTGAAGATGGAAGGGTGTGGGTGCTTGTAGGTTTATTAAAAGATATCATGCCACCTCTAAAAATGGAGTGGTGATGTGTATTCCTCACAATAATTGGAAATTTCCATTAGAAATTTGGGAGTTCTAGAAACCACTCAAAACAAATCTATGAAAGAAGGATACCATGCTTTAGTGGAAAATTGATGCAGCAAAAATTTGTAGAAAAATAATTGCAAATATAGAATATAGGTTATTATTCATTAGTGGCATGTTTTTGGCATTGAAAAGAAAATATCATTTTGAAAAGCCAACATGACTTTACGAATCAAGTGCAGAAGATGAGAATTGATGAAACCACCCAAGAGAAAGAGGAACTAACTTCAGAAATAGTACAAGTGTTAATATAGGGAGAGAAGTCATGATTTAGAGGGTAGAATAATTCATGAAGAGTTGCTTAGTTGAATGAGTTGTTGGAAGAGTTAGACTCCCTAGAAACTACAAGAATGGGAAGACATTAAATATGCCTTTTTTAACATAAAAAAATGAGACTTACTAAAAACATTTACCATCAAATGAGTTATCTCAACAGCAATAAGGGTGGGCATTGAGCATTCCAACTCAGCCCCTTTTGAGTTTGAGTCAACAGACCTCACCACCTAATTGAAAAAAATTAGGAAGACTTCAATTTTACTATTAATGGAAGCCTTTGGTAAGATGTCAACATATAGAATCACATGGAAATCAAAATTAATATAGATAAATTCCTCATTGAAAGTGATTATATGTTAGTAATTGAGTATTTTCTAAAACTACAACAACATAGCCCTCTCTATATAGATTAGTGGATGCAACCAATGTTATCAAAATTCAACATATTCCTAGAAAGGCCAATAAGTTAGTGGACCACTTATCAAATGAAGCTATTCACTCAAAAGATTGATAAGGTTGGGGCAGTCAGTTCCATTTTTTGTAATGTGGTAAGATTCATACAGGTAATGTTATGTTAGGCTGGAGAACTCTTCTCGGAGGTTCTAAATGATTAGCCTCTTTTTTATAAGACTTTGTTGGCAGTGCTACCTAGAACACAATTGTTTGGTGGGATTCCAAACCCAAACAATGAGGTACAGTTGTGGAAATCTCATAGAGAGAAGCTACAATCTACCATGATGACTTTTTCGAGTGGCAAGTAACTTGTAGAGAATGAGACATTGATCAAAGAAAAATTGGATAGTCTGGATGCATTTGAAGGGAGCCTAGAGTGGCTAAAAATGGTTTTTGGTTCAAATGTTGAGTTTCCATGGCAATGCGTGTGTGAGATTGTTTTGAAGCACTCAAAGAGTTTGTGGGATGAACTTTTTGAAAGCCTATTTGTTAGTAGGATGAAAAAAATAATAGCTGATGGATTTGTAGATATGCGTGAGAGAGTTAAGGTTGGTAAATGCCTTGAATCCATAGTTACATCTCTAGCAAGTTACAAAGATGTTGAAACCCATTTGCACAAATTAACTACTAGTGAGGGTTGGCTTGTCAAGAGAGGGGACCTAAAAAGTGTCAATTTACCATAGATGAGGAGTCCAAGAATATTTTAGAAGACCTCCTAAGTTTTCTTCATGCACATAAATCTCCTTCAAGGATAGATTATTTAGCACCTTATTTTCAAGAGCAATGCTTGCATTTTATCTCAACATTGATTGTTGAGATTGAAGAACATCTTGCACATCTTTCAGAAGCTCTCTATCAAGAAATGAAAAATGAGGAGATGCTAGAAAAATGAACAAGGATACACTAGAACTGATAGTTATAGTGGAAAGGGAAATTTTCTTATGAAGGCTTTTAGTTTCTCTTAGTTTTCATTCAACTTCCCTTCCACTAGTTCTTGTCTCATCTCAGCTCTGGTTTGTCAAGAACAAAGCTTCAGTTTCAGGGAAAGGATCTTCAACTTTCAGATATTCTAGTATTGATTTTGATTGCCCTCTTCTAGACAGTTCTAGAAGACAAATACTAATGAGAGGGTTCGGTTTGAATCCTGAATCACAGGAAGAAAATAATAGCACCAAATTGAATAAATTGAGAAGAACTATGCACAATCTTTGTATCAAAGCTCATAGCATGTGGATATTGTGGATAGCTGAAGAGATTTTAGGAATTCCCACAAGAGATCTAAGGGAGGATGATTCTTTATCCATATTCAATACTAAATTATTAATTCAAAGATATGGCAATGCTTGAAATTTGACACCAACTCTTACTGAACTTACTAAATCTAGTGCAAGGGCACCATAAGAGTCCAATTTTCAAGTTTTGTCAATTTTGGTTATGTAATGGGTTTTAGGTGAGTTTTAGGTGTTGTCATCTAAATAAGGTCTAATAGACTATTTTTTATGTGATTTGATTCATTTAGAGTACATAGGGTTAGTATTGTTAAATGATGTAAAAGTTACCAAATTGTTGTAATGACAATATTGGAAAAATGCAAAAAAAATTGCAAATGGTGGAATTTCAAGAGTCAAGTAGTTATAAATTTGGTTTGTTTCAGTTAGTTTGATGATTTTTTATGTATAAGAGACTAATAAATCCTTGAGAGGCTAGAGGGTGTCAGAGAGACTTTGTATCTTGAAAATCAAGCAATAACAATTCCCTAATTCATTGTATTTTCTATGTTTTTTATTGAAAATTGTTGCTCTCTTGCTTTGTACGAGCTCCTTGCACTATGAAATGAATTGGAATCATTTTGGTAGTGAGTATAATTTATATTTACAGTGGATTTATCAAATCCCATTGAGTTTTGAGCAACTTACAAGCTTTTGTTTGATTGCGGGTCTACAACCCTCTTGGAGGGTTTGAGTTCTTTCAAAATGTAAACTTAGCCCATTCCACCATTAGAGTAGGCTGTAGAAAGGTGGAATGGGAAAAAATAAAGTAGTATTAGATGTAGGTACATGTTTTTAATATTGGGGAAAGCGTTTGAAGGAGAAATTAATGTTGCCCTAGTGAAATTTCTATAGATTTGGCCTAAAATGCATGGCTAGAAGTGGTAGTTGGGGAAAATTGCTTAGGGTTTGTCTGGGAGATGTTTGTTTTGGAATGAGTAGGTATATATTGAGTTATTTGAATCATTAGCAGAGTAGTTGGAGGCTTGGAGAGCTGAGTTACTTAAAACCCTCATTATTTCCATTGATTTTTTAGTGAAATTTGATGGTTAAAGGTGGGGAATGGTAGAAAACCCTTGGAGCAAAAAATTTTGAAGGTTTATTAAGCTCGTGTAGGTCATTTGAAGAGTGTTTGATTATTTCGGTAGGGGAAGGTAGAGTGTGGAAATAGGATTTTCACTAAACCCTCCTTAAACTTGCTAAAAATGAGGGTTTATTGGTTTGGCATTTAGATCTGTGTTTTGGTGGCTAAAAATTGATGAATATATGGTTTTGTGGGATGTAAAAGGTCCAAAAACAATAATTTGGGTTTGTACAAGAGTTTAGATACATGATGCTTTGTAAAATTGACCTATTTGAGGTCTAGGACAGCATAGAAACTTGTTTTTGAGAATTATGGTCCAAAGTGACCTATATTGCTTTTGAGTTATGTTTTATACTGGTATAAAGGGTGTTTGAAAAGACATTTGGTTAGTGGGTTCAGTGAGTTTTTGGAAAGATAAGGTCAAGAAACCTCAGTTGCAAACCTACAAGGGAAACTAGTTGTAAAGTTGTTTCAAAGGTCTCAAATTATGATTCATAGTTGGAAGAACCCCTGCATTGCATTAATATCTAAGTCCTTTCTTTTATTCTATATACGATTTACTTTAGTGGATGCATGTAGAGATTCATAAGACTCGATACTAAACCAAGAAACAAATATTATGACAATGATTACTAGAAAAAGAGATTTGAAGATTGAAATAAATAACTAACATGATAACAGAGTTAAGGTGACAAACAAACCTATAATTAATTTTTAATCAACTTCCGTTTGTAAATTATTGGTAAAACAACTGAAATGGCTTTCTTTCTACCCCTTGCAAGTGGAAATTACGTCATATTTAATACTAAAATTCTTAATTCAAAAAGATGGCAATGTTTGAAATTTAACACTTAGTATTCTCATCAAAATGACATTCATTTCGGTTGCCTTGAAATATTTTGTTAGCATGTGATACAAAATTAAGAAACAAACAGATCAACCATGATGCATATAGGAAAAAGGATTAAAGCTTACTTGCAAGAGCTTGGTGGTAAGCCTGAACTAAAGCCCTCACCAAAATTCTTGAGCCCATCACAAGAAAATTTTCTAGAATTTTTGCAGCCTATATATGCCATATGTAATTTCAGAAAAAAAATGCAAATGTATATACAGTTTAAAAGAAATTTTTTGAACTTTTTCATACAATAATAATATTACTACTGTAGGCTCCAAACAAGAAACATGTCCTGAATAAATGATGTAAGAGACTCATGTTGGATATAAAACCAAAATAGTTTATGAAACAATGTACAAAAATCATTGTCTTACATATAATTACACACATGAACATAGAGTTGTCTAAAATAATGGAGTGGGCATGAAGATGATTATAATCCTAATGTGATCATCTCTCTAATCCTTTCCAAGTAAAATATAATCCCTATGGGGCCTCAAATAGGAATATGAAGGGACACATCATAAAGAGGTGATAAAAGATACTAACAAGAAGATTTTTAGTAGTTATTCAAATATCCTGACACTAAATCTATATTCAAAGTCATTGTGATCAAAGAGGCTTTACAGTATGATCCAAAAGCTTATGTTAACAATATCCTAGTGAACGAGGATAGTAAGAATATTATAGATGTCCATGGACACTGGGAGATGACAAATCGAACCTATCTATTTCTTAAGGAAAGTTACCATAAATTATATTCTTTGGGTGACTTCCATTAACTTTCTAGATGGGAAAATATTGATTACCCATCTTTTATTTTATTGAGTAAAATGTACTCATTGTAGGTAGGGCATATACTTGTCTAAGTAGATTGTGGTTCTATTTGAATTTCTGAATCATTACCCCTATTCACATCAAAGGCAATCTTGTATTGTCACCCCTAGGAAGATTTTAGCAAGTATGTAGGATAGCTAGATTAGTTAAGGCTAGGGTTAGTTGCACCATTGCATAGAAACCTTGGCAACTTGACACATCTGCACAATCACCTCTCTTGGGTTCACATGGTATGTAATGTATGAATAGAATGGGGTGAGGGTAACCATCTAGTTCACCCAGTCCTACTTTGCTCACAAGTTGCTTAATCTTTATCTATGTGATATTTAGAGAAAAAATTCTCAATTAACTACTGAATGTTGCTTTTAGCTTTTTAGCCTCTTGTACTCTCCAATTTATACCTCTACTATTTATAACTCTCTTATGATAGATAACGTGGAGAATAAATGCTTGTTGGTAATGGAAAATTTAATTGAGGTGGTAGAGATTTATAGAATAATTAGTGACCACAATCTAAGAATAAAAAATTTTATGACTTCCATGAATGATGAGAATATATCAAAGGGACTCAAAACTCAAAAGTATGGCAGGTCACAACAATATAAGTTTAATGCAATAAAAAAATAGAGTAGGAGTGTCTTGAGAAGTTAATATATTTGCATAAATGGAAGTTGATCTAAGTCATGATTGGAAAAATCCATGAAGTGGCCATAAAACTATCATTCTAATTCATATTATTTTGAAAATTGATGGTAAAAACTTAGAGTTCTCAAAGTGCTCATCATGTTTCACATTGTGATTTCACTATTTGACTCTCTAAACATGGAGGAAAAATAAAATAGCCCAGGACCAAATATTGCATTTTATCCATGTCTTGATTATAAAATATCTATTTGAGCTACAATTTGATATGCGAGACCTCTATCTAGAATACAAGAACCCAAGGCGTCCACCATGTTGCAGGTAAAAATTGATCAACTTGACCTGCCAAATGTGGGAAAGTCTTTCAGTTTGGTTACAATTTGGCCATTCACTCTCAAAACAAACTAAATTTCCAATTGGAGAAACTAGGCAACTTAATTAATGTATATACAAAAAATTACACCCAAATTCGTCCATTTGATCTCCCAAAACATTAAAAACAAGTTGCAAGTCCAGAGATGTCTTTTTTCTCTTTTATTGGATGTGGGACAAAGTTGAGGTGTCAAAATGGGTCCAAGAATCAAATCATCATTTGAGAAATTCAAGCCTAGAATATGAAACTTTGGAGATCTCAATAAGCACTTCAAAATTTTAAATGCATTCTAACTTGTCAATTTACAGTGGTGAGAAGGTTGCAGCATTGATCATCTCATACTTTCCATAGTTGGCATGAAGAGTAAACAAAATTAAAATTGTCAATGGGCAGTGATTAGAAGGTTGCAACACTTTTCAAAGATGAAAGTTCATACTTCAAGGAAGCTTCTTCTTTGTATTTCGGTAAATAAAGTATAGCTTATTGGAATTTGTCCTCATGATTGGCTCCTTAGGTAATTTTTACATTCTCTAATGTGAATAATTTTATTGTGTTGATTATTGTGCTAATTTACATTTCCAAGGGTGTATATAGTGGTGTGGGACATTGTTTTGGCATGTCTACATATACCTAAAAATAAAGATGATGGGAAAGAGTTTAAACAAGATCAGAAATAGAAGGCATCTCTACCCTACATAAATAAAACTACAAACCAAATTACAAGATTTTTTATTAGAAGGTATTGAAACCAATTTCCTACCTATTAATATCCTGAGAACAAGTTAAGGTTGGCCAAGACAAATGTGACCCAAAAAAGAGTAGCAAGGTGCATATGATAGAACATTTGTTGTGGAAAACCATGCATTGGGGAAACAGGTAGATCCACCCAAACTAAAATCAATGAAAATGATTTCAATATAAATCATGAAAAGGTTGAAAAATTAGCTTTGGTGGAACATTCTCTTGCAACAGAACATGTTATTTTCTCTAATGAAACAAAAAGTTTTGGAAAATGGGAAATGGGGTCAAAATCAGATTCTGGGAAGATGCTTGGCTTTTGGACTCCTCCTTGGCTTGCTCTAATTTTGGGCCAGTGATGGATGAAGCTCAGAGATTCTTTGGGGTACATATTAGTGACTACGTGGTTGGCCCTCCTAGAGCTAGTATTTGGAGGGATCTCTCCCTCTGTTGCCCCCACTCTCTTGACCTTTGTTGCCTAGCTAGATCCCTCCAGGTGTTGCTCTCTAGTATCAGGTTCCCTTCCTATGACAGGGAGGATGAGTTCTTTTGGGCTTTAGATAAATAGGGGGATCTTTCGGTGCGATCTGCTTATAGACTCCTGACTAATGAAATTTATGTTGTGGAACCCTGGAGGATGGCTTGAGATCGTCACATGATCCCTAAAATTAATTTTTTCTGGTGGATGACCTGTCATAATAGGATCTTAACTCAGGATAATTTGAGAATTCGAGGGTTATGCTTTCCCAGTAGATGTTTTCTATGCAAGGAGGGGGAGGAAACTGTCAACCACCATTTATTACACTGCTTGTATGTTGCTGAAGTCTGGGGGATGGCTTTTGAGAAACTTGATGTCCTTTGGGTTATGAGAAAAGACCTTTTGTCATTCTGGGCTAGAATGGCCCTTTTATCCATCCTCTGACTGGTGAAATTTGGAGGCAGGCCCCCCCAATCTTAGGTTGGTGTTTATGGAAGGAGAGGAATAATAGGGTTTTCAAGAATATTGAGCTGAGCCCCAAGGAAGTGGTTGGCATTGGTGTTCGGCTTATTGAGGAGAATATCTCTCTCTTTGATGGGAAACTAATGGAGTTGGGGCCACTGGACTACGAAATAAAAATGGCTAAGGAATGGCATCAGGATCTAAAGGCTAATGTCTTTGATAATTTTAAACTATTAGCTAGGAAAAATACCAAATGGGAGCCTCTGGATTGTGGATGGTTCAAATTTAATTTTGATGGGGCTCCTAAAGGCAACCCAGGGAGGGCAAGTATAGGTGGGATCATCAAAGATTCCATGGGGAATATGGTGGTAGGTTTTGTTGGTGGCATTAGGGTTCAGTCAGCTTTAGTTGTTGAGGCTCGTTCATTGTTCATGGGCCTCAAAATTGCTACTTCTCTAGGGATTGTTTATCTCCACATTGAAGGAGATTCCAAATCGGTGACGGATGCTATGGAAAAAGATAGATTTATAGGTTGGAATACCAAGGACATTTTGATGGATGTTAGCTTCCTTTTGTCCAAATTAAGGGACAAAAAGGTGACTCATATTTTCAGAGAAGGCAACTGTGTGGTGGATGCTTTGGCTAATCTTGGCTCTGGTTGGGGTTCGGCTAGATGTTGGAGGAATAAGGAAAGATTGCCACCAAATATTCAAGCTTTGATAGAGCGGGACAAGGCTACCATGGTCTATAATGATTTTCAAATTTTGGATGATGAGAGCTGATTGGGGGGCCCACTGGTTATTTTGGGTGTGCTGGTGGATGAATGTCAATATTGGTATGGAGTATAGTTGGAGTTTTCTTGGTAAAGATGAGTGTGTGTGGGGTAGGGAAAGGAGAATCCACGTGTTTGTCCTTTGGACTTGATGGATGGGTTTAGTGTTTAAGGTTATGATGAGATGGTAGGGAGGGGATTTAAAGGAGGAGGTCAAGTTTTGTTTTGGCAGCTTGATGTGGGTTAAATGGAAGGACATGACTTCATTTCAGTTGTGGGACCATACTGTGCATGCTACTCTTTTGGGAATTGGATTGCTTGTGTTATCTCCTCATTGCATTTGGAGGAGGGATTGTATTTATAATTATGTGACTATCTATGATGAGATATGGCCACATTCTAGAGACTTCAAGCTGGCTAGTTTAGCTAGGGGTTCCTTTGGCTTCTTTTGGAGGTTTTCTAAATTTAGTTTTTTGGCCCGTTCGCATGGGTTTTCGTGCTTTCCCTACATCTCCGCCAACTCTTTCCTTCTCTACTATAATCATAAATTCATTAATTTTTGTGTCTTTTCACACTATGGTATAATTCCTCTCCACGTGTGTGAATGGTATACGGGGTTTAATTTTCTTCATTGTAATCCCTGCCTTAACTATCTTTTGGAGATTATTGTTCACGACTGCTACATTTGGTATTTTTTGCATTTCTATGAGCTTTTTGTGCAGTCTGGCAGCATGGGTGGTGAGCACGTTTGAACGGAACTGGACAATTATGATGAATTTCAAAACAACCTTCTAGTATGGCACATTTGTGTGGAGGGAGGAATTGCTCTGCTCATGGAGTGCTTAGTCGGCCATGATCCTATTTTATCGGATCATTTTTCCAATTCGTGCAAGGACAGGAGGGTTTCCATTGGTGGAATTTCATTCAAAATCAGTGAGGAGGTTATTGCATAGGCTACGGGGTTGTTGTGTGTGGGGAAAATATATCCTAAACACACAAAAAATCCTGACCACGAGAGCCTTAAAGCATTTTTCAGAGGTGAGGAGAACCCGGTTAGGAACTAGGCGGGGTTTGAAAGGGAAGCGCTTCCTAAGCCATGGGACCTGGTGTGCATGGTGCTGATGAAGTATGTAACTCTAGAAGGTAGATATAAAACTTGTTTCTTTTATCATTTCCCTCTGTTAAACCACCTTATGCATAAAATGTTGCTTAGTTTCCCATTTTTCCTTCTAATGGACCTGGAAAGTTCTGTTGACAAGTGTAAATATTCGGCTAGCTGAAATCCCTGTGATCTCCCGCCGCTCCCGCTCCATCAGGGGCTCCTTCATCTGTATCACTTTCATCTTTCCCTCTGTCCACCTAAAGCCATCACTACTGTCTATGTCAAGAACATTGAACCTCTCTCTATGGTGCATATCTCCCTGGTTGAATCCAAGAGTCCTCCTCAGAAGTCTAATATTGACAATGCGAGGAATGCCAAAACCAAATTTCCACCAAAACACTTAAGGGTGGGTTGGGCAAGGCCCATGCCAGTGCGGCAGAAGGGCTCTGTGAGCTAAAAGCCACTCAAGCTAACACGACTGTTAATGTCACTATGTCAAAAAAGGGTAAGGATAAATGCATGCAGGCAGCAACTGTTAAAGATGGCAAGGGTAAGAATGTGGTTAGGAAAGATTCCAGAGGGGATACGGTTGTGGGGAACACGAAGATGACTAGAGGGGAAAGTGTTAGGAAGAGATCTAGGAGGCTAGCCAAGAATAGCAAGAAGAGGTTAATCATTGAGGATTCTGAGGAGGAGCAGTCGGACAGCAAGGGTTACAAGGAAGAAGAGTCTGAAGATGTGGAAGAAGATATTGTGGAGAGGCCCCAGCTTACTCCGGTGGATAGCAAGCTTCCTTTTGATGGCTCTAGCTCGCACTCTCCATAGCCGCTAGTGGATGAGCCTGGTGAGGTTCAGGGAGCTATGGATGGTGGGGTGGATTCAGGCAAGGTGGTGAAGAGATTGGACATTCTTGACAAAAGATTTTAGGGGTTAACCCAATTCACCATGAAATTGGGTCACTTTGTTACGAGCACTTTGTCTAATGCCATAAAAGAGGAATTGGAGGGGAACAATAGTTAGGAAAACAAATAGTGGGTGGGAGATGAGGTGGTGGACCTCCTGATTAAAAACTAGGATGACGCTAGTTAGTTGCTCCTGGTGCCTGTCTGTCGGCTGTTTCTCAGCTGTTGTTGTGCTGCCTTTGGGCTATCTCTATTTTTTTTCCTGTTATGTTAGCTGTTTAGTCTAGTCCTTATTTGGCCCTTGTGGCTCATTGTGAGGGGTACAATGCCCTATGTTTAACTTTTTAAAAACAACAAGTTTTTGCCAGAGAAGGCCACTATGTGAAGAGACATTTGAGAGATGTTATAGAAAATTGAAAGTATGCAACATGATAATAATATCAATATGGGTGGAAGATGGATGACTAGTGGATAGATGACCAGTATTTCATGAAGCCCTCTAATGCATAATCTTAAACATAATCATCATAATAATGTTGACCTTATTATTAATATTAAAATTGTTTGAATGGCTTACTCTTTTAAAAAAATACTAAACACCTATTACATCTTGTAATTAAGGAACAATGAAAATAATTGGACAAACTTATTTTTGATCTAATCATTCCCTAAATGGGGGTTTTGAAGGAGACTCGACACGTCAGAATCAAAAACATTACACAGTTGTATTCAGACATATAATATTATGTTTACTTCTGAAAATCTAAAATATTTAATATCTACAAAAAACTCATCCATGTCAATAATAGCTTTAAGCTTTAGTAGCATCTATTCTCAATATGGTTGAATGTGCTTCATCCTAAGAATACATAAATCTGATTTTGAGTAGTTTATAATCTTTTGAGGCATGAATAATTTGGAATCAACACATTATGCATATGACGGTTTACAGTTGTAGAACTCATCTTATTTCAGCCCATGTATGCTAAATCAATAGCATTGAAAACAAAAGATTTATCAGGCATAGGTTGACCAATTGTGTATCAATTTAGGGAAGCCCGCTTCATCTAGCAATTGAAATGAGAAGTTGTAAGAACATATTATTTTAATAGTTCTTGTGTATTCTATGCAACCAAGATGAAGTTGAGGATGAGATGGATGTGATACTTCACTATGTTATCTACAAGAATATAACTCTAGATAATTAGACATAGGGCAATATTAGAGGGAATAATATAATGTAATTAATTAATTGACTAAACGAATTAACATAAAGTTGATAAATCAAAGGTGTGACAAGATGATGAGAATAATTTGACAATAGAATTGGTCAATTAACAAATGTTTATAGACTTGGTCAATTGAAATGACTATTAGTCAATAACATGAGAGTAGGGTGATTAAATGGGATGATTACAACAAAGCTAAGGTGAAAACATATAGGAATCGACAATAGATATGCACAAAATGAATTTGGTGGAAAGGATTTAAAAAATTTCAAGAGAATACAATTCATAGGTGTAAAGCCAAATTCCACAACCTTTGCCAACATCCTCCCTTCTTGTACCAAAATGGGAGGTTTGAAACAAGATATGAATATCCATCAATGCATAGAAAATACACAGAAATATCCCTATAAGAAATGTGGTCTATGGATTGTAATATTGCAGGATATGCACAAAATGGATTTGTTGAAAAGTCTTTAGAAACTTTCAAACAAATGCAGTTGATAGGTGTGAAGCCAGATTCCACAACCTTTGCCAGCATACTCCCTTCCTGTAAAAAAATGGGAGCTTTGGACAGGGTATGTACATCCATCAAAGCATAATAGAAGGTCAATTTCTGTCAGATATTATGGTTGGAAATGCTATGGTAGATATGCATGAAAAATGTGGAATCACAGGCAAGGCATGTGAACTATTAGACAAAATGCCTCAAAGAGATGTCATCTCATGGAATGCAATGATTGCAGGTTTGGCAGAAAAATGTTTGTTGAAAAGGCTTTTGAAACTTTCAAAATAATGCAATTGGCAGGTATAAAGCCAATTTTTTTTCCAAAGTCCTCCTTTCCTGTGCCAAAATGGGAGCTTTGGGACCAGCTATGAACATGCACCAAAGCATAATGGTAGGGTAATTTTTGTTAGATGTTATAGTTGGATATGCTTTGGTAGACATATATGCAAGATGTGGAATCATAGACAAAACACCTGAATTGTTTGACAGAATGCCTCAAAGAGATGTCATCTCATGGAATGAAATGATTGATTGAGGAATGTGCACAAAATGGATTTTACAAGGATCCTCTCAAAATATTTGAATTAATGAAGCACTTTGGAACACATCCTAACATTCTATTTTCAATGAAATCAGGGAGGTTATTTAAACTTTTACACCCTTCTATGTTCAAGTTTTGCAGTTGTGACAGGTTGCCAATGAATTAGGGGGGCTATTTAAATCTATACACCCTACCATGTTCAAGTGTTTCAGTTGTGACAAGTTGCCAATGGAATCAGGGAGCTTATTTAAACATCCACACCCTTCTATGTTCAAGTGTTGTAGTTGTGACAGGTTACCAAACGAATCAAGGAGCTTATTTAAACATCCACACTCTTCTATGTTCAAGTGTTGCAGCTATGAAAAGTTGCTAATGGAATCAAGGAGGTTATTTAATCAAGGAGCTTATTTAAATTTTCACACCCTTCTATATTCAAGTGTTGTGTTGTAGCTATGACAGGTTGCTAAGAAATCAAGGAGGTTATTTAAACTGTGACAACATTTTATTTTTAAGTGCTACAGTTGTCATAGATTATCAACAAAATCAAGGAGGTTATTTAAACCTTTAAAATTTCCTAGTATATTCAAGTGCTCCAACTATGAGAGGTTGACGATGGAATTGGGGAGGTGTTTTAAACCTCTGTAACTTTCTATTTTCAAGTGTTGCAGATGGGATAGTTTGCCAATGGAATCAGGAAGGTTATTTAAACCTCTATAGTCTTCTATGTTCAAGTGTTGTAGTTGTGATAGGTTTCCAATAGAATCAGGGGGGTTATTTAAAATTTTACACATTTCTATGTTCAAGTGCTACAACTGTGACAAGTTGCCAATAGAATGAAGGAGGTTATTTAAATCTATATACCCTACCATGTTCAAGTGTTGCAGTTGTGGAAAGGTTCCAATGGAATCAAGAAGGTTATTTAAACATTCACACCCTTCTATGTTCAAGGTTGCAATTGTGACAGGTTACCAATGGAATCAAGGAGGTTATTTAAACCATGACAATATTTTAGTTTTGAATGCTACAACTGCAATAGATTGTCAATAGAATCAAGGAGGTTATTTAAACCTTTGAAACTTCCTATTATGTTCAAGTGCTACATTTGTGATAGGTTGACAATGGAATCAAGGAGGTTATTTAAACCTCTACAACTTACTATTTTCAAGTATTGTAGACATGACAGGTTGCCAATGGAATAACGAAGGTTATTTAAACCTCTACAATATTCAATGATCAAGTGTTATAGTTGCAAAAAGTTGCCAATAGAATCAAGGAGGTTATTTAAACTTTTACACCCTTCTATGCTCAAGTGTTGTAGTTGTGATAGCTTGCCAATGGAATCAGGGAGCTTATTTAAACCTCCACACTCTATTATATTCAAGTGTTGCAGCTATGATAGGTTGCCAATTATGGCCAAGATCCTAATACTAAGCACATTTAGGTTTTAACATTCATCCTTGAAAATTACAAAAGATCCTAATACTGAGCACATTTAGGTTTTAATATTAGGGCATCCTTTACCTGCAGATTTTTTTGTTTTCCCCGCCACTATTGGTTTCGGCTCCTCCAAACTCTTCTTCGCTGGTTTTGACCTTTCACTTCTCCAATTTGGCAAGCTACAGCCTGAAAATAAGGTTTTGACCAGGGGTTTAGAGTATGTTTATTAAAATGAAAATGACTGGTGGTAAACTAAAAATTATGGCACCCATTATGCAAATTTTTTTTGAAATGGAATATTAATAATATAAATATAATATTATATTATATTATAATATAAATATTATTAATATAATATAATATAAATATTATATTATATTATATTATAAATATTATTAATATAATATAATATAATAATATTATATACATGACTTAATAGAATCTATATAGAGATTCTATTAAATAGAGGACTTAATATTGTATAGATGATAGATAATTCGTGAATCAACTTCGTCCACGAAGAAGGGAGCTATAAGTAATAAGTAATGAAACTCTGAATTTCATTGAGAGTTTGATCTTGGCTTAGGATGAATGCTAGTGGTATGCTTAACACATGCAATTCGGAAGAAGTGGTGTTTCGAGTGGTGAACGGGTGAGTAATGCGTAAGAACCTACCCTTGGGAGGGGAACAAGCCTGGGTAGGGGTCCCATGAGGGCGGCTTAAACTCTATGGAATATGATCAAATTTGAAAGAAAAAAGAATAAAGGAGTAATAATAATTTATTTAGTCATTTTTATTTGTCTGGTATTAGTCATTTATTTAGTCATTTAGTTTTGATTTTACCTAAAGACCAAGTTAGTCACTTATAAATGACCAAATTAGTCATCTATTTGAAATATTCTACTAGTGTTAGTCACATGACTAAAAATTTTAGTCACGTAGTCATTTATTTGCCAAATTCTAGTAGTGATGTAGCAAACCTTGGAGAAAGTTTCTAAGGTTGAAGATGGTATAAATACAAGTCAAGAAGTTGTGAATTGTATGCCACAAGTGTGACAAGTGAAAAACAAGGGTGAGAAGAAGAGTGTGTGAAAGTGAATCAAGGCAGTAGTACTTTAATGTGTTTCACTCCTAAAAGTAGTGAGCTAATGGTGTCTACAATTCTCTGATCAAGGCTACGAGTATGAGGAAATTGTTGTGGTCGATTTTTTGTGATCATTCGTTATCTGTAGGCAGTGAGCCTTGTATCTGGTTTTTCTATTACTATTATATTGTGAGTTAATCCTCACTGTGGTTTTTCCCTCATTGGGTTTTCCATGTAAATCTGGTGTTTCTTGTGTTAATATTGCTTTTTGTTATTTGCATTTCATGCTCATACTTAATAATAGATTAAAGTGGATGTGGAGTTAATAATTATTTGAGATTTGTGAATAAGATTGGTGACAATGGATTCACTCCCCTCCTCTTAGCTGTCTTGGTAATTTCAACATATTGCATATCTATTTTAGTTCAGTTTTCATTTTCCAAGAAGTGTTGTTGCATAGTTTGTTGACCTCGTTCAAAGCCATTATAGTTTGCTTTCAATTTTTGTTTTGCTATTGTTCAAAATATAACAGTTGAGTTATAGAGGATTTTTTGAGTTACAAAGGATGAGAATTGACTCCTATGCCCAATGGATAATTTTATGCTACTGGTCTAAGATGCTTAGTAGGAAAGCATATAGCAGAATTCGCCAAAAATGTTGCCTAATTGTGCTTTTCAGCCCAATCAGGTTAGGTTTCCCAACAACACTGATGTTTTATACTTTGAAGAAGTAGAAAGGTACACAAAATATTATGCTAAAGTTAATCATAGTCATCCAAATAATGTCATGAAATTAATTTTTCAGTTTTCATTATCCAATTGCTTTATAGGAAGAAGGAATAGTACACAAATTTTTGCATAAAGTAGCTGCTTAAATTCATTATAAGAATTATTCTTATAAGGTTCCCACAAAATTTGTGGTAATAATTAAATAAGATGCAAAAAAAGATAAATTGTACATTTGGAAGTAAAATAATACATGTAAGAGAAAAGGGATTCGTCACTACTTGAATGATGAACCCCATTATTGATCAGCTGCATCTTCAATTCCTTTGTTGATAGCTCTAGAGGTGTCTATAAGGGACAAGTAAAATGATGTTAGAGCTTAGGATTCCATGTCTCTTATATGTCAAACCATCATATATATAACCTGTCTCTTTTTAAGCATCAAAACAAAGAGTTAAAGGTGTCTCAAGACCAAATACATAGTTATCATGAAGATCCAAGAAAAATAAAGATCATCTAATCATCATGAGAATCTCTAGGCTTCTTAGTTTTCTTAACTTATGTGTTGACTATGTAGGTGTAGGTATAAACTTATCATGACAACAATATTCAAGATAATGATCATAGCTATTCAATATAAAGACTATGTCATAGTCTTAAAGGATTGTATCCATAGTCACAACAAGTTCTAAGCACAGGGCATAAAGAGAATATTTAAGAATAACTATACTTTCATTATGGGACATTCAATACAAAGGTTTCTTCTTAGATGCATGGTTTCATCAAAAGATAGTAGTAAGAAGCATGATGATAGCCATTCAAGATAGTATGGAACAGTGGAAGAATAGTCCTTGAAGGAAAGGGTCAGTCATCACTTCAAAGGGCATGCATTCCATACCATTGAGCTGAAGAAGGAAGAACAATGTGAGAGTGGCAATGATACATCATGAAGGAGAGTGAATGAATTTATTATCAACAAAGAGATTGTCACCATAGTTTGAAGGTTAAAATATACTAAGTGAAAGATAGTTTATCATGCATAGTGATCACTTCAGAAGCATGGAAACCATTTCCAACTTACAGTTTATCAAGCACATGTTAGCCCAAGAAGTAGTGACCACAACTTGAAACAAAAAAAAATGTTATTGATATCATGAAAGTCATTGATCTAAAGGGAAAACAAGAGTATTCATAATGTCAATCTATGGAAGGAGTATTCAAGGATAATGTCAAAAGGTATCAGTCATAATTCCTTCAAATTATTAATGCTATGCGATTTCCACAATCCATAATTTTATCAATTTGTTGCTTCTGGATTTAGATTGTATGAGTTTTTGCATCAAAATTTTGGATCACCTTCTATGATCCATCGTCAAGATGATAGAGAGATCAAGGAGATTCATTATGAATAGCATGCCTTCAAATTATATCAATTCCAGGTGATGAATAACAATGATAAAGAATGATGGTAGTAGCAAGAGAAAGCAAAGATGATCTAGGTTTTATCACTCAAACCCCCATAATATAGTGAAGGGTTTCTCCAAAAAGAGCCACAACCTAGCAGATATTTTAGGGTTGCAATAGGTTTTAAAACCCTATGAGCATATTTTAAAAACCTTTTGAATGGCTTCATGGAAAATAGAATTCTAGAAGACTATTTGTTTTGTAGAGTTACCACACCTTCTTCCCCATGGTCTATATGCTTTAGAGTTTCTTCAGAAGTAGCTACTATATTGTGATAGTATTACAGAATTCCATAGGAATGAAAGGGTTTTTGAGAAAACAAAAATGCCTTAGTAAAAAAGACATTGCATAGAACTTTAGACTATGGAGTCAATCCACACTATTTTAAAAAATGAAAATCATTATGCAGAGAAAGATATTGTCACACCACCGGAAAAATATTGGGTGTAAGAGGCCATGATAGTTACCTTATAAAAGAAAGGAAGTAATCACAATATGAACATATAAACCATGTTGAAAGTGTCACATAACAGAGAAAATATTGTGCAGAAAATACTCAGATTTCATCATCTTTTTGTCACAACCAAAGCACCTGAAATGTTTTCTTTCATAGATTTAAAAAATCTCAACATTTTCATTCAACAGAATGACTTACCAGAAAGAAGGAAAAATTCAACCATGTAGACAGTCCTAGAAGCTTCAAACCCTTGTCGACAGTAGTAGCAGATGAAAACATTACACATGAAAGTGAATGCAAAGTGAACCCATGAGTAGGGTTAAACACTTCTTTTGAGTTTCTCAAGGAAACACACTTTTTATGACCAAAGTGTTGTTTTCTTTTTTATTTCATAAGGTTTCATGCTATTAATAATTAGGTTGTGGTCTGACCTCCTTGACACTTGCCTAGTGAGAGGTGTGGAGTCCATGGGAGTCATAAGGAGATAAGAGGACTATTTTTCTCCTTGTATTTTTGCATGAAGTTAAGAAAAAACGTGTATGTAAAAAAATATTAAAGTTAATATTTTGCAAATTACCTTAATATTTATCATGTAATGCAAGAAGTAAACTTTCACATAACACATATTAAAGTAAATCATAATTGATTATCTTTAATATTTTTTCAAATAGTTTATTCTTATCCCAAAATCATGTAAAAACAAAAGGAGGAGTGGACTGAAGTATAGGCTCATGTAGGGAGAGATATTTTGAGTTATATCTTTGACTTCGAGTCAAATAGAGGTGTTTTAGGAGTTCTCTTTGGTTCAAACCACCATTTAAGGAATATTTTAAGGCACAAAGGGTAGTCCTACATCATTTTTGAGGTCCCACATGGATTGACCATCAATCAAGGAGATTTTCAGACACTTAATCACCTACTTTGCTCTAGTTTTGAGGCCTCTTTTACATGATTTTCAAGCTTGCACAACAAAAGAAGAATACTACACAGGCATAGATAAAGGAGATCATATTCTTCAACAAATTCATGCAAGGGAGATGACTGAAGCATCCGTTCCAATCAACTAGAGATCATTCCAGGCTTCCTTTTAGCATATAATGCAAACCTCAATCATTCTTTATTTTTGGTTCTTAATTCTTCTTCTCATTCTGAGTTGAGAGATATTATTGTAACACAATTTTCTAAGTAATTCTCGATTTATTTTCATGTAAAAGAAATTTTTTCTTTGCAATCAATAAAGAAAAGAGTTATTGGTCCTATTTGGAGCTTTCATTTTGCATCATGGATGTATGTTCTTGCAGATTTTCATTGTGATTCATGTGAATCCTTTGTTTTCTTCCTCATTTAAACAATGTATTTTGAATGTTTTTCATATTAAATCAAGTCATATTTTGTGTCAAACCAATTTTGAGAAAAAATTGATGTGTAAACTCATTTTACCTTCAAAACAAAACTAAAAATTGAAACCATCATGTGAAACATTTATGATTTTATGCAAAATCTAAATTGTGAAAATCATAACCAACAACTTTTATTTCAAAGTTATAATTCAAGACTTTAGTTTTTCATTCTAAACCATTGGTGTATCACCTCCTAGAATTAAATTTACATTTCGAGGGCATCTTTATTTCCTTTTTCCCACAAACTCATCAGTTTCTAAGAAATCTAAAGGGGAACCAGCCCATAAACTGGAGGTTCACCCTCATAGTAGGTCACCCACAACTTGAGTTTGATCCCATATTGCACAAGATTGTTGAGTTTCACACTTAGCTAAAGGGTGCAATGACAATAGGTTTTGGCACATCCAGTGGGATAGATTGGATTGTTTCAGTCCAAAGTTTTCTCATATATCCCTGATTTTTGGTGTGTATGTCAGTGATCTTTGCCTTTGGAGGCAAGAAAGCAACACATATGGTGACTCTAAAAATTTTTTTACTGGTTTTAGTATGATCAAGTGCTAGTTTATTTCAGAATTTTTTTTTATTTTCCTTATTTTCCATCTTTTGAATGAGTAAGAATGTCTATGTTTCATAGGATTATGTCATATAATTCATCATGTCATGAAAATGTTGCTAATCCACCCCCTTATCAGCCATGCTACTAGTTTTAGTCAAAATTCCATGACTTTTCGGGAAAACGAACATGTTCAATATGCTTTCCACCCACCCATCTCTACTCAACCTCCATATCAACCTACATATGCTCAAAATCAAACCAAAGAAGCCCAATTTGGTACCAAACAGTATGACTATTATCCCAATCAAACTCCACATATTGAAGACATGAGCTTTACGGATATAAGGTTGGAATTTGAAAAACAAATGAGTGATATTGGAAGAAATCAAGGGTGTGAAGGAGATCAAGAGTATAATTTGAAGTAGGAAGTGTTGGTTTAATTAGATTATCAATACCAACAAGAAGAGGAGATACACAAAAGGTAGTATGAAGAGTATCTTGCATGCGAACTTGCTACTAAAGAAGAGAAAATGGGAAAGAAAGAGGAAGATCTCACAAGGAATTTTGCTACATTGGTTGACTGAGTACAAAGTTTTGAGGCCTAATCAATTTCTTGTTGGGAATAGGTGCCTCAACTTCTGGTTTGGACCTCTGAAAAATACTTGGCAAAATTATCATCCATTCTCATCCTTTACCACTCTAGCATTGAGAGTATTTCATAGAGGCGCGGTCTGGCAGTTTACCTCCTCACCGTGGGCCTCTATCGATATGTCCGCAGTTGGGAAGTGTCACCGCCATACTATGGGGTCTCTATCTTAGGCTGGCTATAGCGTAGTTGATGGGCGCAGTTAGGGTGAACCTTTACCTCCCTACCATGGAGGTTGTTCATTGATGGTGCGGCAACACGGTGAACGGCGGAGGTCAGGTTGATGGTTACCACCTTACCATTGGAGCCACTCAAGGGAGTCATGGTGGTTGTGGTTAATAGATGGTAGTCTATAAAGAATGCTTACCACCCTACCGCGATGGCCTTTTGGCCATGTCACGTGCTGTGGTAAGCCATGGCAGTCAATTTACCTCCCTACCACGGAGGTCTTGAGGTCGGGGCCCAGTAGCATGGTTGAGCTCGACGATCAACATAGGTGGTTATCACCAAACCACGAGAGGTTTTTCTTAGCCTTGCAGTTGAGTGGTGGCACTGCCATACCATGGAGGGTCATGATGAGCTCGGTGGTGATGTGGTGCTAAGTGGCTGGCTAGCAAGCATGCCACTACCTAAGTGCCGCGACGATGTTAGAAGAGACCTACAATTGGGCGGTGGAACCGCCATACCATGAGAGGTCTCACAAGGCTTGACGGTGGCACGGTAAGAGAAGCTCAGAGCTCGGGTGGCTGTTTTGACCTATGGTCAAAGCGATAAGCGAATGGGAAGGCAATGCGTGGCAAGAAATCAATACTTGATTGGTCGATGTCTAGAGCGGTGAAAGCAATAAATGCAAGATGTGTTTCAGCTGGTGACAAAATCTGATCAAGGCAAGGAAGTTAATGCCTGGGTAGCCCAATGCAGAGAAGATTAGTCAGAAGATTAGGTAACTTGATTGGGTGATCGATACATTATTAAGACATGCAATTGGTTGGAATGTTAAAATACAGTGTAAGACTTGTACAGTCGATTACATTATTGATATAGGTCAATTGAAGGGTGATAATGAAGGATAGTGAGATAGAGAAGTAAATTGTATTCATTATATACTATAAGAGTATTGTAATAACGTGTGCATGAAAATACTCAAGTTTGTTGTTGTGAGCTAACTATCAAAAAGTGAGGATTGTGATCCTTGTATGTAATTTATTATACTGTAATACAAAGTGTCTTCTCTTGGTGTGGTGGGTTTTTTCCCAAAAGGGTTTTCCCATGTAAATCTGGTGTTATCTGTGACTTGTTATTTTTGTTATCTCTTTTACTCTATATGTGTTTATCTCAGTTGTTTTAAGAAGCTTTAAAACTGGTCTTTTGTAGTTCTTCTTTGTTGTATTAGCATTAGGAAAATGATTTCGCACCTCTATTTTCTTTTCAAGTGGTATCATAGCTTGGCCAGTTGTGTTATCCTTGTTAGTTAGGCTGGTTTTTTGTACTAATACTATTCTAGTGGGAGTGTTGTAAAGTTAGAACTTAGTTCTGTTTGAGATGGTGAGTACATTAGGTAGAGTAGAGATTGAAAAATTCAATGGTGGCACCTTTGAGTTATGGAAACTCAAAATGGAAGACTTTCTTGTGGATAGAGACCTCTGGGTTGTTGTGTCTAGAACTATGCCACAAAGTATGAAGTAAGAAGAATGAGACCTTGTAGGTAGAAAAGCGAGAGGTCTAATAAGACTTATTCTAGCCGATTATGTAATCTTGAATGTCCATGAGGAGAATTCTGTAGCTTCATTATGGAAGAAGCTTGGTGATATTTATTAGGGAAAGTCTCTGATAAATAAGTTATTCCTAAGGACAAAGTTGTACTCCTTGAAGATGGAAGAAGGTGCATCTGTTGCAAACCATCTAAACTCATTTAACATGAGTGTTGCTTAGCTGGTGTCAGTGGGTGTAAATATTGAGGAGGAGGATCGTTGCATGCTCCTATTATGTTTGTTACTTGACACTTGGGATCATCTTGTAATGGCTATTGGAAGTATGACCACTACTTTCAAGATGGAACACATTGTTGCCTCACTATTGTCTGAAGAGATGCAGAGGAATTCTTCAAAGATGGCCAAAGAGGCCCTTGCTATTTGAGGTAGATTGAAGGAGAAAAGCAAGAAGAAGGACGAGAAGTCCAAATATAAATTTGTAGGGAGATCAAAGTCTCTTGGTAAAACATCCAAGGTGAAATGTTGGAACTATGGGCAATCTAGTCATATCCAAAGGGATTGTAAGGAGAAGAGCAAGATGAAGAAGAGTAATGCTTCAGACAATGTCTCTTCTCAAAGTGATGCAGATGCCTTCATTGCAGCCCTAGCAATTTAGGCATCAAATGATGTCTAGCTGGTTGACTTGGGTGCATATTTTCACATGAAATATCATAGAGAATGGTTCACTAAGTATGAGAAGTATAATGGTAGAAAGGTGTACCTGGTGAGTGATTCAACATTGGATATTTTTGGTCGAGGAAGAGTCAAAATATAGTTCCCTGACGGTAGAATCAAAGGGATTGGTGGCATACTACACATACCAGGTTTGGCGCGTAACTTACTTTCTGTCAGTAAGCTGAATGGTGCTAGTGTAGAAGTTTATTTCTCTAGTAAAGGATCTAAGATGGCTAGAGGTGCAATGGTGTTGGCTAAGGGTGTGCGTACTAGCACTTTGTACAAGCTGGATGCACATCCTGTTCAATGCAACAATGCGTCTGTAAAGTCAAGAAAAGTTGTTCCTATAGAGGAAGATGAAGATGCACCTCTGGCTACAAATGCTTTGGAGGTGAAACTCCCAGTAGAGAAGACCATGATGTGGCATCATAGAATTGGTCACATAGGTGAGAAAGGTTTAAAAACATCAAAAATTAAAAAACTTGTTGAAGGGCTTGATGATTGTAACCTTGAGTTCAATTTTTGTGAACACTGTATTTATGGAAAGAAACATCATGTTTCATTTTATTCGAGTCCTCATAAATCTTCTGGTGTACTGGATTATGTTAATTCTGATGTGTTTGGTCCAGTTAATGTTCCTTTGTTATTGAAGTCTAGATATTATGTTTCTTTTATTGATGACTATTCGAGAAGGGCATTTATATACTTTCTTAAGAGTAAAGTAGAAGTGTTCAGTCGGTTTAAAGAATTTAAAACTTTGGTAGAGAATCAGATTGGAAAGAAAATTAAATGCTTGAGGATGGATAATTGTGGTGAGTTTTGTTCTGAATAATTTGAAACGTATTGTAAAGACCATGGAATTAAAAGGCATAAAACTATACCTTATACTCCACAACAGAATGGAGTTGTTGAAAGGATGAACATAACGTTAATGGAGAGAGCGAGAAGTATGTTGAGCATTTTTGGTCAAGAGTAGAAGTTCTAGGCTGAGGTTGTGGCTACAACATGTTACTTGGTAAATCGTTCACCTTGTTTTTCTCTTGTTAAGAAGACACCTTTGGAGGTGTGGTCTTGTAAGAAGCCCTCTCTTAGACAGATTCATATCTTTGGCTGTGAGGCATATGTATATGTGCCCAATAAGAAAAGATCAAAGTTGGAGAACAAGGTTGCTAAATGTATCTTCATCGGCTATGGCATTGGTGTGAAGGGATACAAGCTTTGAAATCCTGATACTAAGAAGGTTATGTACAATAGAAGTGTAATATTTCATGAGCTGAAACCTTCAATAGCTAATCCACAACTAGAGATAGATAAAAGAGAAAAGAAGAATGATGTAGTTTAGATTCCTCAAACTCCAGAAAAAGAGGAACTACATGGTGTACCTAAAATTGAGGAGAGTTCAAACAGCTCTGAGAGTTTTGAAGATGAAGAACCACAACCTCAGCTAGTAAGAAGGTCTACACCTGAAAAATGACAACTTGATAAGTATGGTTTCTCTATGTTAGATTCAAACTATTTCTATGCTTTGATTACTAGCATTGATGAACCTAGGACTGTAAAAGAAGCTATTAGCAGGTCTAATTCAAATTCCTGGTTTGAAGCCATGAATGAAGAAATGGAATCATTGAAGAAAAATGAAACCTAGGATTTGGTACCTTTGCCTAAAGGGTGAAAGCATATTGGTTGTAAATGGGTATTAAAGAAAAATACTATTGTAGATGGTAGTAAAGAAAAGTATAAGGCAAGGTTGGTTGCAAAAGGTTTTTCCTAGATAGAGGGAATTGATTATGGAGAATTTTTTTCCCCTATAGCAAAGCTGACATCTATCAGACTTATGTTGTTATTGGAAACAACATATGACTTAGAGATTGAGCAGATGGATGTCAAGACAGCGTTCCTCCATAGAGAACTGGAAGAAGATATTTATATGTCCCAACCTGAACACTTCGTTGAAAAGGGTAAACAAAGTCTGGTCTATAAATTAAAGAATTCTCTGTATGGTTTGAAGCAGTCTCCTAGAATGTGGTACCATAAATTTGACACTTTTGTGTTGTCTATGGGATTTGTGAGATCAAAATTTAATCATTGTGTTTATTATAAATCTGAAAATGATCGTGTGCTTATTATTACCCTTTATGTGGATGATTTTTTATTCATAGGTGATTTCTGATCTTAAATCTTAGTTGTCTGCAAAGTTTAAAATGAAAGATGTGGGTGCAGTAAGGTACATTCTGGGGATGGAGATAACTAGGGATAGAATGGGTAGAAAGCTCTAGGTAAGTTAGAGTAAATATGTCAATACCATTCTGGAGATATTTGGTATGGATGATTGCAAGCAGCTAGTTGTTCCAGTTATGCAGGGAACAAAACTATTTGTTGAAGACTATCCTAAATCTACCATTGAGATGGAGGACATGACTAGGGTACCTTATGCTAGTTTTTTTGGCAGCTTAATGTACGCAATGTTCTGTACAAGACTAGACATTGCCTAAGCAGTGGGAGTTCTCAGTCGATTCATGGAAAATCCAGGAAGGATGCATTGGGATGCTGTGAAGAGAGTATTCAAATATTTGAAGGGGACTTCAAAATATTCTCTATATTACCATGGGAGTTTGGTTGCATCATAGAGAACACTCAACATTCATGTATACATTGATTCTAATTGGGCAGGGGATGTTGACAGTAGAAGATCCACTAGTGGATACACTTTCATGCTAAATGGTGGCATAGTAAGTTGGATGAGGAATTGACAAGTTGTAGTCGCTTTGTCCACTACAAAGGCTAAATACATGGCAGCAGCACACACCTACAAAGAAGCAGTTTGGCTGAGTCGATTGTGCTATGATATTGGTTTCAATGGAGGGAAAATCACAATTTTCTATGATAGTCAGAGTGCCATTTTTTGGCAAAGAACTCGACTTTCCATGCCAAGACAAAGCACATTGATGTGCAATATCACTTCGTGAGAGACATGGTGGAAGGTGGAAAGATATGTTTGGAAATGTTTGACACCTTGAAGAATGTTGCAGATGCGTTAACAAAGGCAGTGAGCATGAACAGGTTCATATGGTGCAGAGATTTGATGGGCCTTGGGGCCTATGATTGTTAGTAATTTTCAAAGTCTAGAGGAATTTGGGAAGTCTTCGTCAAGTAGGAGCTTGTTGGGAATAGGTGCCTCAACTTTTGGCTTGGACCTCTAAAAAATAATTGGCAGAATTATCATCCATTCTCATCCTTTACCGCTCTACCACTGAGAGTCTTTCATAGGGGCACGGTATGGTGGTTTACCACCTTACTGTGGGCCTCTGTTGATCTGTCTGCAATTGGGTGGTGTCACCACCATACCGCAAAGTCTTTGTCTTAGGCTAGTGGTAGCGTGGTTGATATGCGTAGTCAAGGAGAATCCTTACCTCCCTACTGTGGAGGTTGTTCATTGATGGTGCGGCAACATGGTGAAGGGTGGACATTAGATTGATAGTTACTGCCTTATTGTGGGAGTCACTCAGGGGAGCCACAGTGGTTGCAGTTAACGACTAGCAGTCTACGAAGAACACTTACCACCTTACCATGATGGCCTTTTGGCCATGGCGGTTAATTCTAACAGTTACCTTCCTATCATGGAGGTCTTGTAGTAGGGGCCCGGTAGCACGGTTGAGCTCGATGGTCGGCATAGGTTGTTACCGCCAGACCATGAGAGGTTTTTCTTAGCCTCGCAGTTGAGCAGTGGCACTACCATACTGTGGAAGGTCGTGATGAGCTCAGCGGTGACACGGTGCTAAGCAGTGGGCTGGCAGACATGCCACTACCTCGGTACCACGACGATGTTAGAAGAGACTTGTGGTTGGATGGTGGAACTGCCATACTGCAGGTGGTCTCACAAGGCTTGGCGGTGGCATAGTAAGAGAAGCTAAGAAATCGGGTGGCTGTTTTGACCTATGGTCAAAGAGATAAGTGAATGGGAAGGTGACACGTGGCAAGAAATCAATACTTGATTGGTCGATGTCTGGAGCCCTGAAAGTAGTAAATGCAAGATGTGTTTCGGCTAGTGACAAAATATGATTAAGGCAAGGAAGTTAATGCCTGGGTGGCCCGATGTAGAGAAGATCGATCTGAAGATTAGATTAGGTGATCAATACATTATTAAGACATGTGATTGGTTGGAATGTTAAAATGCGATGTAAGACTTGTACAATCGATTACATTATTGATATAAGTCAATCGAAGAGTGATGATGAAGGATAGTGAGATAGAGAAGTAAATTGTATTCATTGTATCCTATAAGAGTATTGTATCAGTGTGTGCATGAAAATACTCAAGTCTACTATTGTGGGATAACTATCAGAAAGTGGGGAATGTGATCCTTGTATGTATTTTATTTTATTTTAATACAAAGTGTCTTCTCTTGGTGTTGTGGGTTTTTTTCCCAAAAGGGTTTTCCCACATAAATTTGGTGTTATCTGTGATTGCTTATTTATGTTATCTCTTTTACTCTGTATGTGTTTATCTCAGTTGTTTTAAGAAGCTTTAAAATTAGTCTTTTGCACTTCTCCTCTATTGTATTAGCATTAGGAAAGTGATCCTGCACCTATGTTTTCCTTTCATTTCTTACATTCTAGATCATCCTATAAAAGAAGAGCTTCCCAAGTATGAAATTCCAGGCTTTAGGCAAGATAAAACTCCTAGGTCTTCTAATCAATCTACTAAACTTGAAATTCCAAGTTTTAGAGCCCTTCACCCTTTGCAAGATCTAGAAACTAATCAAGAGTAGCCATCTCCACAATTTATATAAACTCAAGAAGGTCATCAAGACTTCAATAATCAGCCTTCTTCTCATATCATAATTCTCCTTTGCAAATATGGACCACTTTTTTATCAAAGCAACTGGTTTAGTGAGTAGGAAAAAGAGGTGTTTGAAGAGGAAAAGGTATAATTTTTTTTCATTGATATGTTTGCACATTATGAACAAGATGAAAAATTGGAATTGCAAAAGGAGGTGGATGATTATGATCACTCAAGGTAGTAGGTTGAAAATCTTGAAAGAGGTAACGAAAATAATGACTTCATATTCTTATTTGATCAACTCCCTTCTTTCATAGTGTAGGATGAAGAAAGAATGCAAACTTTAATAATGTCTACATACTTAACAGAGTTCAAGGAAGATAAAAAATTGCAAAGACTCCCTATGAGTTGTGGTATGGAAGGATTCCTACTATCAAATACTTCCAAGTGTTTGGAAAAAAATGCTATATCAGAAGAGATGAAGAAAACTTAGGAAATTTTGATACAAGATTTGATGAAGCCATCTTCCTTGGATGTTCTACAAGAAGCAAAGCTTACTGATGTTATAACAAGAGGCTGAATAAGTTTATTGGGAGTGTAAATGTCAAAGTGGATGAAGACTTACATAATAACTTAGTGGTGATAGATGGATATGAATCAGATGAGTCCTCTTGCTAGGAAAATGATAGAGATGAAGGTAAGGATAAATAAATTCATATTGAAGGGGAAGAAGCTCCAAAAAGGATCCCTAAGACTCCTAAGTATATGTAGAAGAATCTTTTTGAAGATCAGATCATTAGTGAAAAATAAAAAGGTATTTTGACAAGGAGAAAAGTTGGAATAATAGAAGAATAAGTAAATCTATGCTTACTCTATAAAGTTGAACCTAAAAAAGTAATTGAAGCATGTGCAACTTAGATGAATGTTGGATCAAGGCTATGAAAGAATAACTAATGAATATTGAGAAGAATCAAAATTGGGAACTTGTCCTAAGACCAAAAAACAAGAATTTTATTGGAACTAAGTGGGTATTTTGGAACAAACTGAATGAGAATGGAGAAGTGGTAATAAATAGTTCAAGTCTTGTGTGTATGGGATACTCACAAGTAGAAGGAATAGATTTTGAGGATACATTTGCTTCTATGGAAAGAAATGAAGCTATCAGGATTTTTTTTTCTTTTACAACACATAAAGATTTCAAATTTTATCAAATGGATGTGAAGTCTACTTTCTTGAATGGTGAGTTGGAAGAATTATGCATTGAACAACTAGAATTATTTCAGTTATTAGACAAAATAGATATGGTCTACAAAATAAAGAACGTACATTATGGGCTAAAGCAAGCTCCTAGAGCTTACTATGCAAGGTTGGATAGGTACTTGATATAGCAAGGATTCAATAAAGGTATTGTAGATAGTAATCTTTATGTCAAAGTTTAAAAAGATCAAATCTTGATTGTTGTTGTATATGTTGATGATATAATCTTTGGAGGAAATGAAGCTATGTGCAAGAAATTTATTGAAGAGATGCAAAAAGAGTTTGAGATGTCTATGTTTGGAGAGATGAATTTCTTCCTTAGACTGCAAATGAATCAAAAAGAGAAAGGAATATCCATTTCATAATCAAATTATGTCAAGGAATTGTTGAAGAAGTTTGGAATGAAGGATTCTAAATCAGTATGTACTCATATGGTTACTGGTTGCAAGCTAAGTATGAATAATAAGTCTCCTAAGGCCAATTAGCGAAAGTATAGATAAATTATTAGAGGACTATTAGACTAGATAGCATGCGTGAAGTTTGTCTTGTGGCTAGATTTCAATAAGATCCTAGAAAGTCACATATTGCAACACTAAAGAGGATATTTAAATACTTGAAGGGCACTCCAGAATATGGTTTTTGGTATCCAAAGGCTACTGATTTTCTCTAAGTGCTTATATAGATGTATATTGGGTAGGATGTGTTGATGACAAGAAAATTACAAGTGGTGGTGTATTCTTTCTTCGATGCAAATTGGTGTGTTGGCTAAGCAAGAAGCAAGCTTCAATGTCTTTATCTATTTTAGAGGCAATTATATTACAGCAACATCTTGTTGCACACAAGTGTTGTGGATGAGGCAAACCTTGTAGGATATCAAAGTTGTTGAAATGCACAAGACAACTGAGAGGGGGAATGAATCAGTTGTATCAAATTTCTTTACTTTTAACCTTAATCACTTCCACTTTAACTCAGTTTGTTATTAAGTATAAACATGAAATGAAAGTAACATAAAGCAAATACCAAAGACACTAGATTTACGTGGAAAACCCAATGAGGGAAAAACCGCAGTGAGGATTAGCTCACAATATAGTAATAATGAAATACCTAATACAAAGGCTCATTGCCAAAGGACTCACTACCCAGATACAAAGACTCACTTCCTACAATAGGACTCACTTTCCAGAAGGAGGCTCACTTACTATAGAAAATCAAAAGATAAATAAAGATCCACCACAAGGGGTTCCACACATTCACAAGTTGATTAGAAGATTGTAGACACCATCAGCTCACTAATTTTAGGAATCTAACACATCAAAGTACTATTTCCTTGATTCACTCTTACACACTCTTATTTTCGCACTTGTTCACACACTTCACTTTTTTGCATTCAATTCACAACATCTTGACTTGCTTTTATACCATCTTCAACCCTAGAAGCATTCTCCAAGGTTGTCTACTCAACATTGTCACAGTGGATAAGAATGAGAGAAGACCAGTTACACATTTAATTAGGACCCAAATGACATCTTGCATCAATCACACGCTTCCTTAATTCAATGCAATATCTTTAAGTAACATGTAGACACCAGGTCGGCCAAACCCAATGAAAACACCAATGATCTTTGAAGTACGTGCATCTCTAGAAATATAATCACATGTGGATCACCTAGCATGCTTCACCAAATATTTACCATCTCTAAGAAACCTTCAGGTACATTTTCAGCAACTACAACATTCTTCATGTACAAAATATTCTTCCACAGTCGAACTGGACCAACCAGCAACACACAGGAGCTCTGGAGTAAGTCTTCTGGGGTGCTCGATCATAAGCACATTTTTCATAACATGGAAACCATTAGTATGAATCATCTCCCAGATTCATAAGATTTAAAACAAACCACAAGAAGACTATGGAGCCAAATCATTTCTCCCAGTCCTCAAACAAATAGTTATGTCAAACCAGTTCACATACCGGTGAACACATCTTTCACTCTCCATCAATCCAAAAGTTGAAACTTAGAATATATTATCCATTGAAGCTCATGAACAATACCATAGATCCGCACAAGCATAGGATCAACATAGAATAAATGTAGAGAACAATACCAGAGCACACTCAGAACACACACTCAACACTGCCTTCATTATTTCTTAAATTTTCACAAAAGCACTTGGCAAAAACACAACTACAACTTCATAAATATAGCTCCATGTACTCTAAGCACTTCTACAGTATCTCAACTATACAAGTACCATCTATAATCATACTAAACTATGTTGACATCAATCACAACATTAATGAAAACACCATGAAACATATGCATACTTGAAATGTAATATCCCCCTTTTTCATTGATGGCAACAAATGATGTGAAAAAAAAAACCATCAAATACAACATACACAATCTCCTACTTCTTCTTCTCTCTTCTCCTTACAAGACTCTCTCTCCCTTTTCAAATTTTTCACATGACTTTCTCTCCCCCTTTGACATCAATGGAAAAGGAAAAAATTTCATGAAAACTCTTGCCATATAAATCTCTGATCACTCCCCCTTAGGAGTGCACCCACATCACATACTACAACAATGCACCTCTCCACTCCTCCTGAGGAGTAGACCACAATCATTAGTCTAAATCAAAAGAATCTTTGAATCCCCTGGACTGATGCACCTCCATGTGCACCTAGTTCAAGGAAGGAGGGGCAGTAACCCCTAACTTCCCTTGATATAATCAAAAGTATCCTTCAGAAGGGCCTTAGTGAATATATCAGAAAAAAAATCCTTGTTAGGTACATATTCAAGTCTAACTTCATTCTACAACACCTTATCCCTTAAGAAGTGATACCTGATAGATATGTGCTTTGTCCTAGAATGCATCACTGAATTCTTTGAAATGTTTATTACACTTGTATTGTCACAAAAGATAGAGATAGGCTCATCACGCATGATACCTATGTCCTTCAAGGTTTGGTTCATCCAAAGTACATGTGTATAGTAGGATGTTGGTGCAATATACTCAGCTTCTGCAATGGATAAAGAAACTGAATCTTGTTTCTTACTCAACCATGAAACCAATCTTCCTCCAAGGAAGAATGCACTACCACTTGTACTCTTCTAGAAATCTACGCAACTAGCCCAATCTGCATCAATGTAAGCATTCAATGTGAAATCATTATCCTTTAGATACCATAGCCCATAATCTAGAGTACCCTTAAGGTATCTGAATATCCTCTTTATAGATGTAACATGTGCTTCCTTAGCTTTTTCTTGAAATCTTGCAACTAAACATACTACATGCATTATATTCAGTCTGGTAGCAGTAAGGTAAATCAATCCACCAATCATAGGTTTGTACATGCATTGATCAACTTTAGAAGATTCATCATCCTTACTCAACTTACATCCGGTTACCATAGGGGTACAGACTGGTTTGGAGTCATCCATTCCAAACTTCTTCAACAATTCCTTAACATACTTAGATTGTGAAATGAATATCCCCTTATCAGTTTGATTTACTTGAAGTCCAAGGAAGAAATTCAACTCACCAATCATAAACATGTCAAACTCTTTTTGCATCTCCTCTACAAATTTCTTACACATACCTTCATTTCCTCCAAAGATAATGTCATCAACATATACCACAACTATCAATATTTTATTTTTCTTAACTTTGAAGTAAAGATTGTTGTCTAAAGACCCTTTGTTGAACCCTTGATGTTTCAAGTATATATCCAACCTTACCGAGCTCTGGGAGCTTGTTTAAGTCCATATAAATCCTTTCTCAACTTGCAAACCATGTTTAGTTTTTCTGAAAGCTAAAATCCTTTCGGTTGCTCCATATATACTTCTTCCAATTCTCCATTTAGAAATTTAGTCTTGACATCCATCTGGTACACTTTGAAGTCTTTATGAGCTGAAAATGCAAAGAACACCTGAATGGCCTCCATTCTTGTGACTGGTGCAAATTTTTCTTCAAAATCTATTCCTTCAACTTGTGAATAACCTTTACATACAACTATTTCTTTATTCCTTACCACTTCACCATCTTGATTCAGCTTATTCCATAATACCCATTTTGAAAAAATTGCATTCTTGTTTACAGGTCTAGGAACTAGTTCCCATGTCTCACTCTTCTCTATCTACTACAGTTCCTATTTCATTGCTCTAACCCAACTCTCATCAATACATGCTTCACTCATAGTCTTAGGTTGTATCTTAGAAAGTAAACACAAGTTTACCTCAACCACTTTGATTTTTTTCTTTACACCTTCACTTATGTCTCCAATTATCTATTCCTCTAGATGATTTCTCTGTACATATTTAAGAGTCTTAGGTGCAAGTTCTGGAATCTCCTCTTCATCACTTAGCTCTTTCTCCTCCTTTTCTTCTCCTTGCACTTACCCATAGATAGGATCATCTAGTTCAACTTCACTTATTTCAACTGGTCTATACATAGCTTCATCAACTTTTACATTAGCTCTTTCAATTATTTTCCTCATTCTTTTATTAAAGAATCTATATGCCTTGTTGCTATTTGAATATCCAAGAAAGATTCCTTCATCACATCTAGCATCAAAATTTCCAATACTCTCATCATCTCTTTTAATGTAACATCTGCTTCCAAACACTTTAAAGTATTTAACAGTAGGAGTCTCACCAGTCCATAACTCACAAGGAGTCTTAGTGTTGTTACCTCTGATCTAAACTCTGTTAATAATGTAAACAGCGGTGTGGATTGCTTCTCTCTAGTACACATCAGGATCATTTTCCTTTTTCATCATAGTTCTGGAAGCCTCTTGAATAGTATGGTTCTTCCTTTCAACAACTCCATTTTGCTAAGGGGTTCTAGGGGTAGAATAATGTCTCTTTATGTCATGTTCTTCACAAAATGCATTAAACTCACCAAAAGTGAATTCTCCACCTCTATTAGACCTTAAACATTTAATTCTCAAGTTTACCTCATTCTCTACTCTTGCTTTGAATACTTTGAGTCTATCAAGAGACTAAGCTTTCTCTCTAAAAAAAAGTAACCCATGTCATCCTACAGTAATAATCAATCAAGAGCATAAAATATATGTCACCATTAAGTCTTCCTATTCTTCTAGGACCATAGAGGTTTGTATGAATCAATTCCAACATTCCGGTAGATGATTGTTCCTTTCCTTTAAAACTACTTCTTGTTTGTTTCCCCAACTGACAACTTCTGCAAATTGAATTTGAAGGATTTGTGATTCTAGGAAGATCTCTAACCACTTCCTTATAACTGACCTTGATCAAATTTTCAAAATTTGCATGTCTCATCCTCCGATTCCAAAACCAATTTTCATTAATCTGTGAAACAAAATATTGACTTTCACCACTCTTAATTTGATAGAAGTTTCCATGAGTTCTTCTTCCTACTTCAACCACAATTTCAGATCCTTTTCTAATCTCACAAGTGTTATCCTGAAACACAAGCTTAAATCCTTTTCTAGACATTTTTCCAACACTTAAAATATTATTCCTTAAACCCTTAACATAATAGACATCGTCAGCACTATGTTTTCCATCAAAACTAATTATTCCTTTACCAACAATCTTAGCACCAGAATCATCTCCAAACATAACTAATCCTCCATCATACTTTTCAAGTTTAGTGTACTTACTCTTATCTCCACTCATATGATTTGAACATCCACTATCAATTACCCAAAAGTCTTCATCCTATCTAGCATGAAAAGTAGACACTAGAGTACCTTCCATCTCATCCTTCTTTGGTTAGCAGATATAGCTTTACTTTCCAGGGCTAGAAATAAAAATTCATCTTTATCCTCCTCAAAATCACACTCGTCATCAAAAATTCCTACATCTTATTTGACATAATACAATTTCTTGAACTTCCTATCCTTCTTGTCTCTGTGATTATTATTATTATCTTTTTTCTTCTTGTGTGTAGCTCTATTAAGACATCTTGATGCATAATAACCAATATTTCCACAACTAAAAAACTTAAAGGGGAACATACCTTTTTATTTACCAATACCTTTCTCAATTTCCTTTTAAATTTTTCTTCCAACTCTTCTAAACCATCATCATCTGAGTCATCTCTTATTTTCATTGCTTTAAAGGTAGTTTCGGTTTTCTCCTTATCTCTTGCAAATTTTCTCATCTCGAATGCAGACAAGATACCAAATAGGTGCTCCTTAGTAAATTTCTTTGGATCATATGATTCTTCAATAGCAGAGACCTTGTCACTGTAATTCTCTGGTAGGTTCATCAAGATCTTCTCAATTATATCTTCATCTGACATGGTACCACCTTGATTCTTGGTCTCATTTGCTACTAGTTTAACTCTCTGATAATATCTTGTAATATCTTCACCCTCTTCCATTCTCAAGTTCTCAAATTTTCACTTAGCTTTTAGCTTTCTTGATAATTTTACTCTATCATTTCCTTCATAAACATCTTTTAATTTTTTCCATACTTCATAAGCAGTACCTAAGGAAATAACTTTTTCCCTTTCAATTTTAGATAGAGCACTGGAGATAGCATACCTTGCCTTTTCATTATCCTCATAAGCCACAATCTCATCTACAGAGGAAGGACCGATGGATGGTACAACATACTTTGTCTACACATATTTCTAGGTCTTGAAACCAAGAGAAACCAAATAACCTCTCATCTGTTCTTTCTAGTCACTATAATTAGCTCTATCAAAAATATGGATTTGCAACTTGTTCGCCATATGATCTAACTCAAGTGGTTAAGCTTTTCACCGAGGAACCAAATCTCTAATACCAATTATTGAAATGCACAAGACAACTGAGAGGGGGGGTGAATCAGTTGTATCAAATTTATTTACTTCTAACCTTAATCATTTCAACTTTAAATTAGTCTGTTATTAAGTGTAAACATGAAATAAAAATAAAAGAAAGCAAACACCAGAGACATCATATTTACATAATAAACCCAATGAGGATGAGCTCAAAATATAGTAATAATGCAATACCGGGATACAAAGGCTCACTGCCTACAATAGGACTCACTATCTAGAAGGAGGCTCACTACCTATAGAAAAGAAAATATAAATAAAGATCCACCACAAGGGGTTCCAAACATTCACAGCTTGATCAGAAGATTGTAGACACCATCAGCTCACTACTTTCAAGAATATAACACATCAAAGTACTATTGCCTTGATTCTCTCTTACACACTCTTATTTTCACACTTGTTCGCACACTTCACTTTTTATCTATAAAATTCACAACATCTTGACTTGCTTTTATACCATCTTCAACCCTAGAAGCGTTCTCCAAGGTCATCTAAGCATCCTTCAATTTACAAATTCAAGTTAGGTCGGCTACTCAACATTCTTGCAGTGGATAAGAATGAGAGAGGACCAATTCTACATTTAATTAGGACCCAAATGACATCTTGAATCAATCACACGCTTCCTTAATTAAATGCAAAATCTGTATGTAACATGTAGACACTAGGTCGGCCAAACCTAATGAAAACACAAATGATCTTTGAAGTACGTGCATCTCTAGAAAGATGATCACATGTGGATCACCCAACACACTTCACCAGAAATTTTACCATCCTTAAGAAACCTTCAGGTACATCTGTAGCAACTACAACATTCTTCATGCAAAACATATTGTTCAACAGTCCAACCGGACCAACCAGCAACACACAGGAGCTCTAGAGCAAGTCTTCTAGGGTGCCCAATCATAAGCACGCTTGTCAGAATATAGAAACCATTAGTATGAATCATCTCCCAGATCCATAAGATTTGAAACAAACCACCAGAAGACTATGGAGCCAAATCATTACTCCCAATCCTCAAACAAATAGTTATGTCAAACCATTTCACGTACCGGTGAACACATCTTTCACTCTCCATCGATCCAAAAGCTGAAACTTAGGATATATTATCCATTGAAGCTCATGAACAATACCATAGATCCACACAAGCATATGATCAACAGAGAAGAAATGTAGAGCACAATACGAGAGCACACTAAGAACACACACTCAACATTGCCTTCATTATTTCTTAAATTTTCTCAAAAGCACTTGGCAAAAAGACAACTAAAACTTCATAAATATAGCTCGATGTACTCTAGGAACTTCTACATTATCTCAACTATACAAGTACCATCTGCAATCATATTGAACTATGTTGACATCAATGACAACATTAATGACAAAACCACCAAACATATCCATACTTGCAACAAGAGTTGTATATGATGAACCAATTTCTATATTTTGTGATAATAAAAGTTTTATTAATATTTCAAATAATCCAATGATGCACTCAAGGACAAAACATATCTCAATCTAGTATCACTTTTTGAGTGAGAAGGTTGAAGAGAATAAAGTGAATCTTGAGTATGTTCCTACAAAGGATCAAGTTGTTGATATATTCACTAAGGCTCTTCCTAAGCATACTCTTGAGTATCTCTGGGAGAAGTTTGGGGTTATTACCCATCCTTTAAACTAGATGCATAAGGATATGCATCTGTCCAATGGATTTCAAGATTCATTCTTTGTTTTGGACTGATGTTGGAGGCTACCTCTCAGAGGGAGTAGGTAGTGGCATTATTGGTTGTTGCAGTCAAGGGGAGTTACTATTGGTGCATATTGTTGTCTCCTTTGTCATTTATGTGTAGTGGTTTCTAGTTGGCACAGTTTGTTGTGTTATCCTAATGGGGAGTATGCAAAGCAGTAAAAATAAAAGGTAGTTGTAAAATAGTTATTTTCCCTTATAGGTATTGTCTTTGGGCAAGATAAAGTATGTATGTTTGATTTTAAAGGGGGAAAGAGATGAAAATTTGTTGCCCTTTTCCATTGATGTCAAAGTGGGAGAGAGAAAAGTAATGTGAAAAAGGAAAGAGTCGATTGAGTAAAGGAGAGCATAATGTAAAAGGGAGAAATAGAAAGTGTTGGTATGGAGTAGTATGTTGATGATTAGAGCTGTTATGTTTTTTGTTGGTGGTTTTTTAGCTATTATGTTTGTTTTTTGTGGTTTTACACATCATGTATTGCCAACAATGACAAAAGGGGAGATTGTTACAAGTATGTGTAGTTGGTGTTTTTATTGACTTCAACAAGATTATGTTTGTGTTGGAATTGGTGTCAAATAGTGATGGTTGAGAAGTTATGATGATGCTTTCATTAGTCTCATTATGTTGTCATTAATAAGTGTTACTAGTGTCAACCTCTAGTGTTGCTTTGATAAGATTCTATTTTTGGATGTTGTTTGATTGAGTTGTTGTGTTGTAGCTGGTTTGGTAATGATGAGAAAGTGTTGAAGGTGATGAAAATGTGTTTTTGGTGCTTGGTTCCCAAGTTCTTTTGAGAAATTTAAATAAAAGAGGAAACACTCTATTACAAAAGTGTTATGGCATACAAAGTAGTGTTCTATTTATTCTTTGCATTTCTTCTGTGTTGAATATCTACTTGTGTGGTTTGGATATGTTGATTAGATTTATTCATAGATGTTATATCCATAATTTCTTGGTCTAGATCATTGTGTAAAAGAATTGTTCACCAATGTGTGAACTATCTTACAGTGTTGTCTGGGAAAGATGGTTTTTCTCTGCATTTCTCCACAGATTGGTTTCTAGTCTTGTGGTTTTGGAAGTGTGCTAATAAGGTTTATATCTACCTTCAATTTATTTAGTTACAGTGTGTGGAAGAGTATATATATGTACAATATGAGTTTTTTCTTCAAGTGAAAGTTGTTGCAAAAGAATTTTTGGATTTCAAGGTGTTTTCAGAATATTCCAAAAAACATTTAAGTGGTTTGTGTGGTCCATGAGTCATCTTTGGATTTCAGGAAGTTTGTATTTAAATGTTAATGGTTTTTACATATGTTTAACTGACCTTGGGTGTTTACACTAATTATGGATTTTCTTTGGTGATTGTGGAAGTGTGGCATGGCATGTATGAGTAGATGTGGTCTTCCTTCATTCCTTTCCACCATGGGAATGTTTTGGTGCTAAGCTAATTTTAATTTGCATAGTTGTGGTGTATTTCGAACCTTGGAGAATTTTTTCAAGGTTGAAGAAGGTATAAATAAGTGTTGTGTTGATGAAAGAGTTGAGTGTAGAGTGTATGATGCAGAGTGTAGAGTTGTGAAGTGCAATGAGATCTTTAATGAGTTAGATCACTGGAAGTAGTGAGTAGAAGGTGTCTATAATCTTCAAGAAGGCTATAGATGTGTTTGTGATGTTGTGGTGGAAATTTTTATTGCATTGAGTTGGATTTCTCACTATAACAATCTTATTCCTTCTTTTATGTAATTTGGTGGTGAGCCTTTGGTAGTGAGCCCTTATTTCTTCTTTGGTAGTAAGCCCTCTAATAGTGAGCCTAGTGTATTCGGTGTTTCAAATACTTTATATTGTGAGCTAATCCTCCCCATGGTTTTTCCATTGGGTTTTCCATGTAAATCCAGTGATCTATTGTGCATGGTGTTGATGTGTTTTAGTTTATTTTATTTTCTTTCATGATAAATCATTCTAACAAATTAAGGGTTAATTAAGTTGATGTGGATCAGAATGTTGATGAGGGTTTTGATGTTTTAATGAATAACTGATTCACCCCCCCTCTGAGTTATCTTGTGCATTCAACATGATTGACAATTTTTTTAGAATCCAAGGTCAACAAGATCAATTATGTAGGTTTCAAATCACTTTTGCACTTCAAGTCAATATTTTAGAGGGTAGGATCAATCTTAGAAGGTGTGAAATCAACCCACATTGAATTTATAAATTATGTAGGTCTCTAGAAAAAAATTGAAACTCAGAGCACCATTTTTCTAATATAAAAAAAATGAAATACATTCTCCATCATAATTCTCACAACTAATTGCAATTACCTCTTTGCATTTAATTTCTCAAACTAAAATTTAATCATTCAAATATTTACTCAATTGTTTGTTTTTTGATAGCATTTAATGGTTAAACTTGGTAGCATATTATAAAAGTGTATTTTTAGATCTCTCTACACTATTAAGAACACTAAGAACTAGCAATCGCAAGTTTGTGTGTAATGGGTATGCCAAAAAGTGTCGAAGGTCAATTAGGAAAAAATGGTCTATTTTTTGCATACATTTGGATAGTATATGAGGTCAATTGGTAGGCCATTTAACAATATATTTTTTTATGCAACAAAGGTCTCAATGGAGAAGTGATAGTTTAAAATCAAGTATGCATCCACTTAAAGGGATCCAAACATGACTAAAATAAAACCTCTAAATTAGGAAGATAATTAGGATTCATTACGAAGAAATTAACTTTGTGTATACAATAGGGAGAGAGAGAGGGAAATATTGGGATATAAAGAGGGAGAGGTCAAGGGGGAAGAGTGGGAGAGAGAGGGGATTGTAGAGGAGGGGAACCAACTGCTCAGGACCCCAGGTCACAGGAGGGTATAGAAAAATCAGCTTCCCTGATCTACCTCACACTAAAGGATTGTCTAAGGATGAATTTAATGTTTAAAGAGGGTGAAAAGGAAGGGAAATTGATCTACCACTTTCCATTGAGAGGTTTAGGAAATCAGGTGAGAAAATTCTTGAGTCTGGACTATAACCTAAGTAGCTCTCTGCTAAAAGACTCCAACATAGAAGACAGATGATAGTGTGATGCATTGGCGTCACAGTCATGCACTAGCATCCATACGGATAGAGAGTACAAATTATAGTCAAAACTTACAAAGAATCCACTAACTACCTAATAAATGCAATTTTATACAATGATAAAAAGCAAAATATAGCTAAAAGACTAAAATAGCAAGGAGAATATTCTAACTTAAAAGATAGAATTTGACAAGAGAAAAGGTGGTGAAAATAAAACTTACAATCAGTCCAGCCCCCTACAAGCTCCACACAATGAAGTACCTACACACAATAGAATGAGGAAATATGTTGGGGCTGTTTTAGGGCTTGCCGCAGTCAAACCCCTGTTTCAGTGTTCCCACCTCCATGGATAGACAAAATAGAAACAATAGAGAAAATATGATAAAGGAAGTATTGAAATGGAAGAAATTACAAGCAATTCTAACAATAATATGCTACTAAATCAAATAATAATGCTAAATCAAATGGATATCACCCTCTGATAAGATTCTCTCAAGCACATGAAGGAATATGTGAGCTTGCAAGCTTGTGAGGGCCAACATTGCAGCAACAAAAAGAGGAGTGAAACAGACAAAGTATCAACTCAGAGCTTCAAAATTGGTGGAAATGTTGTGTAGAATGCTCAAGAAGTGTGAAGAAGATTGAATGAGTGTGTAGAACTGTGAAGAACATGAATTGAATGTGAGAGATAGTGTTTTGAAGATGGAATGGAAACAAAAAGAGTTATTTGAGGTCATTCAAGGGTGCAGGGATGTTACACTTCATTGCCAATGGAGAGTTGTAATGCCTGTACAAATTCGAAAGGTAGGAATCCTATCAAGAAAACAACATGCCACGTAGACGTCCACACACCGTGCTAGCATTCCTGATATAAATTCCCCCACCGACATATAGACAGCCACCAAATGGATGGAGAGAGAATGGATGAGGTCGAATAGCATCATTGAGTTTGATTTTCTAAGGTAAGGGGTGTAAATGAGGAATTTTTGAGGGGTGAAAATTCACACCATTACATTTTCCCCCCACTTTAGCGAGCATATGTGCTACCAAATGCAAGGTAAAGTAGATCGAGAGAGTTTAAAGAAATTATACTTGAACCATCAAGAAGGCATACTGCAATCTAATACACCTGAAATCATAGGAAAATGAGATGGCTCCATAGGTACTCAATCCATAGCAGAGTTGAAAAAATGTGTCATAGTTCCACAGACTTACGAAAGGTGAACAAAAGGCTTCACAAGTTCTTAGTCCTCTAGATTTGAAAAAAGAGATCCCATAGGATGAAATTTTTTTACAAGTCCTCAAACTTGCAAAGGAGGTGCCCCAGGTGCTCAATCTTGAGGGAAGCCAGATGTGAAAGGATCCTTAGAGTCTAATGGGCCCTTATAGGTGCTCGGTCCTACAAGGTTGATTGAAAAGTAGCTTCATTGGTGCCCCTAAAAAGAAACATGTTAATTTGTAGAAAAAACGTGCTAGATAACAAAAATCAACATAGGAAGACAAACAAACAGTCACATAGATAGTCAACAATTGAAGAAAAATATTTCAAAGGGGTCCCTTAGGAACCCTTCAAAAGAAAAGGGGTCCACTCAAGGGACACTCTATTTGAAAAGTGATAACATTTTTCAAAAATGATTCTAGCATCAAGGAATCCTTCTGAAATATTTATTTCACTAAGGAATTTGAAAGAACGAATAATCCCTCGCAAGGTCAAGTTTTCATACTTCTTCATCAGAAAAATTACTCCCTTCTCAAAGGCAATTTTTCAAATTCTATCTCACGAATCTATGATAAAAGAAAAATTCCACTAGGGGTCCATGTTGAAGAATGCAATTGCTGAAAAATATTTTGAAGAATAAGACATTTTCAAGGAGGGATTCATTGGCCACTGAATACACCTTTTGAAAATTGAAGCAATATGATACCCCCTTTAGGATGGTGCGTGATAAACACAAAGGAACATGACATCCTAAGGAGAGAAAAGAAAGAATGAAAGTGATGTGGCTCATGGAACATGACAAGATGTAACTGTGGTAATATTTTCACACACATGAGGGACAATACATAATCACCACAACATCACAAAGAAATCAAAGAAGAGAGAAAGATAGAAAAGACAATGTTAACAAAAACACATACATCAAGAGATAGGGGGATCTAGTATTTCAGGGTCCAAGTTGCTCATAAATATAAATAGGTATAATACAATAATATATATATCAATTATCATCAACCCCCTACAATATCAAACCATGTGAAGAAAGTTATGTGAAGAAAAAATAAAAATAAATATTGGATCAACATGGAAGGGAGGCCTAAATGCCTCCAAAGCTTTGCATCATCCCTAGTTGTCAAAAACCAAGGCACAAAAAAGAGAAGAATGATGTAACATATAAAAGAATTTTATGACACAAAACACTCCCATATCCAATCACCTGTGAGGGTGACAAGGGTCCTCCAAGAACATATAGAGACAAGCATGGGGAAACACAACACACACACAAATCTAATCTACAAATATAAAGAAGAGGTGCCCCGCTAGTCCTCATCAAATAAGAGGTCATCGTTCTCCCAATCTAGATCATTATAAGGGGAAGGAAAACAAGCTGCAAGGGTGGGACAGAAATAAGAACACCCTCCAACTTGCCTGTGACAAGAGCCAAGGAAGAGAGCCCCTTGAGGTATTCTTCACTCAACTCTTATGAGGTAAACATTAGTGATTTCAAAAAAATCACTGACAGAGTTGGGAAATCATCTATCAAGTTGAACATGCACTTTACGAGAGTTCCATGTGTCAACTTAGCGAGCACTAAAGGAGGCACCTGAGATCCATTTCCAACCTCACCAAAGGACTCGAGGGCAGAGACAAACTCTGAGGATGTTGGCATTTCCTTTGTCACTAAGACGGAACAAGCCAATGTAGAACCAACTTCCAAAGAAGACAATCCATTCTTTTGACCCCCATTAGAAGCAGGGCCTTCCTCCAACTTGTGCTTCATCAGAGGATGTGAGATCCCCATAAATGAAGTAGAAGGCGAGAAGGAAGAGGAGAAAACCACAACGAAAACCACTGAGGTATTTAGCATATCCACGGGCTTGGGAAAATGCAGGATGTCCGAAAGGGACATTAGAAGAGGAGGCTCAATCGAAGGAGCAATGAACACTTACACCCTTTTAGGGTGAGGATCATTCACACTCACAAGATCGAGGCAAAGGGAACTAAAGAAAAAGGGGTGGAAGAGGAGGAAACAATAAAAGACACTAAAACAAGAGCTACTAGCTCTCCTTACTCCTTCTGCAAGGAAACCTACTCAATGGTCAGAGCCTTCCTTCAACACTTACACTCACATAAAAGGCATTTTCTATGGCTCTGAGAGCTAGAGGCTACAATTTGAGGAGGAAGAAAAGGCTCTTGTTTAGTCATTGGAGTATCCATCATAGCCATTTCTGAAGGGAGTGACTCCTAGATAGGAACAAGAGGAAGAGATGCAAGGGCAAAGACAACAATAGGTAGGGAAGCAGACTTAAGTGCCTCAGTGGTAGGCCCCTTCCCATTTTCTACCTTAGAGGTAGTAGTAGTAGGAGGTCATAGAGGCTGACACGCAAAGGAAACTCCATAAGGACCCTTCCCCTTACCATACAAAATGGGTTGAGGCACCATGGATAAGATAGGAAGTTTGAACACCTAACACTTGGCTTTCTGACAAGTGAGCACCATCAAACTCCCTAAGAGAAACATAGGGGCAAAAGTCAAAGGCACCACAAAAGGGTGAAAGGTAGAGGCAAGTGGAACTGTAGAGGAAGAAGAAGGGCCCTGAGCATGGGTAGGATTCCTCTTCCCCTTTTGGGAGGAGGAGGCACCCTATTTCTGTGCTACAAGTTAAGTTAGTTTTAGCTACACCTTGCACCCAGTCTTATACAACATAATTTTTATAAAGAAGATCTATTCTTGGAGGAAGCAGACCAACCAAGGAGGGCCAAAAATGATCCAATGAATACCCCCCATGTGATACCATTGGATGATATCCAATGTCATCCACAACATGTACTACACCCTTGTGAGAGAATTTCAGACATTTGTGAATAACAAAAGCAAATCTATTCATAGAATCTAGCCATCGAATGCCTAGGTTCACCTTGAATAAGTCAGATTCTAGAATGATGTCAAAGATAGTATTCATAGCCTTAGGTCCTACTAGGATGGAAAGAGTTATAGAACCATAAAGAGTAAGAGAGATACCATCATGAGTACATATAGTGGTCTCCATCTCATATTCCTCCCTTTGTAAAGAATTTAGCAAAAGAGTCTCCTCTATAATAATATTCATGTGACTCACAAGGTCCACAAGGACTCTTGTCATAATGTTTCCATTGACACAAGTAGGAATGTATAGAGGAGAATATTTATTATTCATAGGTAGATCTTGTGATGTAAAAGTTATATTTGATGAACTAGTCACGGGTTGAGGAGGAGGACTGTGAGTAAATGAGACCATATTTACATACACTGAGGGCTCGAGAGAAGTTCCAAAAGGATCAAAAATTAAATTCATAAAGTGAGATGGAAATGGGTCCATATAAAACTGCAACTCACTATTCACCTTAGTCACTGACTTATTCATATTCTAATTTTTACCACTGAGGTGGATGGTACCATCACTAATGTAGTCCTATATCTCATGTTGAAGGTGCATACAATGTTCAATATCATGCTCATGGACATGATGGTATTGGTAGAACGAATTCCCATCATACCATTCTAGGTAAGGTTCTCTAAGAGGTCGAGGATCTTCCAATGTTATAACTTTATCCTTTAATACTTTTTGTAGAATAGAAGAATAAGACTTAGACAACTTTGTAAAATGTCTATTGCACTTGAGATCATTGTCATTAGATGGAAAAACTACATTCTTAACATATTTTCCTTTCTTGAAATTGATACTATAGACCTTCCTTCGGGAAAGGAGTGTGAGGAAGATCCCCTAAACTGAACAACCATCTGTTGATACTCTCGCAACACCATGCATAGATGTGAAAAATAAGGATACTTCATTAAGGAAAACCACTCTTGCCAAGGTTGCTATAGTTTTCCAATGAGCACCTTCTACACATTTGAGTTGGGTAGCGGGTAAGATATTTGTGAAAAGAGTGCTTGGTATCAAGAAATGAAATTAGTAATCTTCTCATGCTCTCCTTGCTTACATTGGATGAGGTTTGTTAAAGTCATCCTCAGCCCGATGTTAGCCTAGAACTACTGGAGAAACTAATTAACAAGTTGATCAAATGAAAATATAGAGTTGTCGGGCAAGGAATAGTACCACTCTAGTGTTGTGTCCTTAGGAGATTAAGGAAATAATTTGGCCATCATACCATCGTGGTGAAAGAAGTCTATACATCGTGTTGAAGACTGACACATTTGTTTGAGGGTCTCCTTTACCATCGTATTTCTCAAACTTAGTAATTTCTATCCCTTGAGGGATGGGAGTGTCCAAAATCACCACCAACAAGGGACTATGTCGGAAGAAAAGTTGAAAGATAGGCTAGGTAGAGACTTGGGGAAGACTCGCCAGTTAGTTCTGTATTTGACCCATATTTTGTAGTAGGGAATTCAAAATAGGGTTAGATGAATACATAGGACTAATGGAGCTGCCACTAGAGCCACCACCAAGAAAATTGTCAGAGCTACCACTGAAACCACCACCAAAGCCACCACTAGATCCACTTCCATGACCACCACCAGAGCCACCACCATGACCACCACCAGAGCCACCAACATGACCAATACCAAAGCCACCGCCAGATCCACCAAACATACCACGACCACTAGCTCCCATTCCACTATAAAACCCACTACCAAGGATAGAGCTTTCCATAGGAGGAAGAGCATTGAATCCTAGGGGTATTTTTCTTGCCTTGACAGTAGGAGCCAGATTAGGAGAAGAGATTTTGATAGAAGGGCCTGTTTCAGCCAAGCATGTCGATGTTGTAAGCATCAAGACACCAATTTTTATTTCATAAGTGTTGAGCACATGACCTCGGGTGATTCTTGACCTAGGGTTGTAAGAAAGGACGTATGCTTCCATTAAATCAGTAAGGCCATAGAGAAAATATTTTCCTATGTGATCCTTTTCTAGCATATATCTGATCATATTAACAACCCTAGCAGGCCTAGCCATACTTTGATCTCTCCCTAAGTGATTTGGAAGATCTAATAACCTCTTATCTATAGACATCAGGTGCTCTGTAGGAATAGGAATGACTTCATTTTTTTCCAAAAGGTGGAGTTGAAGGGGAAACAAGAGGAGTAGGGGCATAAGTAGTTTCATCAAAGAAACTCATCTCTATCACTGATACCATCTCTTGGGAGGCAAGATTCATAGTGACCCTCATAAAGTCTATCTCTAAGTGTTGTTTTCATGCGCTCCTTCTAACTATGTACCTAGAGGTTGTAGACTGAGTTGTGAAGCTCGAAAAGTGTCACAATGTGCAAGCCCACAACCTACATAGACATGAGGAAGAGAACCTCAACAAAAACAAAATAATAATACAAGTTTCACATTGGGTTCACCAAAATATAGAGGAGGGGGGTTGACTACTCAAGACCCCAAGTCACAGGAGGGTCTAGAACAATCAGTTGCCCTGATCTACCTCACACTAAAGGATTTTTTAAGGATGAGTTTTATGTTTAAAGAGGGTGAAAAGGAAGGGAAATTTATCTACCACTTTCCTTCTATCAACTCGAGAGGTTTAGGAAATCAGGTGATAAAATTCTTGAGTCTAGACTATAACCTAAGTAGCTCTCTACCAAAGGACTCTAGTGTAGAAGATGGACGACAACGTAACACATTGGCATCTTGGTCACAGGTTGGAATCAATATGGATAGAGATTACAAATTATATTCAAAACTTATAGATAATCCACTAACTACCTAATAAATGCAGTTTTATACAATGACAAAAAGAAAAATACAGCTAAAAGACTAAAACAACAAGTAAAATATTCTAACTTAAAAGATATAATTTGACAAGAGAAAAGGTGTGGAAAATCAAACTTACGGTCACTCTAGCCTCTCACAAGCTCCAAACAAATGAAGTACCAACACATAGTAGAACGAGAAAAAAAGTTGGGGCTATTTTGAGGCTTGTCGTAGTCAAACCCCCATTTCGGTGTTCCCACCTCAACGGAAAGCTAGAATAGCCACAATAGAGAAAATGTGATAAAGGAAGTATTTAAATGGAAGAAAAGCCAAGAAATGCTAACAATACTATGCTTAATAAATCAAATAATGATGCTAAATAAAATGGATATCACCTTCCAACAAGATGCTCTCAAGCACATGAAGGAAGATGTGAGCTTGAAAGCTTGTGAGTGCCAACGTTGCAATAACAATAAGAGGAGTTGTTACACCAAAAAATTTATATACCTTGCAAGATTTCTTTCACCCATCTAAAAATTAGCTAAATCCTATGTTAGGCAGTGTTTTGCACAACTCTGCGAACTTGGGCGGTGTTTTCTTTAGTTTGTACAACTTTCCACTTTATCGCCTAGTCTTTTTTTTCCCTTTCTGATCTTTCGCATGTTAATTTCACCTGGGTGGTGTTTTGTAAAAATTATTGAAATTCTCATTTCCCACTTGGAGTGAGTATTATGTTAAGGTTCCTTTGATCAGGCAGTATATTGAAATGAAAGTTGAACTTTGGCAGGCTTTTGTAAAGTTCGTCGAACTCTCCACTTCTCCACCCCTAGCCTTTCTTTTCAAATTTTGAAAAGTGGTTGCAATGAAGCAATGATGTGAAAGTTGACACATGCTATATAGCAAAGAAGTGATATTAAATTCTCATCTACTCACACACTTTATGTGGGGTATTTTAAGAAGGTTTCAAGTAATAGAAAAACATTCCCTATTATGGTGTTTGTTTTTTGAGGAGGAAACAAAAGAGAAATAGTGGTACAAATCTTCAGCTATAGAATTCGCCATTGGAGGTATTTACAATATTCATCCTCTTCAAAATTTGTCTTTGTAGGTTATTTGTCCTTGCATTGCAATTTTCTAGAGCTTATTCTTTCTTGAGCCCTAAATTCACGATCATGGCTAAGCTCAAGTGCATGGGCTATGCATATGTATTTGGACTAACTTATGAAGGACCTAAGATTGGGGATACCCTTTTAGGGCCTATGAATTTAATTGAATTAAGGAATAAATTTAATAATCCAAACCCATCGCCAATCACTCAATTGGTAATTAACAATCGATTAGTTGAATTTGTTGCGTTTCCTATAGAAGTACAATGTCCTGAGCCTATCCTAGAATGTATCAAACATTATAAATCACAAAAATGAGAAGTCAAGACAAAGGACAACTGGTTGGTGCTAAAAATATAGAGGGCCACCTTTGCATCATGTCTAAAGATTCCAGAAAAAGATGATTACTCCTTTATAACTATGAAAAATTCCTAGATTGAGTATTCTACTAAGAAGTGATTGTACATAAATAAAATGGCAAAAAACTAGCTAGAAAAACCTAAGCGGGGTAAGTCTCAATTACCCCTGAAGCTACATGGAATTAATTTTGTGGAAGAAGTGGTTGATATTGTGGTAGTATTACATAGAGTGAGGGGAAATGAGGATGTACATGGTTTTAAGAATGGATGTACTTATTTATCCAGATTATGTTGCCAGGGTGACAATTTCTTGATTGGGCAGAATATATTAGTGACCACATACACCATTTGATGACTTTCTTCACTCTTAAGAAATTATTTTATATGTCCTCATACTTAATCTATGGCATACTTAGTACAAGACCCTAGCCTAGACTGAGATCAAGTGACCTTCCTCCTGAAAATGTGTCCATTTATGACTACATTGATAAGTTGTAGCTCCATAAAATTCTCCTTCATTTCAGGAGAATAACAAATAATTTTACCATGAGGATGGTTAGAGAATTTCAAGGGTGTATTGGAATGTGGTTATCACTTGAAGCGATACAATTTGTGAATCTTTATGGTAATCAATTCATCTAGTTCCATAGGTTTCCCTACATAATATTTGGTAGTTTTGCTAGTTTTCCAATTAAACTCCCAAAATACCCTAAAGACAAGTGGGTTATGATTGAAGTATGTAGGAAATTAGCGGATGTGAATAGGGTATGTCAAGACAAAAGAAGAGTGATTATTCATTTTCCTTTTGGTTTTGGTCCCTACACATGTCAATCCATGTCTGATGCCTTAAATATTGAGAGGGAGTTATCCAAATATAATTTGTAATCATATGAAGAATCCTTCCCTTCCATCTTGAAAGATTATGTCAAAAACAATTTGAAATTAATTCCTAATTGTTTTCACCAGCCTAGTCTAGAGGACTATTACAGGGCTGATTGTTTTGATGAATATGAAGTCAAAAAAAGAAGTTGGATGAGATTGTCTATAGAAAGTCATTATCTATGGTTTGAAATAGGATTTTCAAGGCATTATAGAGGATGGGTCTGATATGGTAGACCCAATTTATACTAAGTTGATAGAGAATCGCCCTATCCCCACCATGGATTAGAGAAATAAGTAGAAGGAAACTATTGAAGCAAGGACTACTGATGTTTTAGCCAAAACATAGGAGTGGGTGACTAAGAAGAATATAGACCAATCTCGTCTTCTAATTAGGTCATAGAATACTCAACCTTCCAAGAGTACCACTCAAGCTTCCCCAAATGTAAGAGAAGTTGGCACCATATCATAGTCATTTCCTTCAAGAACTCAAGGAGATGGTGATGATAATCCGCCTAACAGAAATATGTTTCAACAAACATGTGGAGAAGATATTATTGATCTGTTTAATCTAGAAAGGGGAAAAGAAGGTGATGAAGAAAGAGGAGATTTGGAAAATACTGGCATCGAATCTTCTCCTTCTCAGGAGAAGTCACCTGCTTGGGAATTAAGTGTATCACATAATTCCAAGGTTGCTCCACACATATTAGAAAATACACCAGTGAACACTCCTCCTACACACAAAATATTGTTTGTCTTCGACCTCTAAGGAAACTAATATGTCTATTACACCTGTTTGGCTAGAAGATACTTTGTCTAGAAAGAGAAAGGTTTTGTAGTTTAACCTACAAAAATAGGACATGGTAGGTTAGTCACTACAAAGAACCTCAACCCCAAAGTCAAAGAAATTAAATACCAGTGCATGATTGATAGATGATGTTAATTCAGGAAACCTCCATTTAGAAATTGCACGTCCTTTAGCACAAAATGAGGTCACCCAAGTGACTGTGAGTGATTTTGAATTTAACATAATTGACCTTGGGCCTCATACAAGAGAGGGGATATTCAAATCTTTCAACTATCTGCAGCGAGAAAGGTTGAGCGAACGAAGAAGGATAAAGAAATCCAAGATGAATTGAAGACATAGGTTCAAGATTTGACTGAATGTTTAAGGTCTACATTTGATCTTTCCCCTAAACTGATTTCTCAAGTTGACTCCTCTATAGATCCTGTAGCTATGATTGGAAATGAAACTATGAGAAAAATGAAAATTTTCCAAGCCCTAGGTAAAGATGTGGAAGAATGGAGTGAATGTCTAATCAAAAAGGGAAATTTTCTTATTTCCAAATCTATGAATTTCTTCTATAAAGTAAATTCCTTAAGGTCTACTCTGGGAGAAGAGATTTTTGCTATTGAAAAAGAAGAGAGGACTTGGAATAATTTCCAGACTGAACTAAAAGTAGTGATGAACTGGGGCATAGAAAAACTAGGAGTAGAGCAAATTTTACCCAATGCTACAGACTCTCATTGCCTTGCATGGAAAAAAGGAATAGAATGGAAGGTTCAAACCACAAGACAAGGCTTGAAAAAGCTTTGATAAATAGTGATCGAATGCGTTGTTGTCTCAGATGAAGCACAAAGTATGTTAGTCGCTATGGGGTTGCAACAGGAAAAAGTAGAAATTGAAGATGATACAAATGTCAAAGGATTAGTAGACCACTTCCAAAAAATGGTCAAGGGAATACTTGATTCACATTCCTTTAATGTCGACCATTTAAAAAAAATTAATGAATTACATATTATCACATCTCAAGCGATTGATCTTATGAAGGCTTGTGAACAATGTATTGAAACAATCAAAGATAGTCAGTTAGTGTGGAAAGTGAGAATGACTAATGTGACTATCCCCCAACACAAGGAGTTGTTGCATATTGTGAACACTTTCCAAGCCTTAATAAAACAACCCATGGCACCCCCAGAAGTAGGAAATGAAGTGACACTGTCTTGATTGTTCAATTTGTTTATTCTAAACTTTTTAGTTTTGATCATTTATGAGAAAGAGAGAAGTGGTTGCCTATCCTCTTATTTATATATACCTATTTTCAAACTATAACTCTCTAGATGTTATTTGAAAGCTCAATATTATTAGACTTTTCTACTATTTTATGTAAATGAAATTACTATTTGTCTTTGTTCATTTAGAATGTGAAGATAATTTGATGTTCTTAAATCTATGTTTAGGAGTATCTTAATGCTATATTTTACCTATGTGTTAGTTATTTAGTTTTCTTCATAATAGATTTCGTTGAGTGTATCATTTCAATTCTCAGTGATTTTCAAAATAAAATGGTCTTTGTGCTAGTATTATATTATATGTATCATCACATATAATATTAGGATTCTTCCTGATATTGGGTTTTACCTTTACTACTTTCTAGTTAAAAGAAAACATTGTGTTTATTTCCGTTCTTTTAATTCATTGAAAATATTGAGAGGGAGTTGTACCTCAATAAAATTTAGAGTATGTTTGCTCTTTCCAAAGGGTAAATATTCAGAGTTGTTGGTTCTTTTGGCACCTTTTTGGGCATAGGGTTATATCATCTCAAGGTGTCCAATCTATTCGCCAATAGATTTTTGGTGACTCCATTGGGGAACGAACGATTTTAAACAATTATGGGTTGCCTTGTCTAGGTATATTTTTTGAGTAGTCAAATTAATCCTAGATTCTCAGAGATTTACCAAAGGGGAAAGAAGTAAGGGTATTTCTGATCCTATTTTTGAAGCCCTGCAAAGAAGTATTTTTTCTTATATTATTCCCTCTAGTCGAAGGGTTGGGGCTAGAAGTAGACCTGCCTCTCCAACCAAAACACCCTCAAATCATTCTACTTCCCAAGCCTTAATTTTACACGGGACAGTCCTTCTGATAGTAATTAATTTTTCTTCTAATATGGCTCACCAACAATAACAACCACCTATCCCATGGGGTGTTACTATTGTCCCTTTACAATTGGGAAATAATTTACATGATTTTCCCAAGGGTTCCCATAAAAAATTTCCCAAATTTTGATGTGATTGAAAATTTTCACTTGAGGAACATATTGTTGTTTTTTTCACTGCATGTGGTGTGCTTACAGTACAAGAAGAAGATGCGGTGGTTAGGATCTTTGTGGAATCCTTGGTTGATGCAGCAACACAATGGTTTTATTAATTACCTCATGGGTTTATTACTAATTGTGCCATGATGCACAATAAATTTGAAGCAAGATTTAAGAGCACAAATGATGACCTGACCTTAATAACACAAGTTTCTTAGATGAAGAAGGAGGTGAATGAATCTATGAGGGATTTTGTGGCTAAATTCAATAGATTGGTGATCTAAATTAATGCTACCAAAAGGACATCTCAAGAAATGAATAAATTTTTCCTCGTTAATGCACAACATTCGAATATCAGTCTACTTCTGAAAATACAACCAGTGAATACTCTTGAGGTCACACAGGCACTAGCCATTGAGTTAGAAGATGATTTCATTTCAGTAGGAAAGTGGACAAGAGAACTACATACAAATAAGGCACTCCCATCCACTTCTTCTGATCATATGATCCAAAGATTGGCTATTGATATCATTGCTCTCAAAAGGAAACTACCAAAAGGCAACCAGCCTTATCAAGATATTTCAAGAAAGACGAATTTTCAACCAAGAAATAAAACACTTCCCTTACCTTTGACTCAACAAAGGCTGGTGATTGAGGCCCCTCCTGGAGATAATAAAAATATTATGTGTGTTTTTCACCTCACATCCGATCATGATGGTGTTGAATGCTTTAAGATGAACAGGTTTATGTAGTTAAACACCACAAAAGAATTTATTGAAGATGTCATAGAGGAAAGAACTTCATCTAATCAATATGGTGACTCTGCAAATGGATACCTAGAATTTGAACCTAGTGATGATAGAGGAGGGGATGTCTACATCACACTAGATGATCCCACTTTTGTCACTATCACCAAAATCTAGCAACATGCGAATCAAAAAGGTACCCAAAATTCTCCTAAGGTGTTACTTACTAGAGCTAGTGCAACTTCAAAAGGGGAGAATGTATCACAAAGTGTAACTGCAAACTCTTATAAATATTTGATTGTGTCATCCACATAAAAATCAACTGGGACCTTTGATATTGTGGAATTATATAGAAATTATAAAGTACAAATTTCTCAATTCGAATATTTAAGGAGGAATCCTAAAAAGTTAGATAGATTGATTGAATATGTTAGACCAGGACATTCTAAGTCTCATGTAGGTCTAGATGAAAAAATGATTAGCTCTCAGAATTCGGCAGCCAATATGGCATCTAGTAGTAAGATGTCTTCATCACATACTTTTGATGAGAAGCCCAATCCATTCTATGTATCATTATTTATAAATGGGTTCAGGGTGAGTAATTGCATCATTGACTCAGGTGCTTCTGACAATGTTATGCCCACACAAATTGCATGAGCTCTTGGACTAGAAATGACTAAGACATTCTAAATAATTTACTCTATGGATTCTAACAAGTTCCCCTACTTAGACAAATTAAATATGCTCAAGTAGCACTTACAACTTATCCGAACAAATGACTCAAGCTCACCATTCTGGTCACAGACATACCTACTAGTTATGGTATGATTTTGAGAAGATTTTTTTGTAAAGATATAGGGGGAGAAATATAGTTGTATTGGTCATATGCTATTATACCTATTGGTAGTAGGAAGGTGCACATGGAACCAGAGCCAAAGGCTAAGATAACATTGCTAAAATTTAAAGATCCTAAAGCACAGATCCTATTCAAGGAAAGTGAATTTGGTAATTACATTCTTTTCTCAAATGAAAATAAAGGGGATTATATAGGTGTCCTAGATCCAAAACCTAAGATCTGGATAATGGAATTTGATGGAAGTTGTTCCAATTTTAGATTAGGGGCAGGAGTAGTACTTATTTCTCCTTCTAGTGAGAAATTTCCTTTTGCTTTTAAGTTGGAATTAGCAAATATGAAAAATACTATGGAACATGAGGCCCTTCTATTAGGTTTAACTGAGGAAAAAGGTATGGGGATTAAAATACTAAAGGTTTTTAGAGATGCATAATTAATTTTCAAATAGGTATGGAAGATCTTTGCTGTAAAAAATGAAAGGTTGAAACATTATCGAAATCATGTATGGCCTTCCATCGAATATTTTGATGCTTTTTCAATAGAATTTGTCCCAAGGAACTAAACTATAGATCTAAATCATCAGTAGTCTCTACTTCCCTATTACTCCCATATCCAAATTTTAAGGATATATCTTACATAATCGAAGCCCAGTGTTCTTGATAATGTCAACCATTGGTAGGTTTTTGAGAATGAAAAATAGATTCAGGCCTTCTTAGAGAATGTTGAAGCCTTTACCCAAGCTTTCTTTGAAGGAAGCAGTAATGGATGCAAGAATGTTTTTCCTGACAAAGTAGGAAACCTTAAAGATGAGGTTATCCAGTTGAAAGGTGACAAGATACCTAAGGGGCTAGTCTCCCTTGAAGATTTATTTGATTGACACAATCACTCCATAAAACAAAATATGAATGAATTTTTTAGCCACTCTGATGAGTTTGAAGTGGTAAATATTGGAGATCTTGATTCCCCAAAAATGGTCTATATCGAGAAATATTGTTCACCAAAAGAAAGAGAAAAATTGATATCTCTACTCATCAAGTATAAGGAGGCTTTCGCCTGGTGCTACGATGATCTAAAGAATTTCATGAATGGGAAATTTCAGCATCATATTCCACTAAAGGATGAGAAATTTGCTTTTAGGTAGAAAGAGAGAAATTACAATCCCAAAGTGATAGATGCAATTTTTAGGGAGATTGACAAGATGTTGAAAGCTCGGATAATATACCCCATACATCATTCTACCTAGGTAGTGAACATTTTTCTAGTCTGCAAGAAGAATGGAGAAATAAGGATATACATGGACTTTAGAAATATGAATCAGGTGTCATTAAAAGACAATTATCCACTTCTGAATATGGACCATTTACTACAAATGGTTGCTAGCTCAGAGATGATGTCCATGCTAGATGGTTTTTTTGGTTATAACCAAATTAGTGTGGTTGGAGAAGATCAACATAAAACAGTGTTTACCACACCTTGGGGAACCTTTTCTTATAATCGGAGGCCCTTTGGGCTTATTAATGCAGGAGCAACATTTTAGCGAGCTATGGACTTATTCTTTGGGGGATCTTAAAAATAAGATAATAGTTATCTACCTTAATGACTAAACGATATTCTCCAAGAAGAGAGAAGATCATCTAAAATGTTTGGAGCAAGTCTTGCAAAGGTGAAAAGAACATGGTATATCCCTTAATCCTAAGAATTCAATGTTTGTTGTCATTGAGGGAAAACTTTTGGGCTACATTTTGTCCAAGTGAGTGAGAATAGATCTAGAAAGGGTCAAAGCTATCCTACGATTGAGCCTTCCTTCAAGAAGAACTAGTGTAAAGTCCTTTATCGGACAAGTAAACTTCCTGAGGAATTTTGTTCCAGACTTTTCTAAAATCACCAAAAATATCATGGAAATGATGAAGGAAAAATGAGTCTTAAAATGGAATGAAGTTGGGAAGCAAGCCTTCAATGACATTGAAGGAGCAATTTCCCAAGCTCCTATTTTGGTAAGTCCTAATTTCATAAAGGACTTCATCATTTACTATTATGCTTAAGAGCACATTGTATCTTCTATTTTGCTTCAGGCAGATGAAAATAATATATAGGAGCCTCTTACTTTTATAAGTAAATCACTAAAGAAGCATGAACTAAATTATTCTCAAATTAAGAAACATGTGTTTGTATTAGTCAAGGCGGTTAAGTAGTTTCACTTCTATATTTTAGATTTGTACTCAATTGTGTATGTACCAGATCCTATCATTAAAAGAATTCTAACTCAATAGTATATTGGTTGCAACAGAAGGGGTAGTTGAACTACGAAGGTGCAAGAATATGATATAGATCTCAAGCCTGTGAAGGTAGTTAGGGGAAGAGGACTCTACAAATTGATGGCAGAAGACTAGAAAATATCAAAGGGTGATGAATATCTACCCTTAGTGCTAACTGTTGGTTTACAAGATGAGTGGTTTTTTGACATAGCTTATTTCCTCACCTATGGGGAATGTCCTAAACACCTCTCAGGTAAGTAGAAAATAAATTTAAAGTTGAAAGAAGCTAAATATATTATTTGGGATGATACTCTGTATAAGGGCAGTATAGATGGGACATTTTTGAAGTGCATGGATAAAGGTCAATAGGAAAAATTACTCACCATCTTTCACAATGAAGCCTTTGGAGTTTATTTCTCCTCCACTGTGACTACATTTAATATTTTAAGATATGGCTATTACTAGCTTGGAATGTTTAAAGATTCCTATCATTGGGTGGCCAGATGTGAAAAATATAAATTATTTATGGGAAGGCCTCAATTCGTAGCTTTATCACTCAGGCATGGAGTGATTAATGGACCATTCCAATAATGGGGTCTTGATTTCATCGGTGCAATCAGTCCTCAATCTAGTAATGGTCACACCCACATACTCACAGCTACAGATTACTTTACTAAATGGGTAGAAGTAGTTCCAGTCAAGAGAAGCACTTTAGAAGTACTTTTTGACTTCATTAAAGAAAATATTCTAGTTAGATTTTGAATCCCATACAAGCTAGTAATTGAAAATGCAACAAGATTTTACTCTATTGAGACTTCACTTTTTTTTTTATGATTATGGAATCTCCTTGTCTCATTCGGCTGAATACTATCCTTAGGGGAATGGTCAAGTCGAATCTAGCAACAAGAATTTAGTGAATATCATCAAGAAGTTAGTATATGCAAATCAAAAGGACTAGCATAAGAAGTTGTATGAAGCTCTGTGGGCAGACAAAATAACTCTAAAAAAGGCAATTGGGATGAATCTTTTTGAACTAGTGTATGGGGTGGGAAGCATACTCTCTCTACCACTAGAATTATCTGCATACAAATTGCAAGCCACCATTGAAGATCATGAATTCAATGATTCCCTAGAAAAGAGAATCTTATATTTGACTAAGATTAAAGAACAATGAGAAGAGATGTTTGATAAAATAACCATACATCAAGCTAAATTCAAGAAGAGTTAGACCAAGGAAGTTTATGGTTGGAGATTCTGTCTTACTATGGGATAAATGCGGAGAACCCAAAGGTTCTCATAAGAATTTAGATGCACTCTGGATTGGTCCTTTCAAGATTACTCATGAATGCAGACCCAACACTTTTTGCCTTGCATTCTTTGGTGGTACTCCCCTACCTATCACTTAAATAGGTAGGACCTTAAACTTTATCTGCATTGATTACCCCTTGGGGTCTTCCCCTATACATAGTTATTTTAGGTTTTTCATTTCATTTTTTGCTTGCTTCTCAACTACTTGAGAGTGTAGTTCATTTATGTCAACTTTGTTGCCCAATAGATAAGGCACTGATCTGGCTAATTTGTGTCTAGGTTCCTTACTTCATCCTTATCAGTCTTCATCCCCAATTAGAGCCACTGTTATCCCAAAAAATTTCTATTACTTGCAAGAGGTCTTTCACCCATCCAAAAATCAGCTAAGTACTATGTTAGGTAGTGTTTTGCACAACTCCGTGAACTTGGGTGGTGTTTTCTTTAGTTTGTACAGCTTTTCACTTTACTACCTAGTCTTGATTTCCCCTTTCTAACCTTTCACAAGTTAATTTCGCCTAGGTGATGTTTTGTAAATTTTATCGACCTTCCCATTTCCCGCTTGAAGCGAGTATTATGTTAAGGTTTATTTGATCAAGCGGTATATTAAAATGAAAGTTGAACTCCAACGAGATTTTTTAAAGTTCATCGAACTCTCCACTTCTCCACCCCTAGCCATTCTTTTTCAACTTTTGAAAAGAGATTGCAATAAAATAGTGATGTGAAATCAGACATGTTCCATATAACAAAGAAGTGGTATTAAATGCCCATCTACTCGCATGCTTTTCATGGGGTTTTTAAGAAGGTTTCAAGTAATAGACAAGTATTCACTATGCTAGTGCTAGTTTTTTTAGGATGAAATAAAAGAGACATATCGATACAAATATTTAGCTACAAATTTCTCCATTGGAGGTATTTACAATATTCATCCTCTTAAAAATCTATCTTTCTGGGTAATTTTTCCTTGCATTTTAATTTGTTAGAGCTTATTCTTGATTGAGCCCTAAATTTACGGTCATGGCTAAGCTCAAGTGCATGGGTAATGAGTATGTATCTGGACTAACTTATGAAGGACCTAAGATTGGGGATATCTATTTAGGGCCTATGAATTTAAGTGAATTAAGGGATAAATTTAATAATCCAAACTCGTTGCCCATCACTCAATTGATAATTAATAGTGGATTAATTGAAGTTGTTTCCTTTTATATAGCAGTACAATGTCCTAAGATTATCCTAGAATGTATCAGACATCATAACTCACAAACAAAAGAATTCAAGACAAAGGACAGCCGATTGGTGCTAAAAATCTAGAGGGCCACCTTTGCATCATGTCTAAAGATTCTAGAAAAATATGATCACTCATCTATGACTATGAAAAATTCCCAAATATAGTTTTCTGCTAAAAAGTGACTCTATAGAAATGAAATGGAAAAAAACTGGTTGGAAAAACCTAAGCAGGGTAAGTCTCAATTACCCCTGAAGCTACATAGAAATAATTTTGTGGAATAAGTGGTTAATATTGTGGTACTATTACAAAGAGTGAGGGGAAATGAGGATGTACACAAGTTTGAAGAATGGATGTACATCTTTATCTAGATTATGTTTTCAAGGAAAAAATTTATCGACTAGGTAGAAATTATTAGTGACTGAATACACCATTTGATGACTTTCCTCACTCTTAACAAATTCTTTTATATAATCTACGCCATCGCCAGTACAAGACCCTAGCCTGGATTGAGATCAAGTGACCTCCCTCATGAAAAATTTTCCATTTACGACTACATTGATAAGTTGCAGCTCCATAAAATTTTCCTTCATTTCAAGAGAATAACATATGCTTTTACCATGAGGATGGTCAGAGAATTACAAGTGTGTATTAGAATGCAATTTTCACCTGAAGCAATACAATTTTTGAATTTGTATGGTAGTCACTTCATCCAGCTCCATAGGTTTTCCAATTAAACTCCAAAAATACCTTGAAGACAAGTGGGTTATAATTGAAGTATGCAAGCAGTTAGCGGATGTGAACAAGGTATGTCAAGATAGAAGAAGAGTGACTATATGCTTTCCTATTGGTTTCGGTCCTTACACATGTCAATCTATGTTTGATGCCTTAAATATTGAGAGGGAGTTATCCAAATATAATTTACATTCATATGAAGAATGCGTCCCTTTCGACCTTAAAGATTATGTCAAGAAAATTTTGAAATTAATTCCTAACTTCTTTCACCATCCTAGTTTGGAGGACTATTGGGCTGATTGTTTTTATGAATATTAAATTAGAAAAAGAAGTTGCATGAGATTCTTTGTAGAACAAGTGATTATCTATGGTTTGAACTAGGCTTTGTAAGGCATTGTAGAGGATGGGACTGATATGGTAGACCTAGTTTATATTGAGTTGATAGAGAATCACCCTATCCCGACCATGGATTGGAGCAATGAGGAGAAGGAAACTATTAAATCAATGAATGTTGATGTTTTAGCTAGAACATAGGAGTGGGTGACTAAGAAGAAGACAAACCAATCTCATCCTCTAACCAAGTCAAAAACTACTCAACCTTCTAGGAGTACCACTCAAGCTTCCCCAAATGTAAAAGAAGATAGCACCATATCACATTCATTGCCTTTATGAACTCAATGAGATGGTGATGATAATTCGAGTAACAGAAATATGTTTCAACAAACATGTGGAGAAGATATTTTTGATTTGGCTAATCTAGAAAGGGAAAAATAGGATGATGAAGAAGGAGATTTGGAAAATATTGGCATTGACTCTTCTCCTTCTTAGGATGATTCACCCACTCAGACAGTAAGTGTATCATAGAATTCTAGGGATGCTCCACACAAATCAGAAAATACACCAATGAACACTCCTCCTACACACAGAACATTGTTTGCGTCTTCAAGCTCTAAGGCAACTAATGTTACTGTTACAAGTGTTTTGCTGGAAGATAATTTGTCTAGAAAGAGGAAGGTTGTGCATTTTAGTCTACCAAAATAGGACATAGTAGGTTAGTTACTACAAAGAACCTCAACCGCAAAGCCAAATAAATTAAAGACCAGTGCACGGTCGATAGATGATGTTAATTTAGGAAACCTCCATTTAGAAATTGCACATCCTTCAGCATAAAAGGAGGTTGCCCAAGCGAATCCAAGTTATTTTCAAGTTAATAGAATTGACCTTGGGCCTCATACAAGAGAGGGGGATGTTCAAATATTTCAAGTATCTGCAACGAGAATGCTTGAGTGATCGAAGAAGGATAAAGGAAAAAAATGAACTAAAGACATAGGTTCAAGATTTGACTGAATTTTTAAGGTTTATCTTCGATCTTTCCCCTCAACTAATTTCTCAAGTTGACTCCTCTATAGATCCCCTAGCTATGATTGGAAAGGAAACTATGAGAAAAATAAAAAATTTCCAAACTCGAGGTAAAGCTATGGAAGAATGGAGTGAATGTCTAATCAAAAAGGGAAATTTTATTATTTTTTAATCTATGAAGTGCTTCCAAAAACTAAATTCCTTAAGGTCTACTCTGGGAGAAGATATTGTTGTTATTGAAAAAGAAGAGAAGACTTGGAATAATTTCTAGACTGAATTGAAAGCAATGATGAACTAAGGCATGGAAAAATTGGCAACAAAGAAAATTTTACCCAACACTGCAGACTCTCATTGCCTTGCATGGAACAAAGGCATAGAATGGAAGTTGCAAATCACTAGACAAGGTTTGCAAAATCTTTGGGAAATAGTGACCAAATGCGCTACTATCTCATATGAAGTACATAGTACCTTAGTTTCTTTGGGGTTGTAACAGGACAAAGGAGATATTAAAGATGATATAAACGTCAAGGCTTAGTAGAAAAATTCAAAAAAATAGTCAAGGGAATACTTGATTCACATTCCTTTAGTGTCGAGCATTTAAAGAAATTCAGTAAATTACATCTTATGACATCTCAAGTGATTGATCTTATGAAGGCTTGTGAACAACATATTGAAGCAATCAAAGATAGTCAGCTAGCGTGGAAAGTGTGAATGACTAATGTGACTATCCCCTAGCACAAGGAGTTGTTGGATACTATGAAGGATTTCCAAATCTTACAAAAAAGACCCATAGCAACCCCAGAAGCAGGAAATGAAGCAACACTGTCTTGACTATTTTGTTGCTTTATTCTATTTTATTTAGTTTTGATTAGTTATGGGCAAGAAAGAAGAGGTTACCTATCCTCTTTTTTATATGTATCTATTTTCAAACCATAACTCTCTAGACGCTATTTGAAAGATCAATATTATTAGAATTTGCTTCTATTTTTTGTGAATGAAGTTACTATTTGTATTTGTGCATTTATATTGTGAAGATAATTTGATGTTCTTAAATATGTGTGTTTAGGAGTATCTTAATGCTATGCTTTACCTATGTGTGAGTTATGTAGTTTTCTTCATAATAGATTTCATTTTTTAAATAATATTGAGTGTATCATTTAAATTCTTAGTGATTTTCAAATTAAACTAATCTTTCTAGTGCTAGTATTCTATTATCTATATCATTGCAACTAATATTAGGATTCTTCTTGATATTGGGTTTTACCTTTACTCCTTTTTGGTTAAAAGAAAACATTGTGTTTGTTTTTTTTTCTTTTAATTCATTGAAAATATTGAGAGGAAGTTGTACCTCAATAAAATTCAAAGGATATTTTCTCTTTCCAAATGGTAAATATTCAGAGTTGTTGGTTCTTTTGGAACCTGTTTGAACATAGGGTTATATCATCTCAAGGTGCTCAATTTTTTAGCCAACAGGAGTGAAACCAGCAAAGTGACAACTTGGATCTTCAAAAATGGTGAAAACGTTGTGTAGAATGCTCAAGAAGTGTGAAGAAGATTGAATGAGTGTGTAGAAATATGAATAAGATGAATTGAATGTGAGAGATAGAGTTTTGAAGATGGAATTGAAGCCAAAAGAGTCATTCAAGGTCAGTAAAGGGCACAAAGATGTTATGATTCATTGCCAATGGAGATTTGTAATGCCTCTATAGATTCTAGAGGAAGGAATCCTATCAGGATGGTACATTGCCACGTAGAATTTTGTGCATCGTGTTAGCATCCTTAATAGAGATTCCCCCACCAACACTATAGACAACTGCCAAATGGATGAGGTGTAATAGCATCATCGGGTTTAATTTTTCTAAGGTAAGGGGTGTAAATGGGGAATTTTTGAGGGGTAAAAATTCATGCCATTATGGGTAAGGAGATAGAGATAGAGAGGAAGATAGATATAGGTAGGAAGATAGAGATATAGAGAAGGAGATGGGTAGGGAGAGTAGGACAGGGAGAGATAAATAAATATGGATAGATAGAGATGGAAGGGATATATAGATATGGAGAGAGATGGGAAGTTTTATAAAGAGAATTAGAGACAGGGAGATATATAGGAGTAGAGAGAGATGGAGAGATAACAACATATATATGGAGGGAGAGATGAAAGAATAAATGTGAAGAGATAAAGATAGAGAGACAAAGAGATATAGATATAGATATAGAGATCTAGGAAGAGAGAAATAGGGAGAGAGAGGGAGAGAGATGGATAGAGAGTCACATCCATATTAAAATGACCCATTCACATGGGCATGATTTTTCAATGAAGAAAATACAAAATAAAGTAATGAGAAGATGGAAGATGTGGGAGTACAAGAGGGATAGTGTATAACATATGATTCATTTAGTGAGGCATGAGAACCCATGAAATTGGATTAGACTAGTGTCAGAGGAAGGTAGAGGCTTGACTCATAAGGTAGCACCATTAATCGGTATGGTGTCCCAATATCCTATCTATTGGAATTTTCCCAAGTCACATAGAAAAAGAAGTGCTTGGGAAAATTTTAAACCTTCATGGCCCCCCTTCTCTAGGTATTCATGTGATATTTTTTGGAGTGGAAAAAAGTTACAAAAGGAGTTGTAAAATGGGAATAGCGATGATAGTGGAATGGTGAGAGTCGAGGTGATTCGTAGAGGTATTTTGGGGAGAACAAAGAGAAAAATTAATAGGAATGCATGAAGGCTAGAGCATAGAGGGAGATTATGGTGTGAGAAAAAAGGGAAGAATCTACACAAGAATAGAAGGTGAGACATGAGCATAAGATGCAATTGGGAGTGGTGTGTTATTTTGGAGGAAAAATATGATAGGAAAAGGAACTGCATAGAAAAATGTGAGGAGAAGAGAAGAGGAGGCAAGGGAGAAGGCACAACTAGGATGAGTGAAATCCCTCAAGAAACATGGCCTCATAGAATGCAATAGTTGTAGAATATGCATCAAAGGGATTTATTGAAAATCCTTCCTAAAGATTGGAGAAAAGGTAATTTCATAGGCGTAAAAATCTAGAACCCATAACCTTGGTCGTAACCTCCCTACCTACCTATGTTGAGGCAAGGGTGTGGGAAAAAGTTATGGATATACATCAAAGCTAAAAGGATGGAGAAATTGTGTGGTGACTCTTAACTTATCTCTGAAGCTATGTGGATAGAATTGATATGGACTTGGGGTTCATGATCTATAGTTGTGTCATAGTATAAAATCTAATGCCATTTTGCTAAGAGCTTGGAGTGGATTTAGAGTTATTTGATATGTCCTCTATAATCCTGAATAATGGCAAGGGGTGTGAATGAAGAAACAACAATTACCTCTCTAGATTATTAGCCTAGAATTTGAATTCTTTGAATCCCTACTGCTAGCAGATGATGTTGAAATGCACAAGACAACTGAGAGGGGGGTGAATCAGTTGTATCTAATCACATTCACCATAGATCTTAAACAATTCCACATTCACTTTAATCTATTATTAAGTATCAACATGAAGTGCAGATAACAAAAAGAAAAAACCAGAGACACCATATTTACATGGAAAACCCTATAAGGTAAAAACCAAGGTGAGGATTAACTCACAATATAAGAGTAATTGCAAAACTAGATACAAAGATGTTCACTTCCAAAGGGCTCACTACCCAAGATAGGACTCACTGTCTAGATAGGACTCACTTTCCAAATGGGAGGAACACTTCCTATAGATATAGAAACATATAAAGAAGAATGTTACACAGAGAACATTATCTCAATGCAATAGAAGACCCACCACAATAAATTTCACACATTCACAGCCTTGATCAAAGAATCATAGACACCATCAGCTCACTGCTTTTAGGTGTCTAACACATTGCAATTATCGCTTCCTCATTTCAATTTTGCATCTAATTCACTTCTCACACTTGTGGCATACAATCCATAACATCTTGACTTGTATTTATACCATCTTCAATCTTTGAAACTTTCTCCAAGGTCGGCTACACACACTTCATTTTACAAATTTAAATTAGGTCAACAACTCAAAATTCACGTGGTGGATGAGAATGAGAGCAGACCAAACCAATACTTAACCATGACCCAAAACATCTTGGATCAAACACATGCATTTTTAATTGATACTTATCCTTCACATGATGTGTAAACACTAGGTCAAAAAAACCTAATGAAAACACCAATGAACTTTGAATTTCATGCATCAACGATGAGAAGATAACATGCATACCACATAACACACTTCACTATACACTAGAATACATCTTTGATACCTTCATATTCATCTGCAAGACCTAAAACAAACCAATAGAGGACTGTAGCATAGAAACATTTCTCCTAGTCCATAGACAAAAAAATCTACTAGACCAGTTCACATACCGGTGAATACAACTTTCACTCTTCATCAAACTAGAAGCTATAATCTAGGACATATCACCCAAGGATCTTCATAAACAACACTACATATCCATACAAGCATAGGATCAACATAGAAGAAATTCAGAGCACATTTTGAATGCACACACAATTCTATCTTCACTATTTATTAATTTTTTCAAAAGCACTTGGTAACTCATCATATCAACACACCTGCAACACCATAAAGATAGCTCCATGTACTCACAACGTCTCTATAATATCTCAACTATACATGCACCACCTACAATCACTTGTTTCCTTTCACTACAACAACTTGAACTATGTTGACATCAGTGACAACATTAATGATAACACCACCATACTCATTCATACTTGCAACAATCTCCCTCTTTGTCATTGATGGCAACACATGATGTGAAAAACCATCAAATATAGCATACACACTCTTCCCTTTTTTTTAGATTAGATAGCCTACACAACATTCCTACACTCTCTTCTCCTTATAAGATTCTCTCCCCCCCTTTCAACTTTTTCAGATATAGATAGACTTTTTCACGTGACTCTCTCTCCCCCTTTGACATCAATGGAATTTTTTTTTATATAATTCTTCAACCATATAAAATTATGATCATTCCCCCTTAGGAGTGCACCCATGACAACACACATATCATACTACAACAATGATACTTCCTACTCCCCCTAAGGAGTAGACCCCAATCATCGGTCCAGACAAATGATGAATCTATAGATCCACTGGACTTATGCACCTCTATGTGCACATAGTTAAAAGAAGGAGGGGTAGTAACCCCCAACTTCTCCCAGAGATACTCAAAATTATCCTTAGGAAGAGCCTTAGTAAATATATCTTCAATTTGATCCTTTGTAGGCACATATTCAAGCTTGACTTCATTCTCAAATACCTTCTCTCTTAAGAAATGATATCTGATAGATATATGTTTTTTCCTTGAATGCATTACCGAATTCTTTGAAATATTTATTGCACTTGTATTATCACAAAAGATAGGGATAGGCTCATCACACATCACTCCTATATCCTTCAATGTTGGCTTCATCCATAGTACCTATGTGTAGCAAGATGCTACTATAATGTACTCAGCCTCAACAGTGGATAAAGAGACTAAATCGTGTTTCTTGCTTAGCCATGAAACCAACCTGCATCCAAGAAATAATGCACCACCACTTTTACTCTTTCGATCATCTACACAACCAGCCCAATCTGCATCAATGTAAGCATTTAAAGTAAAATCAGTATCCTTAGGATACCACAAACCATAATCTAGAGTCCCGTTTAGATATCTAAATATCCTTTTCATAGTTGTAATGTGTGTTTCTTTTGGTTCTTCTTGAAATCTGGCAACCAAACATACTACATAAATGATATCTGGTCTAGTAGAAGTAAGATATAGCAATCCACCAATCATATATCTATACTTTCTCTGACCAACTTTAGGAGATTCATCATCCTTACTTAGTTTGTATCCAGTCACCATAGGGGTACAGACCAGTTTGGAGTCATTCATTCCAAACTTCTTCATTAATTATTTAACATACTTTTATTGTGAAATGAATATGCCCTTATTAGTTTGATTCACTTTAATTCCAAGGAATAAATTCAACTCGCCAATCATAGACATTTCAAACTCTTTTTGCATCTCCTCTACAAATTTCTTGCACATACCCTCATTTCCTCCAAAGATAATCTCATCAACATACACTACTACTATCAAGATTTTGTTTCCTTCAACCTTGAAATAAATATTACTATCTATGGAGCCTTTGTTGAACCTTTTCTGAGTCAAATACATGTCTAGCCTTGCATACCATTTTCTGGGAGCCTTTTTAAGTCCATATAGTGCCTTTTTCAGCTTACAGACCATATCCAAATAATTTGACAACTGAAATCCCTTCGGTTGTTCCATGTAGACCTCTTCTTCCAGTTCTCCATTTAGGAAGGGAGACTTAACATCCATCTAGTATACCTTGAAATCTTTGTGAGTAGAAAATGCCAAAAACATCTGAATAGACTCCATTCTTGCCACCGAGGAAAATGTCTCCTCAAAGTCTATTCCTTCAACCTATGAATAACCTTTGAACACAAGCCTTTCTTTTTTTCTTACTACTTCACCATTCCCATTCATCTTATTCCTGAATACCCATTTTTTACCAATTACATTCTTGTTTATCCTTCGCATGACGTGTAAACACCAAGTTAGCCAAACCTAATGAAAATACTAATGAACTTTGAAGTCACATCGGTGACAAGAAGATAACATGTTTCATCATACACTAGAACATATCTTAGATACCTTCAGATTCATCCGCAAGACTTGAAACAAACCAGCAAAGGCCTGCAGAGTAGAAACATTTCTCTTAGTCCACAAACAAATGACTTTGTCAGACTAGTTCACATACCGATGAACACAACTTTAACTCTTCATCAAACCAAAAGCTATAATCCAAGATATATCACCCAAGGATTCCCATAAACAACACTACAGATCTGTACAAGCATAGGATCAACACATACGAAATGTAGAGCACATTACTGGAGCACATTTTGAACACACACACAATTATGTCTTCACTATTTATTAATTTTCTTAGAATCACTTGGTAACTCATCATATCAGCACACTTGCAACACCATAAAGATAGCTCCATGTACTCACAACATCTCTATAGTATCTCAACTATACATGCACCACAATTTTTTCCTTTCACTGCAACAACCTGAACTATGTTGACATCAATGACAACATTAATGAGAACACCACCATACTCATTCATACTTGCAACATACATGATTAGATAAATAGTCAAGTTCAAGCAAGATGTTCTATGCTCATATTCCTGTTACCCTATTATTTATTTTATTTTCCTACTAAATTAATTTTTGTGTTGTAAATTAAAATGTTAATTGCTTGTAGTGCTTAATTAGTCTAATTGCAACTTACATGGAAACATATGGTATGATACTCTAGACTTTCCAGATGTTTTTATATTTTTCTGATAGTTTCCCTCTTGTACCTTTCAATGTGTAGATCTTTATCTAAAAAAATTATCTCCTACGTTTCACATTTTAGATATTTACCTAACAACTTAGACCAATGAATACTTTTGTCACATTCTTTATCATAGGATAAGGCTCTATTTAAAAATCCAATGGTTGGCATATTCACCCATTTCATTAATTGGTTGTTCAATATCATGCATAACTGTTATAGAAAATTGACCAATGAACTTAATACTTTCTTCATATGAGAACATGCAATTTTGATAGATTTTTACATTTACACAAAATAAAGTGTATTAGTTACTTTATTTGCTTTTGAGACAATTTTGAAGCAATCTAATCAGGTTCTTCTAAAATAAAATAAAATGAATACACTTGTCATTACTTTGTAAGAAGACCATAAATCTGAAATATACATTTCCAATGAGGAAGAAGAACCATATATTATAGACTAAGCTAATAGATTAAGTAAGAATACATAGAATACTCAAATTCCACACTTTGTCAATCTATTTTTTAGAATCATAGATAGTCTTAATAAATTATGATATTTATAAGGAAATTCTTGGGTAGATCTAGAGGAAGGGTGTATAAACTTGTAATTTTTAACTACCATGGTATTATTTCTTAATGAATTTTTTCACCCAATGTGGTTAGGTACTTAAGAAGGGACTCAATTCCTACATTCCCTTCCTTGATTACTTTGGTTAAGCTCATCGATAATCTATTATTGAGATTACATAGTCTCCTACTAGCTCTTGAATATTTAACCACTTATTGAATTTATTTAACGTGTGAATAATTTGCTATAGGTTGGGACCTTATGGAAGATTCTTGATCTATATTATGTTAAGTGGACATAATTTATGTAAGATACAAAGTTACATAATGTGTGATCTAAGTCATCCTATTAGTAAGGGACAATCATATACTTGTTCTTGCATTCTTATTCAAGATACAATGAGAATGCCACTATGATGTATTGGATTGTGTAAGTTCTTATAATTTAAAATTAAAATTTGTTGAGAAATATTAGTATATAATTTGTAATACAACAATTGGATATGTATATATTTACCTAGTCATAAGGGAAGTATGTCAAACTCTAGATGCTAGCAATAGTAGGGTGTATCTACATTCTTATCATATGATGTAAGTTACAACTAAATATTGAGGCCATAATTAATATAAATGGAAGGTACAAACATTATCTAGACCTTGAACCAAACTAATATAAGAGTATTGGACTATGCCATAAAGTAAATGAGATCAGAGGGTAAGAAATATTAATATTTACAATATTTAATGTACATATTCACACAAAGATATAATGGTATATAGTGTCTCCCATTGGTCTCAAGTATGACTCAAATTTCAATTATGTCTAGAGAAATTTTGTAATTATGGCTAATAAATTGATAAGGATAATTGTTCATTTGTGTCCAACACCTCGACAGGATGGAATTCCCCATAGGTTTCATCATCAACATTAGAGATTAATAAGGATAAATCCTAACAAAATATCTTATCAACAGTATAGTAATAGGACACTAATTTCTTTGAGGGTTATCATTTTCTATCTAAGTTAATGGGGTAGCTAACCCTACCTACTAGGGTTTGTTAAGGTAAGTTATCATGCGTTCTTGAAATAATGAAAAGTAGGGTTTAATGTTATGAGGGGAAAGTGGGGTTCCCCAAATATGGAAAGGTAGACCTGTTTTCCTTTATTTCATTAGGAAATTAGATCCTCACAATGAATTGATTATCAACCCTTAATTGAATCAACCCAATGTGACAATCTTTAGATTTCCTTATGCTCTCAGGATGGGGGTCAAGGTCAAACATCACTTTGGGGAGAACAACTAAAAATAGAAAATCAACTCCAAAATGAAATCTAACACTTGAAACAACAATATTAAACTCAATATTAGCATAACTAGAAAACCAAATGCAAATCTTAGAAGGGTAGAGATGTGTTTACCAGTCACCAAGAGGTATTTTCTGAAGTTTGACTAGGAATCATTTGCCCATGGGCGAATGGGTCTTTTCTCATGGTTTTTCTGAAACTTTTGAGAGCCTCTAACATAGATCTATAACTTCTAATTTGTCTAGGTTTTAGTTTTGAAAATTCAGAAATCATATCTGTAGGTTAGATTATGTGATTTGGCAACAACTTTGACAACTTTTCAATCTTTCTCTTCAAAAAGGTTTTCAATCCTTCTTCAACCTAAATCTGCAATCACACACACAAGAGAGAAAAATGTTTATTTTTAGGTGAATGGGGGCTTGCCTTGGTCAAACACCATTTTGGTAATCAAACCTTGAATTCAAATAATTTAATGAAAGAGGGAATGAAGAGCGAACAAAGATATGTTACCACTCAACAAACCCTTGAATGAAACCTTGATAATGGAGATCTTAGGAGGTCTACAACTTGCATGAAATGGATGAATTGGATGTGGATCTTGACACTTGAAAAATTATTTGAATGCTTGAACTCGATCTTGAAGCCTACATAACAATGTTAGCTCCAAAAACATACATGATGCAAGAATACTTTGACATGATGGATGGATCTTGATTGCTGCAATAAATCTCTGATATATCTGCTCTTGTATGCTCTTGATTGCTTTTGAATTTCTCCAAAAATGCTCATAAAATTGCTCATGAAAGTCTTGAAAAATGTTAGGTGAAACTTAGTGAAATGACCTTCTATTTATAGCTATGTATCCTTAATTTCCCAAAATTCAAATATCACAAGATGACATTGAATTATGAATTTGAAAATGTTAAAATACTACCAAAAACATAATTTAAATTTAGCTCCAAAGGTATATGGAGGACCCATTCGCCCATGGGCGAATGGGTCCCAGTTCCCTATTCCTAGAACACACATTGCTTAAGGTAAAGTGTTATCTTTAGACATTAATTATTGTTGGGTTTCCCCTTTAGAAAATGTAATTTATTAGGCTTGTAAATGAATAAAAGGGCTAATTAATGCATAATTAAGCTCAATTTAATTAAGAGGGCCCAAATAAGTGTGAAAATGTAAAGGGTTACATTTACCAACACTAAATTAAGGCATTATTAAGAGAATTTTAAAAAGGAGGGCCCAAACAAGTGTGAAAATGTAAAGGGATACATTTTTCAACACTACAATTCTCATTGAAGCCCTTAACCCAATTAGACAATGTGGCCTTGGATAATTATTATATTATGAATAATAAAGGTGGTGAGGCCTATTAGAGATCCCAATGTTCATAGATGAAAGTGTTATAGTTAGGCTTTCTATTTAATTGAGAATTGTGTGGAAATTCTCATCTTGTTGTTAACCATTGTTAAATATTGGGAATCATTTAAGTGAACCCTATTGGAGTGTGACATACTAATTGATGAATCCTTGATTATGGGAACCCTTGTGTAGGTATTAATTGAGAAACCAAGTAAGGGGAACTGCGTGTGACTTTGATCTATTTGGAAGTGGGTATGTAAGCATTCCTTGGGTGAAGGTTACCTTTGTGACCTCAAGTCTATAGGGGGAGGGTCTAGGGAGGAATAACCCTAGATGTTGGTGTCACACCCCATCTTGTTGTTACTAATTTACTTTTACCTTCATGGGTAAATAGGATGGTAAATGCAATCATGATTTTGATGTGTTTGCTAAATGAATGGAATACTGAAATAGGTATTATGTGAAACTGTTGATAAATGCTTTGAAAGAGTGATTGTGTTTATATTTATGATGAACATGTATTGCTATATATGGATATGCTAAAGTTTTATGATGCATATGGATTTATTATGAACATCTAAATACCATTACAAATGTACTAAGTTGGTTGCATGGATAGGTTCAATCCTCTAGAAGGGAGGGGAAGTATCACTCGGGAGAAGTGATTCATCAGATAACCCTAAACGAAACCTATCTAAGCTTACACACACTCACAATAGAATGGTTGAGTCAAGTCATAGTGTTGGGAAATGGTAAGTCATCCTTAAGTTTGATGTGTTCACATTAGTAAGGGTCTTGATTACTGTTGAGTGCATTCTTAGATAATATTTATGTGTTTGGATCTTATGAGTTCTTCCTTATATTGCTATGCTTTAGTTGATGAGGGGAACACATGTAGAATGTATGTATATATGTATAAATACATTGTGCATATATCTCATATCAATGGGATAGTATTTGTGTATGTACTTGATTGGGCAATCGAAGGTGTATATATATATAAGATATATACATATACCCATATGCATACATGTGTAGATGCATACGTATGTTTGACAAACGGAAATTTTCATGTGTAGATGTATCAACATATGAATACGTATGTATACATATACATAGAGTAATACCCACACACACACACACACACACACACACACACACATATATATATATATACAGTCGATATTTTCATTATATGAATGTTAACTTGTTTGTATTCATTTGTATATCAAATGTATACATACTTGGTTGACCTAGGATATATATATAATAGTATATATATATACATATACATGTATATGTGGTATAGCATTAATTCAATTTATTGAAATATATATATGTACATACATATACAAATATATATTTATATATATATGTGATGCTTCGAGGCTTATTTATATATGAAACATAGGTCGATTTATATATAAGATATGCAAGGTATTTAAAGGCCGAATAATACATATGTTGACATAAGATAAAATTCGATCCACATGCAAGTATTGCACAACAACTAAAGGCTGATATGGAAGTAAACCATAATCGATACTATTGGAAATGCATCTTTAAATTATTAACAACGAATTACTCAAAACTTGGATGCTTTTATATAAAGTGATAGAATATTTATAAGCTATATTAGAAAGTGTAAAATGCATGATAATAGGGAAAGCAAACAACAAGTTATAAATTGGTCAAATCACCATTTATACACTATTATTGTGGAGCGACTCATCTTTTCTTTGTTGCTCAATTGAGCTATGACCAAGTCGACATGGTATAAGTGTTTCCTATAGACTGTAGACTATTTTAAAGAGAATAACCGTGCCATAATATGAACTCCTGGAAGCAATAGAGTTCTATTATACCTACAATTCAATTCTTATCTTTCAATCATGTGCACATTTCAATCATTCTTTAGTTGTTTTCAATTAAAAGGGTCGATCTGTAGTATATTATGTTGAGTTTACACTCAGATTTCTACCACCTTTAGCTGAGTTAAGTGAGTCAACCTACATGAAGAAAGGTGTTGACTAGCATGCCTTTTCTGTAACGCCCTGCCACGCAACCCTCATCAATTTTTGAAAACATAATAGCAAATATCTCATTTTTCCAATTTTTGAATTCAAATTTTCTAAATTGACTTTTTAAACATTTTCTTTTATTTTCAATTCCAAACCAAATAACAATAATTTGAAAATGAACAACTTAACTTATTTCAACAACATAAATTTAATTAATTAATAAAATAGATTTAATCAACGATTAAATTATTAATCAAATTAAATTAATAATAAAATAAATTACATTTCAACATAACCCAAATAAGGTAATCGACAATTTAACTATAAAAGCATATATTTTAACATTTTTCTAACTTGCAACTTTAAATTGAAATCAAATCCAGATGACAAATTTAAGGCAACTTAACCCAACTAACGCCTAACGACACACTATGAATAGGGTGATGACTTGGCATGGAAAACCTAGCTACTATCTCCCAATCGAATACCGTTGGGCATTGGACACGCTCAAACCTATGAAACCAGGTGGAGTCGATGTCCTGTACCTATCAACCTGCGAACAAAGAGTATATCCACATACATAAACATGTCATAATTAAAACACACTGTGAAGACGAAATCACAGACTCGTAGGGCGCTCACAAGCAAGTGATGTGATACCGTCCTCTTCACCAATACAGTAGTACTAACTAACACACCTAACATAGCAACATAATCAAAAGCATAAACATCATTAATTCTAATATCCATTTATGTTCATTCAAAACATGACATAAAGATAACATCATATTAAAATACCATCACATCAAAAGATAACTTTAATGTCGCTTTATAGATAATGATCAAATAACAGTCGGGTACCACAGTCAAGGTACTAATAGAAAATACAACATAATAAGGTATTTGAATATCTAGAAACACATCAAAGCAACATAACAACACAAGGACACATTTTCCAACCATAAGGAAAAATGGAGGGGTATTACATCCTCCCCCCCTAGGGTTAGGCTTACTCCTAGAAGCCTGCAAACAAGTAGGGATATAACTCCCTCATACAAAGTACATACAAATCAGAACCTTGACCCCTGCGGATGAGCATAATACACTGGACGACCAACTCCAGAAGTCTCAATGACAGCTCCCTGATACCCAGACTAACGGTCATCAACCACATCATAAGCTCGATGAGATCTACGTGCATCACCAACTGTCAGCTCAGATGTCATTGGTCCTTGAGAAAACCTAGATGTGCCCCTATTGGGACATGTTCTAGCTATGTGACCCTATTGGCCACAAGCAAAACATCCCGTTCAAAACTGGGGTTGTTACGTGTGGTATCAGAGCTACCAAGTTCAGCTATGGAACCTATGATCTCATTATGCAAATAGTGCATAAACCTTATCGAAAGATAATGGTTAAAAATTTCTTATGCCAAGAGGGGAAAAGGAAAGAAGAAAAGGAAATGAAAAGGAAGATAAGATTCCTAATAATTTTTTAAGTTTGGGACTAGTAAGAGTTGTCCCTGGAGTTGAAAACTCCTAAACTAACAACTCATTATGATACCCCCTTGGATTGCGGAAGATTATGCAATCGGGTTATGTAGGAAGGTTGTTAAGGATAACCAAGATATACCTCCACCCTACTAAATAGCTAAATGACTCTGAGGGATAGATAAATTTGAAATAACCCATTATTGGAAGCAACCTATAGTTGCAAAGAGTCAAGGATTTATGGATCTGGTAAGAATACTATGAATCTAGATGAGTGTGCATTGTTGGCATAAATTAGAAACTTCAATCGAAGTAAATAGTCAATGAAGGAGGTATCCAAGAGGTTGGATAACTCTTGACTAAAATCTAAGTTTTGTGCAAGGCTAAGATCTTGCAAGAAAGGAGATAGTACCTTGGAATAAGGGAAGAGACTAGAATGGTCAAAAAAAGAAGTAATCAATGAAGTGGGCATGGTTCCACCAACCAAAATTGATGAGATCAATTTGGAGCTTTGATTAAGATGAGAAAAAGAAACCAAGCCACATAGGGTGCTGAAGGTTATGAAGTTACCAAGAATTGGGACAAAGTCACTTGGCTAGGTGAATGTAAGAAAGAAACCTAAAAAAGGTAAATCGGATTGGCCTAACAATGTTTCAGTTAGTACTCAACTTGGTAGAAGTATAAATTGAACTCACCAACGTGTCAACGAAAACAAACTTATGTTTAGAGGTTTGAAAAGGAAATGGGATACGGAGTGACACTATGTGTCAAATCAATAGAATTAGTAAGGAAACAATGCTCTAGATTGACGACACATCAACAAGAGAAGCTTTGTCAGTATGGAAATTCCTCCACAAAAAGGATATTGGTTTACATAGAAAAGATAATTGGAATATTAGAGTGTCTCTTAACTTGTAAAGTTACTAAATATTCATTAGATCTTATTTGATGATCAAAAATGTCGAATCTATGAGATCGGAGATTAGTGAAGAATCTAACTTTGGGAAAAATTATATTCAAGGTATGCTGGAGGAGGCAAGAAAAAGGCAATAGAAAGCCAACAACAAGGAATGCTAAATCATTTCTAGAAAGAAAATGTTTGCTAGGAGTTCAACTTTGAGTTGATTGAAAGTTGTGGAAACACTAAGGGGGGAAGGAAGAGAGTGGATTGACTCAGATGCAGTACTCGACCCAACAAAAATCATGAATATATTTTTGATTTGGAAGAACTTTTAACTTCTTCATAAGTCATGATGTCAATTAAGTCATATGTCTCATGACACAAGGACAAGGTATGGGAATTTTTGGAGAAAGATAGTGGAAAGGTCAAGGATTGTGACCTATTATCACACCATACCTTATATATATTTGATTGTAAAATCAATTGCTATTATTATTAATTCCTTAGAAAATTGTAGGAAGATTACTTGACCATGAAAGAGAAGATCACTACCTAAGGAATAGGTAAGGAAAGATCTAGATTACTCATGATTTGGAGTTATTAAGGAAACGTTCATGTTTGGTAATTAGGTATGCAATTAAATTTGATATATTTTGAGAACCAACATGCTTGAACTAGAATTTTTACTTGAAAAGGTATTGATGCTCATCAAGAAAGATAAATTAAGCTTAAAATCATATTACAATTTTGAAAAAGATTTAAGGACAAAAGAAATCCAAGGTATGGGTGTTCTAGGATGAAGGAATTTTATCTCTACAAAAATCCTATTCATTATTACTTGGGAATTAAATGTCGTGTGAGTCCACAAAATAGGTTTTCACTTAGTCGAAATAGACTATTATGGGATGTAAAAGAGCCTATGTACCCAAAACAATTGCGAGATTAAGGAATGAAATGAGTAAATTGATGTTATAAATAGGACATTTGAATGACAAAGTTATTTTTCAGATGAGGAACCACTATAATCCAGAAAAAGATAGAGTAAGATGTTGCAGGGTATGTAGCAAGATATTGTCTGGTGTGCCAGGAATGAAGATAGGATGTCATCATCGGTAGGAAATGTATACTCTCTTGAGATTCTAGAGGGGAAGTGATAGAATACAAGATAGTTTAACTTGTCTATGTCAATGGAACTAACATAATATTATGGTGGACAGAATCACCAAGGTAACCAACGCTGATTGGAATTTTGATTTATAGGATTTCGGTCCTAAGTAATATATTGTGAGAAGTAGTTGCTTAGTATTCTTGAGAAGGTTATCTCCGTTGTGAATGATAAAATAATGATAGGGTTTTTTAAACCATGATCATCTTGAGAGAAATTCAATTGAATGAATGCTCAATATATTATTCTATCCAAATAGGAAAAAGTGATAAACCAAATCTTGAACGATTTGTAGAAAAATTATGAACTTCTACCATTGAGGTTTGATCAATTATATTGAAAGGAACATTGGAAATTCTATTAAGCTGAAATAGGCTAAAAATGGGGTTAACCTTAGGTCAAAAAGTTGGCCAAATGGAATAGAAGATCGAATGATCAATGAAAAAATTTGTTGATACTAAGCTTGAAATATGAAGCAGTATTGTGATGTTTGCAATTGATAGGTGTCCAAGAGCAATGTTATGCTCAAGATGGACAAATATTCAAGAACATTACTTTTATGATTAAGTAAAATGGAAGTGTAAGGGATGGACAGATTTAGCTTATGATTTATCTAAAGGTGTAAATACCAAAGGGAAGGATGGGACCCATGGTGTAGTGCGCAATGCAACGACATTCCTTTTCTATTTGGATTATACTAAGGATAAATTCATGGGCCAATGAAAACATGCTTTCTAGTCACTAAATCATAGGTGTCATGTGGTATATAGTTACTATTGTAATTAGGATGTACATGAGGTAATATGATAAAGCTCTTTGAGAGAGGAAGTATGTGTAAGGAACACAAGTTCTCCCTATGCGTTAACAAGGACACCCGATTTAAGGTCCAGGAAGGACAAGATTGCAAGGAGTGAAGTTAGGAGGGAGGATTATTTTATAATTCTTACATGAATTGGAAAAGGTAAGAAAAACCTTTATTTTTCTTTTTACATATGTTAAAGTGCTTTAAATCATCGAGGATGATGATTCACAAGGTGGGAAGTATGTCACACCCCATCTCGTTATTACTGATTTACTTTTACCTTCACGAGTAAATAGGATGGTAAATACAATCATGATTTTGATATGTTTGCTAAATGAATGGAATACTTAAATAGGTATTATGTGAAAGTGTTGATAAATACTTTGAAATAGTAATTATGTTTACATTGATGATGAACATGTATTTATATATGAATATTCTAAAGTTGTATGATGCATATGGATTTATTATCAACGTCTAACTACCATTGCAAATGTGCTAAGTTGGTTGCAAGCCCAGGTTCAATCCTCTAGAAGGGAGGGGAAGTATCACTCAAGAGAAGTGATTGGTCGGATAACCCTAAATGAAACCTATCTAAGCTTACACACACTCACAATAGAATGGTTGAGTCAAGTCGTAGTGCTAGGAAATGGTAAGTCATCCTTAAGTTTTATGTTTTTGCATTAGTAAGGGTCTTGATTACTGTTGAGTGCATTCTTGGATAATGTTTATGTGTTTGGAGCTTATGAGTTCTTCCTTATATCACTATGTTTTAATTGATGAGGGGAACACACGTGGAATGTATGTATATATGTATAAATTTATTGTGCATATATCTCCTATCAATGGGATAGTATTTGTGTATGTACTTGATTGTGCAATCAAAGGTGTGTGTATATATATATAAGATATATACATATATCCTTATGTATACATGTGTCAATACATACATATGTTTGACAAATGGAAATATCCATACAGATGTATCAACATATGTATACATGTAAATAGAAGAATATATATATATATATACAGTCAATATTTTCATTATATGAATATTAACTTGTTCATATTCATTTGTATATCGAATGTATACATACTTGGTTGACATGGAATATATATATAATAGTATATATATACATATACATATATATATATATATATATATATATGTGGTAGAGCATTAATTTTATTTATTGACATATATATATATATGTGATGCTTGGAGGCCGATTTATATATATGAAACATAGGTCAGTTTGTATATAGAATATGTAAGGTATTTAAAGGTTGAATAATGTGTATGTTGACATAGGATAAGGGTTGATCCACATGCAAGTATTGCACAACAAATAAAGGCCAATATGGAAGTAAACCATAGTCGATACTATTGGAAATGCATCTTTAAATTATTAACAATGAATTACTCCAAACTTGGATTCTTTTATACAAAGCGATGGAATATTTATAAGATGTAATAGAAAGTGTAAAATGCCTGATAATAGGGAGAACAAACAGCAAGTTATAAATTGGTCAAGGTATCATTTATACACTATTATTGTGGAGTGACTCATCTATGCTTTGTTGCTCAATTGAGTTATGACCATGTTGACATGGTATAAGTGTTTCTTATAGACTATAGACTATTTCAAAGAGAATAACCATGCCATAATATGAACTCCTGGAAGCAATAGAACTCTATTATACTTTCAATTTCATTCTTATCTTTCAAGCATGTGCACATTTGAACTAGTATTTAGCTGTTTTCAATTAAATGGGTTGATCTATATCATATTCTATTGATTTTACACTAATATTTTTTCCACATTTTAGCTAAGTGAAGTGAGTCGACCTACATGTAGAAAGGTGTCAATTTGAATGCCTTTTCTATAGGTTGCAATGTCTCAATTTCCTATATAAATAGAGAGGCTATTTCTCTCATTTGGATGCATTATTCTACATTACATTTTTGCAAGCTTATTCTACTGCAAATAATCTAAGAGTTGCATTTTGTGAGAGTTGGAGTTATTTGTGGGAGTATAGTAATATTTTGTGAGAGTATAGTGTTGTCCTGAGAAGAGGCTATAGTGAGGAATTACTGACAGCTAGTAAAGTAAGCTAGCAAGCTACTGTTGGAAGGTTGTGCATCAATTCAGTCAATTGGTTGAGCATATTACAGGCATGAGGATCTAATCTTCTTTTATTTGTCTTCTATTATGAAATAATGAGCTTGATTTCTTTGATTGGAATTGCTTGAGAATGCTTGCAATAGTGAATAGTAGTATTTTATTTGGAAAGGAAAATGAAGTTGTTTTATGTTTTTCTATGAAAGTGTGTGTATTTACTCCATAATCGATGGAATTGTTTGTTATTAGTATAAGTATATTAGGAATGACGAAACAAGAATAGCTTAAGGGTTATTCATAATGTGAGACGTAGCAATGTGACGAAGTGACTTCACACTATTGGATTATAATGTTAGGAAACCTTAGGAATGATAAAGTTTAGTTGTGCATTAATAGTTGGAAGAAATGATAGGATGAGTCATTGCTAATCCATACTAGTATGGTTAGTTGATCATTTCTTAACTACTGGATAAAACCCTAGGTTGGGAGTAACCTATTTGGGTTGAGAAGTATATTGAAACCCAGGTTAAGATTAACCTATTAGGTTGGAATATTACTTGATTACCAATTGGAACCAATAGGTTAAGTATAACTTGCTTGGATTGGTTGTATGTTATTCTTGTTGGAACACATAGGTTTGGGTTAACCTACTTAATTACATTGATTGTTGATTATTGATTATATCTGGAATTGGGGTATACTGAGGTTGGCACTCACCTATGTGAATAAGTAAATCACTTGAGTTTATGAGATACTATGTGTATGGAGTCATAGACCCATGGGATTACCTATTGAGTTAAAATTGCTACTTATTTAGTTGCTTTACACTCTTGAGATGAAGTCATATTGTTGACAAGATTCTACTATTGAATGATCCTTTTTACTAAGGAGATTACACTCTCAAATGGAATCATCTATTGATATGATTATTCTTTAATTGAGGTCATTCATGGAAGAGACTACTCTCTTGATGAGAGCCACGTAATAATGTGAAGTATTGTTGAGTGAAGTCAGTTATTTATGAGTATTTAATCTATTACTAGATAAATCTTATAAAGAAAAACTTTATTTTATAAAGTTATACTTCGGACTAGATTGTCTATTGAAGAGAAAAACTTGTTTGCACAAAGTTAATTTGTAAACTAGAAAAACTCATATGTTATACTTGGGATTGGAATATCCATTGAAGGGGGTAACTTATGCTTAGGCTTCATTGGTAGAGATCCCATTGTGTTTGGAAAAATGGGATTAGGTTATTTATGAGGTTAGGGATTACCTGTGGAAGGAATTTACCTAAGCATAGTATATGAATGGTCATAATCCAAACCGAGCTATTGAAGTGTAAGTGAATAGGAAAGCCATATATTTTCGTCTTCTTTCTAACCTAGTTTCAACAATGAAAGGACTTGCAAAGAGAAGGTGGATGATATGATACTAAAACTATGTTTTTGGTATTTTTGATATAAGGTATGCCTAAATGTAATGCAACTATTTTTTGGTTTTTTTTTGGTATTTTGAGGATAATGTATGTCTAATGTATGCAACAAGACTAAAAGTGATAATGATAATGTTGGATGTTATGTTGTGGTATGAAGTATGCAAATGACAAAGAGGTGATGGATAGCTATAGTGAACTTGAGGGCTTAAACACTTTTGAAATATGTAAGAATGGGATCACTAACCATCCAAGGGTAAACCAATATTTCAACTAGGATTATCAAATGGAATTTTTATAAGACAAGTGAAAAGAGTGACAAGGTGAGTTTCACAACTAGACTTATGATTAGGAAATTATCAGCAAAATGACAAATGACTAAGTTAAAAAGTTACTTGGTGAAATGAAAATATTTTGTTGAAGCAATGATTCGTACCAAGGTATAGAGAGTTCTTCTATCCTAAAATCCACAAGGTGTCAAGCCTTAAAGCCCAAAAAAATTAGCCTAATGTGATGTTGGGATATGCAAGTAATGAGGATTACTAAGGTACCTAAAATGGTGATGATATGCAAGGTGAATGGGGCAAGTTTTTAGTTTTAAATAGGAATCACAACAAGAAGTTGGTCTGAAAATGGATCTCAAAGGTTTAAATCTAATTTTGGCAAGAGTTTGACCTGATTTTGATTGTTTTGTTTGAAAATATTGTTTGGTCTAAAGTTGTGAATTGTTGCAATTTTCAAGTGTAAAGTTTGTTTTCTTATTTGTTTGAAAGACACACACATAAAACACAAGAAAATAGATTTTTTTTTAGTTTATTTTTTATTGTGAATATTATTCGACTGTTGCAATAAAAGAACATGTTCAAGTACAAATCCTAGGCTAGTAGAGACAATATTTGTTGGGTTCCCACTTGGATTTCTCTAGCCACACTTATTCAAAGAAGATAGCTTAGAAGTTTAGTGGCACTGGCTCCCCTCCACAACAATCACTTCTCGGGTGCACCAAACTTCGAATTCCCAAAGACCCGAATATCTCAATGAATTTTCTATCTCTACTTTGAACTATGAAAATGTGGGATGGCTTCAGAGGTCTGACCTACTATGCCAACAAATAGAAGGATTTGGGCTATTAAAACAAGAGGTGTCTAGTAAGGTATTATCATGAATAGGGAGCCCATCTATAATAGCTTGAGAACTGGTAGGCCCACTCCCACTCTCATCACTAGCAAGTCTCGGCAGATCGATGGTCTCACAGATTGGCTTCAAACATTAGCCACTCCTTGGGGTACAAATTTCATTTTCCCCCTTTGATATAGCTAGCCAAAAAATGTGCTTGAGGTCAAACCTTGAGGTGATGAAATCCCCAGGCAAGCCTCTACTAAAAATAAAAAGGAGACCAATGTGTAAATCTCATCACCTAGGATCGCACAAGTGCGCAAGGGGAGAGGATACATACACACTAGCCCGGGTAGCACAAAATGTGAAAGTGCGCCAAACATGACAAATAAAGTTCTTTTTAAGCACCAATCGAAATGTTTGATATACTAAAGACAATCAGTTTAAAAATAATAATTAAAAAAAAAAAGTCTTCAAGAAACATCCTACACCAAATGTCATTAGTAGTTTCAAGCCTCCAAGTCTTCGACAATCGTGTGTTTATGTTTTCACTTTTCAAGTTTCTAGCATACGAACCTGTACAAAAAGTCAAATTAACAAAATTATCTCCAGAATAGAAAAAACTAAACTAAAAAGAGAAATAACATTTAATCTAGAATCTAGATTAAGATTAATCTAAACTAAGTTAAATTAAATCTAAATTAGAATTTAACCTAAGCTAAATTAATCCTAAATTAAATTAATTTTAAATTTTAATCTAAATTAAATTAAATCTACATAAAAAGCTAAATTAAAATTAAAAGCTAAATTAAAAGTTAAAATCTAAATTAAAATTTAAAAATTAAATCTAAATTAAAAAATTAAAAGCTAAATCTAATTTAGAAGTTAAAAGCTAAATCTTCATTAAAAGGTAAAAGCTTAATCTAATTTAGAAGTTAAAAGCTAAATCTAATTTAGAACTTAAAAACTAAATCTACCTTAAAAGTTAAAAGTTAAAAGATAAATGAAAAGTTAAATCTAAATTAAAATTTGAAAGCTAAATTAAAAGTTAAATCTGAATTAAAATTTAAATTTAAAAAGTTAAATCTAAATTAAAATTATTTCTAAATTAAAATTAAATGTAAATTAAAATTAATTCTAAACTGTGAAGCAAATTTTGTCTTAGTCTTTTGATTTTTTGCTTTATGCTTTTTGACTTCAGGAGGATCCATGACCAAATGAAAATTTGGTTCTAGAAGACGCGCAATGCGCCACGTGGTGGTTGCATGCATTTTGTTTATCATTTTCCTTTTGGGAGAAAGTCAAGCCACGTGTCAGCTCAGCGGAAAATTTCTCAAGAATGATTTTCACAAATCTGAGGATACTCGTCCGCTCGACACATCATCTCTTCATTGTGAGGAAGTTGTGCTTCAAGAAGTTTTCTCTTCAGAGTTTGTTGGAGCGTAATTTTTCTTTGATTTTCAGGAGGAATATCTGAGTTGGTGCCGCCAAGCCACATGATTGGTCAACAAGACTTTTTGCGAGGCTGTTTTATAGGATCCAAGTGTTTATGGAGTGAAATCTTGCTAAATATTTGAGGGATATTAATACAGTAGTTGAGAGTTGATGAGGGAAGATTTCCATGACCTAATTAAAAGATCTATGATCGGATTGTGAGCTATCAGGTGAAAACATCTGGCAGTAATTACTTTTGGGTAGAGGTGGTGTTTCTCTCTCCTTTCGGCTATAAATTTGGGCAGCAACTCAAGAAAAGGGAACCTAAAGTTTTCCCTTTTGGAAAGAAATTATTTAGTTTTCGGTAGTTATAGGAAGTATTTTCATTAAATTTTGTGGAACACTGTTTCACTCTAGCATGTTATATCTATTTTAACTCAAACTATTGTCGGATTTGAATCCGACCTCTATTTTAAAGTTCATTTAATATTTGAAGTACAAACTGTTTGGGATAAATATTTCAAATTGTGCATGATATGGCCTCTATTAATGTTTCCTTCTTTATATCTTCATTTAGAATAGAACACTATGTCTAGCTTAATCTAAATATGATTATTTGATTTCCATGTTGTAATCTTATATGATAAAGTGATAGCCTATAGAAATTAGATTATGTCACTGGACTTCTCTATTTTATTTAAGGTTATTGTTTCTTCATGTTATGTTGTATTAAGAGGAAGGGTTTATGTAGATTTTGAATGTTTTTTGTTAACTCTTGGAACTTCTATGCTTGATCAAACCTTAAGAAACACTTCCTACGGGTAGATTTGAATGACTACATTGTGCTTGTATCTAGCCTTTGTTGTGTGTTCCCTTCCCAAAAATGAAGGGTTGTGGAATTCTTTGTCTATTATATCATTTATAGAAAATAATTTGGGTTTTGAAATGTTGTAAAAGCATTGGCGCATCGCCACTTTTTTATGTTTTATGTTTACATTTCATTCTACCTTTTTCCCAAACTCATAGAAGAGTTAGCTTTCTATAAAAATCCCGGAGGTATTCAATGAGGCAGAAATTGGTCCCACACTCATGGAATTTCCCATAAGATTGTTGGAGAGGTGCAAGCTTTGATGATCAACAGTTCTTTTTCTAGCACGCTCAATGTGACCCAAGTTTTTTGAACATCTAACTAGAAGTCCAAAATATTTCTTAAATCAAACCAAGGAAAGAAACTAGAAGTTTCATGCCTAGAATCCAAACAAGAGCATCTTCAGAGGGTCATTTCTAGTACTCCTAGTTACCCTCTTCAGTACCTAGGAGAAAAAGATTTATAGGTTCTATACCACCTACAAGAAGTAATAGAGTGAGGGGTAAGAGCTCAGAATTTAGAGCTTTATCTACTTCGCCTAGAGGCTGAAGTTTCCAAATAAGAATACAAGTTTACCCTATTCAGAGGAATCTTTTCTCCATGGCTCATGTACCCCCTCCTGCTCTTAGAAATTTTGTAACCTGGGATAGTGGTAGTTCACTATAGCCACCTGCTCCCCTAGATGGGTGGCCCACCATACCTACTAATGGCCTCAAAGCTATTCTAAAATTCTTCAGGGAGGACTTCAAAATCCCTTCCGAACACCTCCATGACATAGCAGAGGTATGTAGGGTGCACAACATAGCAAAGGAAAACATTGCTCTGAGACTGTTGGTGGCCTCCTTCAAAGGGAAGGCTCAAGATTGGTATTGATCTTTAGCTTCTGGTTCTATCAGTTCATTGGATCAACTCAGAGAAAGGTTGTTCAAGCATTTTTCAGAGAAAGGAGATCGCTCCTCATTGTTACATCAATCAATCACCATCAAAAGAGCTCCGCAAGAAGCCATGAGTGACTTCAATACAAAGTTTCACAAAACCTAGCAAAGGATCCTTGTGACTACCTAACCTCAAGCTGCGATGGCATTTATGTTCTACTTGAAGGCTTTCAATTCAGATATTATAGTGATGATAACCTATATGAGAGGAGATATCTTACCCGATGCATATGATTTGGTGGTACGTGTGGAGAATAGTTTAATTGATATGCGGAAGCTTCCACCATGACCTTCAATGCCTGTATTTGCAGGAATTTATGAGCGGGCCTGAAGAGGAAGCTGCTCAAAGCACTTCCACTACTCAAGTGAGGATTTTAGGTCCACCACAATCCATGTACATGTACCCCACCACAAATCCAAGCACATTAGGTTCTTCCTCTATAGTAGTGGACATCAACGATATGAAAAGCCTCATGTAGTCCTTTGCTAATAAGCTAGTTCTCATCAAGTGGCCCCTCTGAAGCAAGCTACTCAGACCTATCATGGAGGAAGGCCATCATATCAGTAGAATGCATACCAAGGACCCTTGAGTCAGGGAGGTCAACAAGCAGCATCCTAAACTAGATAGTTTTGGTCACCATGCCATTGCAGATGGTCAAGAACAACTAGATAAAAGAGTTAATCCCATGCTAGAATAACCTAGTGGAAGATGAAAATGCATGGTGCTTCCCATGCAATGATAGTCATATGCCCCAAAATTTCCCAAGGAGAAATATGCAACAAAAAGTAGCGGAGCAAAGAAACAAAGGCATTCTTTCGACTATGGAAGGATATGAGTCATCTAAAATGGAAAGTGCTCATTTCATGGCACAAATGCAAGGAATTTTTGTAGAGTGAGAGCTAGATATTGCGCTCGATCAAGCACTATTTTCATGGATGGAGGAAGAGGATGTGGTATTCGCATATGAAGCTCCGATGACTAGTGCTCCACTATTGAATTTGGTATACAATACGAGATCCGAGAGAAGGCTCATGAGAGAATACATGCAATAAGTTGCACCCTATCCTCAGCCATGCCAACCACCACCATAGGAAAAATAGCCCCCGCAGCTGACTAGCCAACCAACTCAGCAGTAGCGAATTCCATCATTGCCCATGAAAGAGTTGGATAAGATGCCAAACCCATTCACGATGGATCATTTTCCTCCAAGGCCAAGGGAGATCCTATTGTTTAAGCCTAAGGTTCAGCTAGTCGAAGCACTCAACATGGTGGAGAATCTAAAGAAGGCACCTGCCAACATTTCCCTATAGGATTTTATATCTATTCTTAAACAAAATACATTGCTTCAAGAAGCATTGAAAAATGAGGAACAAAGACCGTAGATGAATGCAACTCTGTCGTGTGATCAAAGTAAAGATAAAGGACCTACATTGGACCCTCAAGATCTGAAGGCTACAACTTATACAAATGACGTGGGAAATGCAAAAGAAAAAGAGGTAAGCAAGCCGAAACCCACGCTTTTATTTTTAACATTGATTATGAGAGATAATTTTTGCATAATAATATGATTGATTCGGGAGCTAGTAAAATGATCATGCCAAAGCAAGTGGTCAATGCCTTGATGCTTAAGTATGAGCCCCTTGAGAAGGGAATCATGCAATTGGATGTAAAGAAGGTTTTGACCGTAGGTTGGATAAAATATTTTTCTTTAACCCTCTTTTCATGCCCGAGCTAGACAGTCTCACAAGAAGTAGTGGTGATAGACATTCCTTTAGTCTTCAGGATGTGTCTTTCTAGATATTTCACTACAAATATTGGCAGATACTTGTCACTCGACTAGTCCCATGTAATATTGAGAACCAAGCATAGGGAAAAGATGAAGATCTTTTCTGAATCTTTGCACCGTGAACATATAGCAGATAATGTAGTCTCATGTTTTGAAGAAACACATACCACCTTCTCAAAATAGGAGGGATATTGCATAGAGATGTTGGAGGATGAAAAAGAAACAAGTGATCGGACCCTCGAAGAGGAGGTACTCTTCAACCAGTTCATCAACTCTGACCCATTCAGCAATTTGCATGCAATGAGACTGGGCACATACGTGATCTCTAATGATGATCTGACCTACCTAAAACTTATGAAGAATCGAGAGGAATATGATGATCTGACAGATAATTATCTATGGACCTTATACTTTGATGGTGCCAAATGTAAAGTTGATTCTAGAGAAGGAGTTTGATTATTGTCCCCAACAGGATCAGAGACCCTCAAGGGCTATCATTTTCAATTCTCATGCTCTAATAATGATGTGAAATATGAAGCCTTGATCCACGGTTTGATTCTCATCAAGTGAATGGGCACAAAGAGGTTGCAGGCATTCAAAGATTTTGAGTTGATTGTGAGTTAGGTTTGTGGGCAAGTGATTGCTAAAAATATAAGAATGAATTCATATAGATGTCATATATGGGATTTGATTGAAGGCTTTGAAGCTTTTAATGTGTAATTCATTCCCCAATCCCAAAATAGTGTAGCTGATTGGATGGATTCAATCGGGTCACAGTTTGAACCAGTTCCCGATTCAACAACAAAGAATAATTCAGTATAGATCATTGTCCGACCATCAATCCTCAACAATGATTAGAACTGAAAAGTGCACAAACATGACACTTAGATCACCACCTTCATCCAGAAGTTGGAAGGAGTTTTCAACTATTTACAACTAGGAGCCCAACCTCCCGAAGAGCAGGTTATCCAGCTAAAAGGAAATTAAGCTCCCTCGAGGCTTAATCTCCCTCAAAAATATCTTTGATTGTGAAGATGTAAGGATCAGAAAACAAAATTTTACCATGGATGAAAAGGATTATGAGGAGCTCGATATTGGAAATGGTAGAAAGCTAAAAGTCGGTACGAATGTTTCATGGGAAGATAAGGAAAGGTTAAGGGATATGTGTTCTAGGTACAATGGAGTTATAGCTTGGACATATGATGATATTAGAGCATACAATCCTAGCATAATTTAACATACCATTAACTTAGTGAAAGGATCAAATCCCATCCGATAGAAGAAAAGGCCTATTGATCCAAAGGTTGGGGCATTGATGGAGCATGAACTCACCAAATTGATTGAGTCTCGAATCATATACCTGATTAAGCACTCCATATGGGTGTCTAATCTGGTACCGGTTTGGAAGAAAAATGGTGACATTAGGCTTTATGTTGATTTCCAAAATCTTAATAAAGCTTCATTGAAAGATCTCTACCCTTTTTCATCAATGGAGCAGATCCTATAGACTATGGCCGGATCAGAGATGTTTTCTTTGGTTGATGGTTTCTCAAGGTACAACTAGGTATATGTCAGGAAAGGTGACCAGCATAAAACTAAGTTTACCACCAAGTGGGGAATGTTTTCATATGAAAAAATTCCCTTCAAACTCACAAATTCTAGTGCAACTTTTCAATGAGAAATGGACATTGCTTTCAGAGGATTGATCAATTTGATCATTCTAATTTATCAGGATGACCTGATAGTCTTTTCAAAGTCAAAAGTTGAACATTTTGATAATCTAGAATAGGTTTTCAAGAAGTATCAAAAGTTTGAGATTTCTATAAATCCCAAAATATGTGTTTTCAAAATACCTCAAAGTAAGCTACTTGGTTTTGTAGTATCCAAAGAAGGAATTCAAATAGATCCTAAAAGAGTGAGATCTATAATGGAGTCACCCCTACCAGTGAATCAGAAAGGGATACAATATTTCCTAGGGAAGATTAATTTTTTCAATGGGTTCATTTCATACTTTGTGGGAATCGTAAGACCTATCATGTTGATGCTCAAAAATAAATTAATGTTTAAATGGACCCCTAAGGGAAAAGCGGATTTCGAGAAAATAAGATAGTTATCTTCATTTCTCTAGTGTTGGCTAACCCAAAATTTTCTAAAGATTTCCTGCTCTATGTATACAACAGTCAAAATAGCATAGATCATGTGCTCACTCAGAAGGATGAAGAGAATAATGGGGAACATCTAATTGTGTTTCACTCAAGAACCCTTAAGGGTTATGAAATAGGGTATAACTTTGTAGAAAAGAAGGCTTTTTCCATTGTTAAAAGCCTTTAAAATTTCTAACACCTAGATTCTGCCAATAAAATTGCCATCCTAGTTGCTCATCCTAGTGTATGGGAATATATTACCAAAGGGGAGGTAATCGAGAATAGGGCCAATTGGATCACCAAGATCCTCAATTATGTTGTGGACATTAGACCAACTAAGCTAGTTTGGGGAAGAGGTCTCTGCGAGTACCTTGCACAAGAAATGAGTTCTGAACCTGAGAAGGAGATTGATCAGGTCTACTCAAATCAGTTTGAGTTTGATGAGTCTTGGATGGTGGATCAAACTGGATATATGAAAAAGGGGAACTACCCGACCAACCTTCCATTCCACAAAAGGCGATACTACCAACTGCAAGGCACTAGGTATGTATTAATTGAAGGGACTTTATTTAAGAGAAATTATGATGGTGTCTCGCTTCAATGTTTAGATAAGCACCAGGAAAAAAGGGTTCTTAAGGAATTCCACAGCAGTTCTGAGGGTGGACACTTCTCTACCAAGACTACCACCTTCAAAAGCATGCAAGCAGGATATTATTGGCCCTCAGTGTTTTCAAAAGCACACCATTTGATGTAGAAATGTACTTAGTGCCAATATATTTTTGGCAAAAGAAAAAAAAATTCCTTGCCCTTAAGTCCAATTGTAACTAAAGATCCTTTTGCTCAATGTGGTTTGGATTTTGTCAGAAGATAAATCCTATCTCCAGTGCTAGCCACAAATGGATCCTCATGGCAACTGATTACTTCACAAGGTGGATAGAGGCCATCACCCTGAAAAATGCTACAGAGGGCGAGATTGTCAATTTCCTTAAAGATTTGGTGACCAGATTTGGTTCACCAAAAATCATCATATCTGACAATGCTTGGGCATTTGTAGGTTTGGGAATGTTAGATTTTTCTATCAAAAATGGGATCTATCTCAAGATCTCATCAAAATACTATCCACAAGGAAATGGGATAGTGGAGTCAACTAATAAAAACCTAAATAGGTTAATTAAGCACATTAGGTATGAGAGATAAAGAGACTGGCACAAGCACCTGCAGACTACTCTGTGGGCAGATCAGATTACACCAAAGCAAATCTTGAAGGAATCTCCCTATGAATTAGTATATGGGAAAGAGGTAGTGTTACCTATTTACATGGAACTCCCCAATTTGCAACTACTGAAAGCCCTAGAAATCGAGGAAAGAAGTAGAATGGAAGTACAGTTAGTGGAGCTCCTCAAACTTGAGGAAGACAGAGAAAAGGCCTTTGGAGCCATGATCGGTCACCAATAGATGGTTAAGAAGTGGTTCAACAAGAAGAATTTTGACACAAATTTCAAGGAAGGAAGCCTAGTGCTAAAGTACAATGAGTGCACTACAAAACCAATGCAGCATACCAAATTTGAAGCATTGTGGAAGAGACCCTTCTGCATTAGCACATGCAAACAAAAGAATGCGTACGAAATTGAAGATATGGAAGGAAATGCTTTAGATATACCGGTAAACGGTATTTATCTAAAATTATTCCATTAAAGTATGTTGTTCTTTTTAAAAAAATTACAGTTATGTACCATATGCAATTTTTTTATAAATACACTTTAGTTTTAAGAATAAGCCATGAGTGGAAACACAAAAGAAGTAGAAAATCATTGTATTATATATATATATATATTCATCAAAAATTTACAAGCGTAATACAACTTGAGGCTCAAATTTTAACTTGAAGCTCTCTCGAGAAAAACCCAAAAAGAGTCCTAAAGCAAAAAGAAGAAAAATGGAGATAAGGTACAAAAAGATGAAAAGATTAGACCTCCAGCCATAGTTATGAGGGCAAGCTGCACGTAGTCAATTTTTCTTCTTCTTCTTCTTTGACAAGAAATGGGGGACACAACAACACAAAAAACATGGACCTCAACTTCTAGTCTCCACGGTTGTACACCAAAATCTTGAAATGCTTCCTAAAGTCTAGCCCAAGAATGCGTTCTACGCCATACTCCCACAGGAAATAAGCGGCCGTAGGTAGAGACAATGAGCAGTGAGCCTCAAGGTCCATAGTGTAGAAGTCGGTCAAAAAGGGTAGCCAGGGCAGATCCATCCCACAATAAACATGCCTATGGAGGTCCATTGCACTCAAAATACTGACACTCGAGATAGCGACTTGCACAATTTCACCAAGACCTTCCAGCAGAGAGGCATCGAACATTTGGTGGCACAAGTTAACAATCATGGGTTTGGCAATGTTTAGGTCTAGGAGAGAGGCCCCGAAGTGAGATATGATGTTGAATTTTCTTCTCATCCGGTTCTCATCCTTGATAAATTCTCGGCCAACTACCCAATGGAATGCAATTACCCCAAGGCGGACACACTTCTTCACTAGACACTTAATTCTATGAGTAGTGATCTCCCCAATGAAAGCATATTGTGGTCTTTGTGGAAGTAGATGAACAAGAGTGCCTAGGCCAATAGGCATAGCTAAAAGTAGTAGAGCGAAGAGTGGAATAGAGATAGAAATAAATATTGCTAAACTTTAAAAGCTATATTTTCGAATGAATATTACATTAAGGCAGTATAGCTATTTATAGAAAAGAGGTGTCGGCAAACCCAATCAGTGGAAAATCTATTTTTGGTCAGTCGGCAATGGGGAAAATATCAAAGTAACTAGAGGACAGGGGGTAAATCATACGGAGGATCTGACATAAGGTCCTAAAAATTAAATTGGGTGTTGGGAGTAAATTCTCACATAAGCTTATCATCGACATGTGTCCTTTTCCATCATCAGCACCAACCAACTCACTTATGTAAAAAGATATGGATTAATACGTTAAAATTTGACAAATTAAATGGGCGCATCTTTCTAAAGGTACCTTACATCACCTAAGCATGTTTTTCATAACTAAAAGCACACTCCCCAAGGCAATGAGCTTATTTGTGAGAGAGGCAGTGGAGAGACTGTACTAATTCCATTCTCACGGATTTTTTAGCATTCCCGAGGCATACGGATCTCAAATCCACACGAATCTCCTCGTTGGAAAAATTTAATGGACCAATGGTAATGGTGTAGCCTTAACTACATGTATGTGCTAAGGGAATTAACTACACCAAAAGGTAGATTTTTCTAAAGAAACAAAAGGCAAGTGGTCATTTTTTAGTAAAGAAACTCTCTGCAACTTCTTGAAGCAGCCATGGTGGAGCCATCAATGACTAGTAGAAAGGTTGGAGCTTCATCCAAAAGGCCTATTTTTACCAATATCTTTGGGCAGAACTCATTTTCCAATGCCCTAGTGCTTGAAGAGTGGTCATTTGAATTTTTAAGAACGGTACAAGTAGATAAAAGTGTTGCCAGAGAGGCGGTACGAGATGTTGCCGACAAAATTTTTGATCTGAAATTGTCAACTAACCCTAAGAGTCTTAGGGAGAGGGAACTTCAAAGGATGTTATAGCATGGTGCATCTGAGGGTTTCACCTCTTCACTCTAGAATTGTGCATTGCCACAGTTCACGTTGCCTACCATACACACATGCATAGAGTTAGTGGATGTATGTGCCAAAAGATTCAATAGAGAGATAGGGGCCATTATATGCAATAGGATCAAGGTCATGATCTTTGTCGAAGCCATATAGGATATGTTATGTATCCCTACCAACTAGGGCACTAAGCCATTTGTTGAGGAAAATATGGAAATTTTCTGGGAAGAAGCAAACTAGAGAGAAATTTTCTATGAGAGTGAGACAAAGGAAAGCCCATCGAGAGGTCATTTTGCTTTTCCTCTTGCATGCAAAAATTTCAAGAGAAACACACAGGATTTTTTCTTGATGCTGGCTTGGATTTTCGACTTTCATAATGATGAGGAATTCCATCCCTTCTAGATGATCTCGGCCTTAATACTCAAAAGGGAGTGAGAGCAAAAATATTATGACTTTTTTGATGTAGTAGTTGCAAGCATGTTGGATCAATTGAGGAATTATCATAACGAGTATAAATTCAGGTATTCTTCTTTCTTGGCTCACTTCATTTTGCATCAAAATTCTAAGTTTTTGGAGAGAAATATTCCAGTGTCTAGGCTCGATGCAAATGGTTTATGTCATCCAATTTTTGTGTGGACCTATGTATTGTCAAAAATATATAATTATCATTGGTTTGCGAACCATTTTCTGAGACTGGTGCTTCAAGAATTGTTGCCATGTCCTGTGGGCTATTTTTCTCCTGAGTTTTTACAATGGATGAAAACTGCACCAACTCCGATAGATTATTTCCTAGGAGAGGATTTCATGTTTATAAGATTTCATGGTTTCATCAGAGAACCTTTCCAACTCCCCAGATTTGCAACAAATAGAGTTTTCGCATTGGAGGAATATCGTTAGGAAATCCTTACCGACAACACTTATGGCTCTAGAAGGAACAAGAAAAAGTTATATCCACTTGCCCTTTGTATTTCCAACAATTAGGTGACATTGGATAAGCGGAAGGCAGAGAAGGAACTTACAAATTTGATGGCATCCCTAGGCTTAGTCCTCATCTGTGACACATGGGACTACAATCCAACAAGGCACTTCACTTTAAAATATGAGAGTCGAGAGCATCTAGAGTCTAGGAGGAATCTGACTCAAGAAAGGGCATAAGTATATATTAACTTGGCTGACATACCAATTAGATGGTAGAAATGGTTAAGTTTCTATACACCGTAGGAAGATTATCAAAGGAATCTCCTGATAAATAAAACCATCAACAATCAAATGAAGCACTAGGGATGGTCAAAAAGAAATAAGATAGATTTCTGGAGGTTCTGACAAGAGATGAGATTCCCAAATAAGTTGCTTGGAGAGTTTCGGCCACATGATGAAAATTTCAAGGAAATTTATGACTGAGAGGCCAACATCAACAATAGCAACCCAGAGACCACTCATGATATTGAAGAGGAATGACTTTTTTTCCATACTTCTTGACCCCAAGAGTTCGATAGAAGAAGAAGCTCAAAGAAAAAGGACTCATAAGCTACATTCTCTGCTATTATCTGAAGAAAGGGAAAAAGAGTCTAACGGTCCCCAAGAAGTTCTACTATGGTTGTTGAGGGCCAAGCTTTAGTGGGATCATCCACTAAAGGGTATGAATGTGCCAATTTAGTTCATGAAAAGAGAACGCAAGTCCAAGATCTAGGTGCACCTGAGGCAATAGTCAGGGGAGAAGAAGAAGCGAATTTCGTTCTACAAAATGTTTTGACCACCACGGTCTAGGTAAGTCTCACTCACCCTTTTCTTCCTTTTGTTGCATCTCTGGTCACTCCTTTGTCCCCATCTATTGAAGAGAATCCTCCATCCGCAAACCCTAATATTTTGGTCCTAAATGAGCCCCTACTATTTTTAATACACCCTATGATGTACCCTCGTGTGTCAAGCGAGCAACATCCACTTCAGCTACTGTTGATTCTTTAATTACCCTATCTAGTGCCCCTGTTGAAAAATCCAAATCATCTATGTTGCCCATTACCCTAGGTTCATCCTCATCTAGACAAAAATATCCCATTCCTCCCTTTTCCCTTTTTACTCCAACTAGTCTTTCTTGAGCCCAATCACAATTTGGCATACCACCATTTTCTATGATTACACTCCCATTTCCTCCCCACATGCTCATACATCTGAAGTCTCTCCTTCTATTACTCTTTTTAGTCTTCCTCTTGGTGCTTCCATTGAAGCACAAAAAATTGACACTTTGCAGACTCTTCAAGAGAATTTCGAAGCAACTAAGCAGGCCTGACAAGCCAGGAAGTAGAAACGGTTGTTAAAGAACGTTGAACTTTCGGCCACCAAGAAGATTGAAACCTGCTTCAATGAAGAGAAAAATTCTCTATGGATTACTACCATGAAGTTTCTTGTATTATGACTTGAAGGACAAATGCAAATGGAGGACTATGAAATCAAGGCCATGGGTCTATATTTGAGTGAAATTTTCCCACGCGACAAGTTGGATCTAGCCAAGACCACCCAAAAGGTGGTATATGTGGATTATGAGAGGTTGGACTAGAAATTGAAGAAGAGCGAGGTAGAATTAATGAATGTAAGGGAAATAGTGAATAGGCTGCAGAAAAAAATCAAAGTCAGAGATGTTGAAATGGCCCACATAAGGAAAATATAGGATCAATAGGAGAAAGCAACAAGGTTGCTCACAGAGACCCAAGGAGTGTAGGTTCAACTATATTCTAAGATTGATAGGTTAAAGGTTGAGCTTGTTGCTAAGCACCAATCAAACATAGAGCACCAACGTGCTCAGGAAAGCATAAAGAGAGAGTTGGACGATGTACAATCTCATATTCTAACAATTTGTAAAAGGCCCAAGCGAAAGCAGAAAAGTTAAGACATGACAAGCAAGAAGCTAAGTCCACTCTGCAAGATCGTGATTAGGAGATAAAAAAAATTAGGCTTTGATATGGCGAATGTCCTCAAGGAGAAGAATAAAATGGAGGAGAATGTGAAAGAAAAAGAGGCTCAGTTACATCAAGAGGTAACGGTTGCACAAAGATCTATGACCCTTCCTATGTTGAAAAGGTTGATAGCCACATACTGGGAGTGAATCATAGTTGTGCTCTTCATCCTCAAATTGGCTCTATAGTTTTTGAAGGATGCTCGGGAATTAAATGAAAGGGTTGGCGTTGGCTGACCAGATTTTGTAGGATTATGCTCCCCAAGTAGTGGAGTCTTTGAGTTTTATTTATAGGTTGTGTGTGTCCATTGATGAAGCCCTAAGAAGTGTAGGAATTTCAGATCGAAGGGTCGCCTCTAGAAAATCAATCGAATTCGCCCACTATCACAAGATCACAGAAAAAACCAAGGAGCATCAGGTTGTGTTGAACAAGAGGGTCAAAAAAATCAAGAAATATTTTTATGTCTTGCATAGCTTTGGATTGTCTCCCTTCCTTTCACCAAATGGAGATGTGTTATCAATCAGGCAGATTACAAATGAAATTAGGCATAAGGTTCGGACTTCTACAGAAATCCCAGGTTAGAGTGCAATGCTGACTGTCGATGACATTGAGCATGAGATCCTTCCACTTTCTTGTCTCTATTATTACCTAGGAGTTGTTTTAGCAAGATGGGGATTCATTTCCTTCAAAGAATTCTTCGAGCTAGATCAAGCGTACAAGGTTATCTATAATCTTGTCCGACCGACTGATGTAGATTGGGAGATGCATCATTCTTCTTTCCTCAAACTCCAAGAATTTCTAGAGGTCTAGGTTTGTGCCTCCACAAGCAAAGGCCCCCTATCAGTCACCAGAAGTGTTAACTAAATTTTTCCTTAGTCTTTCGGTTTTCAGCTTAATGCTTTTGGCTTCGGGAGGATCCACACAAAAAAGAAAAGTTGGTTTTGAAAGGTGCGAAATGCGCCATGTGGTGATTGAATGCATTTTGTAATCATTTTCCTTTCAGGAGAAAGTCAAGCCACGTGTTAGCTTAGTGGAAAATTTCTCAACAACGATTTTCACAAATCTGAGAATACTCGCCCGCTCGACACATCATCTCTTCATTATGAGGAAGTCGTGCTTCAAGAAGTTTTCTCTTCGGATTTTGTTAGAGAGTACTTTTTCTTTGGTTTTCAAGAGGAAAATCTAAGTTGGTGTCGTCAATCCATGTGATTGGTCAACAAGACTTTTTGTCGGGTTGTTTTCTAGGATCCGAGCATTAATGGAGGGAAATCTTGCTAAATATCTGAGGGATATTAATGCAGTAGTTGAGAGTTGATGAGCGAATATTGTCGTGACCTAATTAAAATATCTATGATCAGATTGTGAGTTATTAGGTGTAGACATCTGGCAGTAATTACTTCTAGGTAGAGGTGGCATTTGTCTCTCCTTTTGGCTATAAATTTGAGGTGGCAATAGAAGAAAAGGGTTCTTGAAGTTTTCCTTTTTAGAAATAAATTCTTTAGTTTTCTATAGTTATAGGAATTATTTTCATTAAAGTTTGTAGAACACTACTTCACTCTGGCATGTTATATTTGTTTTCACTCAAACTATTAATGGATTGGAATCCGACCTCTATTTTAAAGTTCATTTAATATTTGAAGTACAAACTATTTGGGAGAAATATTTGAAACTATGCATGATATGGCCTCTATCAATGTTTCCTTCTTTATATCTTCATTCAAAATTAAACACTATGTCTAGCTTAATCCGAATAGGTTGATTATTTGATTTCCATGTTGTAAGCTTATATGATAAAGTGATAGCCTATAGAAATTAGATTATGTCATTAGAATTCTATGTTTTATTTAAGGTTATTGTTTCTTTGTGTTATGTTGTATGAAGACGAAAGGTTTATGTAGCATTTTAATGTTTTTTTTTAACTCTTGGAACTTCTATGCTTGATCGGACCTTAACGAACACTTCCTTTGGGTAGATTTGAATGAATGCATTGTGCTTGTATATAGCCTCTATTGTTCATTCTCTTCCGAAAAATGAAGGGTTTAGGCATTCTATGTCTATTATATCATTCATAGAAAATAATTTGGGTTTTAAAATATTATAAAAGTGTTGGTGCATCACCACTTTTTCATGTTTTATGTTTATATTTCTTTCTACCTTTTTCCCAAACTCAGAGAAGAGTCAACTTTCTATAAAAATCCCAAAGGTATTCAGTGAGGTGCAAATCGGTCCCCCACTCGTTGAATTTCCCATAATATTGTCCGAGAGGTGCAAGCTTTGATGATCAACATAAACTAAGTTAAATCTAAATTAACATTACCTCTAAATTAAAATCAATTATAAAATTAAAATTAAACTAAAATGAAACTTCATATGTTGATTGTAGGATGAAAGGACGTGATTGCAAGATAACTTGACATGATTTCAGGAGAAATTGAGGTGATTACAAGATATGTTTAAAATGAAAATAAATGTTGTGGTTGTAGGATTAGTTTCAAAATGGAATGATTTCAGAATAAATGACAGGATTGCAAGATGATAAGTATGATTGTAGGATACGCTTGAAATGGATTATTCTAAAACTATCATGACTACATGATATATTTAGAATGGGATGTTGTGATTGCATGATTCAACCAGTATTCATTTTAGATCTCTAAAAGAGTAGAGCACCCAGCTATTAGAAAAATTAAAAGCAAGCAGTAGCATAACCACAGGCTTCACAACATGTGATTTGCATCAAGGGAGAGGAAGAGTAATATTTGGAGGGCTAAGGTATGCAAATAGTAGTATCAGAGGGGATTATTGCAGCATGGTGAAGTACTCATGATAACCCATAGATTCAACAAAAAGAAAACCCTTTACACGACAGAGTATGGGCACAACAATATGTATAAAAGCAAGCATACAACCATTGTTTCTCCCTCGTTCTCTCCTTAGCTTCAGCTCAAACCACTTCTTAATTTCCTCTATATTATTTTTATTTCATGGATTTCTAAGAAAATTTCCTTCCTCTATTAGTGATCAAAGGCGAAGCATTAAATCTAAAGAAAGACAACCATGAATAAAATAACTTTGAAATCTATATTTCATAAAGGATTTGACTAGTGAAGGTTTTTAAAGCCCATAAGGTAGTGGTCAAATGCTCCAAGAATAATCAACACGTAGCCCCATGTGAATTAATTCTAAAATAAACATACAACCATAGACTAATTAAAAATGAAAAAACTATAAGCATGCAGTCATAAACTCATTCACATTGGGTTCACCATTAAGTGTATGCTAAAAACTAAAAAATAATTGAAACTATAACCAGATTTAAAGCATTTCCATCATTACATCAATGTTTTTTTCCAAATGAATACAAATGCAAAATACAAACTAAACTATGCAAAAACTAAAAAAAATGCATTCAAAGAGAAAATCAGCTCCATTATTTTCCTATTTCACCATGATCTTGATTTATGCATTTGATGCTCTCAGATTTTTATGAGTACAAGTGAAACAAGAAGCTGCGATGAATGGAAGAGAGAATTTGATGATTGAAATTGAATCTTGAAATCAAATGTGTATGATTTTTGGTGAGAAGAAAGGGCTTTTATAGATGAATTCACGATGTGAATTCAAGTCATAGGAGAGATGTGGGATAAAACACTAAAGTGGAGAAATGCATATGGAAATTAATTGAAATTGATTGAAATGAGAGAGATAAATGAGATTATTTATGATATGATGTAGGTTTAGAATTATATTTAAAGTATATTTTCAAACTAATGGATGAATTATTTAATGAATTAAATGGATTAAATGATTAAATGATTTTATGTATTTAAATTATTTAATGAAATATGTAAATGGATAAAGGTTCATGCATGAATATTTTGATGATTAATGCAAAATGGAGTAATATGAAATGGATAAGTGACTGATTATGTTGATGGATAAATGGTTGAGTGATTGACTATGCGGATGGATAAATGCTTATAAATGCATTGATGAATGAATATTAGAAAGTATTTAAATGAATTAATTAAATAGATAATAATATCCATTTAATTAATAGATGAAAAATAGGATGATTGTAAGGATAAATTCTAAGTGCCTACACAACCAAGTGGTAAGATAAAACTATCTACTACAAAACTATGTGAACACAAAACCATTGACCCCTCATTTAATATTGGGTAATATGTTTTTACTTTATTAAATTCTTTATCCAATATTAAATTATTATCCTATGTCTTCTACATATAAAATAATAAACCCAATGTTACAATACAACTTTACAAGTGGTCCCAAAATAATTATTTAATGTGGCTAAACACACCCCATAGGTGCACCAAAACTAAATACCAGATAATCCTAGTACTTCATGTCTATGAGCAGTAAGCATTTCCTTCCTATGTTAGTGTTTATTTACCCATGTGAATGAGTGCTAACTGAAGAATGATGGATTATTTTAAACATTGGTCATGAAATATGGGTGGATGTAAGACTAAACATAAACTAGACATCTTTAATCTAAAATCATATTAGATAGTTTATAATTTAAAACTTTTTTTTTTGGAAAAAGTGGCAAGCCACTATAATATATTAATATATAAAATAAAGTATACAAAGTCCTGGTTCAGAGGGCATACCAGAAAGAAAGAACAAGGAAGAAAACCTTCGGTTATAGCCCAAATCATTATAAAATATATGACCCAAGTGTTTCCAATAGATTACAAAATTGTCCCACGGAATTTTACAAATCGAATCCTTCACAGTTCGTTATGACTCACTATACAACCATCATTTAATCAAACAAATATCCATCCTTCTCTTTGTACACTCTACAATGTATATCAAACAACATGGTTGGTTTGATTGTTGTGCAAATGGTTTAGTTTAGTTCCCTCTGGAGACCAACTGTCGATCTCACCAACCATAGAACGGTCACCACTAATGCTTTTCGATTCAACGTGTTGAAGTCTTGACCAGGCCTATCGGCAAGAGTTCATAGTGTCACATCAAAACCTTAAGTCACCTTGATGTCATTCAGCTAAAACACCTTTCGAGCCAACTTATCAGCCTGAATCACACCAATGAACAACATGAGCAGGTCTATCAACATGACCAACACTATTGGTGAACATCTAAGATGTCACCTCGATAGACGGGGTCTCTCTGATGTCCCAAAAAGAATATGAAGACCATACATCTCCAAGAATAACTCTGAAGTACACCTAATGTCCCTTAAAAACATCAAGACCACAACATCACCAAGAGTCACACCGAATAGGTCTATCAGCAAGAACAACACTATCGGTGAATGCCTAGGATGTCACAACGATAGGCCAAGTCTCCTCGAAGTCCCAATAGGTCAACTATAGTTTGAAACACCTCATTAGTAGGATTCACACCGATGTTCAACTAGAACATACTCATTGGAGAAACAAAGTGCTTCACAAGAAGTTCAAAATGTCACATCAAAGTTCCATGTCTCCTTGAAGACCCAATCTAGACGACCTTTCCTTGGATTGGCAAGAGTCACACCGATGAAGTATATCAGCATGACCAACACCATCAGACCAATCGAGAGAACTCATCTTGATGGACCATGTCACACCAACCAATCACCCTCGACCAGAGATCCTCTATCGGTAAGATGCATTCTGAAGTCTCGTGTCAGCCTGACCATCTATTCATCAGCAAGACCTACACTGAATAGACCCATCGATCAGACCAACACTGTCGGTTCAAAATTCTCAAGTCTAACCAAGGACCAATGTTTCCCCAATGATTTGTTCATCGACCAGAGTCTCCTCAATCACAACCAATTAGTCAGACTGACACTATTGATACGATACATACTGAAGTCTAGTGTAAGCCCAACAAAGTCCCATTGGCCAGACTCACAATGATATAACTTTTCGACTAGACTTCTCCTATCGATGTGATTTCGAAACCTCATTCTGATAGCTCATGTCATGTTGACCATTTTTTCATCGGCAAGACTTCCACCGGATAGACCTGTCGACCAGACCAACACTATCGATTCAACATTCTCAGGACTAATCGAGGACCAATGTTACCCCAATGACCTATTCATTAGCTAGAGTCTCCCTGATCACAACCAATCAGTCAGACTAGCACTATTGATATGATACATACCAAAGTCAAGTGTTAGCCCTACAAAGTCCCATCGTCCAGACTCACACCGATATAACTTTTCAGCTGGACTTCTACTATCGATGTGAGTTCAAAACCTCATTTTGATAGCTCATTTCACACTGACCACCTTCATCACCAGGACAAACCAAAGGTCACATCAATATGTTCAAAGAAGCAAATTCATAAGGAGAACTCAGATTGAGTTGAGTCACACTGATCTAACAGACAATTTAGGATCACTATGCAGATTGGGAAAACATCTCAATAGTCACACCGAAATCTCTCTTAGAGGTTCACAAGTCTCACCAATCTAATCACTTCGAGCCTATAGAGATAAACTACCTATCAAAAATACAACCCAAGTGTCTTATTGATTTTTCTCTTTCAGGAGGTTCAGGTCAATACAGTTATAAATCAATACAATATTTTTTTATTACTTCTCTTAAGTTTTCTAGTTCCTAAATATCATTGATATTTTCTTGAAATAAAAATTATTTCTTTTCACACCCCATGTTAGCCAATCGATCAGCAAGAACATTACCTTCTCGGTAGGTATGGGAGATCTAAATATCTTTGAATTCTTCTAGCAATTTCCAAATAATCTGCAACACATACTTCATGGACCAATTAAAGCAACATTTCTCCTTGCAAGCATTAATCACTACCAAAGAATCTCCTTCAATGTGAAGTGCTTTGATGTGGAGTTGTTTTGGAAGGAGAAAACCATGAATTAAATCCATTGATTCCACCATATTGTTTGTACCTAGTGGTAAAATTATTGATCTGGCTACTTTGACATTGCCTCTTGTATCCCTAATGCAAATACATGCTCCTGAAATACTTGGTTTTCCTCTAGAAGCCCCATCAAAATTCAATTTGTAATAGCCTTTCGATGGAGGGAGCCATCTTGTTGTACTTTTGTCTACCTTCACACTGTGATGTTGCATTAGGCTTCCTTTAAAATGAAGTTTTATCTATTTCCAGTTCTTTAAAATGGAATTATCCCATGATGAGAAAACCACCCCCACATTCTTATGATGTTGTGTCCAAATATTTACTACTTTTGAAACTTACTTTTCAACCAATGCATGTATAGTTTGATAAGTTGTTGAGTTTTTTCTGAAAATGCATTTATTCCTTTCCCACCATATGTTCCATATTACCAAAGTTGGGATAGATTTCCAGATGCATGAAAAAAAGGAGGTTTTGTAAAGAATGGGCCACGCAAAAAATAGATCCCAAATGGAGTTTGGCAATGGAGTAGAGTAATTCATTTTATCAAGAACAAAACACCAACAGGATTGTGCAAATGGATAGTGGAGAAATAGATGATCATCATCTTCAAATGATTGGTTACATAGAACACAATTGAAAGGTTTCACAATGCCTAGTTTGACCAACCTTTCACTTGTCAAGACTCTTTTTCTCATCACTAACCAAGAAAAACTACCTACTTTTGGTAGTACCACACTATTCCAATAGAATGAGAATGCCCGCTGAGATTGATTTAAGTTATCCCTACTAATAATTGCCTTGTACCCCTGCTTCACTGAATAAGATCCACTTTTATATGGTGCCCATATTACTCGATTTGCTTCTCCTAATAGGAATATCATTCTGTTGTTCATGATTTGTGACAATAAGTCTTGTTGATTTTTTGAAATTTTCTCCAAAGAAAAATCTTTTCAAAACACTCTCCCTGATGGGGGATCAACATGTTTAACATGATCTATTAATTTTGTTCCCCATAACTAAGAAAACACTGGTATTGTTGATTGCAACTCTTGACAAGTTTGTAATGGGGGATGCCCATTCCAAGAATCACTCCAAAATTAACTTCATTTCCCTTATTGACCTCCCATGAAATATATGATGTAACCACCTTTTTGCACAAGATCATGAAGCACCACATTGTTGATCCTTGGGGAGGGTCAAAAACTTTGAAAATTCTCTTGGGATCTTGGTTGTCAAGATATTTAGACCTCATCAAGGAACACCATTTTGACTCTGGTTTAGTATACATTTTCCAAATGAGTTTCCCACCAAAAGTCTGATTACGTTTTGGAATATCATGTAATCCAACACCTCCTTTTAATTTTTCTAACACCATGTTGTCTAAGGATATTAAAGGAATTTTTTTTGAGTCATTCATATTCCCACTCCATGGAAATTTTCTTATAATTTTCTTAATTTGATCCACTACAGTGTTGGGTGCCCTTAACACTAAAATGAAGTAGTTAGGTATTGCAGAAAGGACAAAATTTATTAAAAGAATTTGACCTGAAAAGGAAAACCACCTGGCTTTCCATGAACATATTTTTTGCTTTATTCTCTCAATAATCTTAGCCCAATAGGTTGGCTTATTGGACCCCATGAAGAATGGAATACCTAAATACTTACAAGGAAGATCCACTTCTTGGAAACCCATAATTCTGATAATTTTCCTTCTTATGGCACCTTTAGCATTGAACACATAAATTTTTGAATTTTGAGCATTGATTCTTTGGCTTGACTTTGAGTATTTATCCAAGACTTCTTTTATTTTCTTAGCTTCTCAGATAGCTTCTTTTCCATATAATAGGGTGTCATCTACAAATAAGTTGTGTGTAACTGACACATCTGTATGAGGGATGAGAATTCCTTGCCATAATCCCTTAGAATGCTTGTCTTTGATGGTCCTACCTAAAGCCTCTGCCATAATTATAAAAAGGAAGGGCGACAATGGGTCACCTTGTCTAACACCTTGAGTTGCCTTAAAGAAACTACAATGAAAAAACCACTTTCCCTAATTCTTCAAGTGTAAATGGTTTGATCATATCTTCATTATCACTTTGGGAGATAAGATTTGGTATTGCAAAAAGAACTTCTTGTTCTTGTTGATCTCCCTGAGTAGCAGATTTAAGGGGTGCAAGAAGACCCATGAAAAAGTTTACTCCCTCATTTTGAATTTCCTCTACCTTATTGATTTGGTTTCCTAAGCTTATCTCTTGTATTGAAAAAAAAATTTTTGAAGCTCTTTTTTGTTGAGTTGATGCATGGAAGAATTTTGTATTACGATCTCCCTCTTTCAGCCATAATTCTCATGATTTTTGCTGCCAATACACTTCTTCTTGCTTACCCAATTTTGACCACAACTATTGAAGGTCCTTTTGTTTGACATAAGTATCTGAGGCCATACCATTTTGAATAATATTCTCGTGTACATATACCAACTGTTTAGCTACTTCTTCCTTTTGAACAAAGATATTTTTGAAAGTGCTAATGTTCCAATCCTTTATCTGCCCTTTAACATGCTGCAATTTTTTGAAGAACTGAAACATTTTTGTACCTTTGTGAACTAGAGCACTCACCCACCACTGTCTTAACAAAGGAAGAAATAAAGGATGCCTTAGACACATCTTTTAAAACTTTAAGGATGGTTTATGAGTTGGAACCCCTGTTGGCTTTGTTATACTTAGTGATATGGGAAAATGATCGAAGCCAATAAAGGGGAGGATCTGAGAAGCCAAGTTTAAATATGCACAAGCCCATTCTTGATAAAATAGGAACCTATCTATTCTTACTGTAATCTAACAGAATTCTCTTCTCCGATTTGTCCAAGTAAATCTTCCTTTTCTAGAAGAATATCCCGGAGTGCATTATCTATAATGAAGAGTCCAAAATCCATCATGGTTTTTTGTAGAGGGAAGATGCCTCACTACTTTTCATTCAAAGAGACAATATCATTAAAGTCCCCTACAACTATAATCTTTTGATTACCCATGTTTTGTGTTATATTTTTCAAAGTATCCCATAATCTCTTTTTATCCTGTGTTTTTGTTGGCCTATAGACATTGATAAGCTTGAATTGGATGTCAAAACTGTGAACATTCATGAGTTGCCAATTATTATCAAAATTTAATAGGTCCACTGTGATTGAACTTGGGTTCCATAAGGAGATTAAACCACCTAAAGCCCCTTGGGTAGGTACTACCACAGCTTTCCATTTGCTCCATTTAAGGGTTGTTGCTTCAAAAACTTCCTTCGATAGTTTAGCTTACTGAATTAAGAAAATGTATGCCCCACTAGCATCAATCTGATGCTTGATGTGGGCTCTTTTGTCAGAGGCATTGATGCCCCTGATGTTCCATGATATGATCTTCATTGCATACGAGGAGAGAAACATTCTCTCCTCGGTCTTGTATTGATTGAGAATCCCCTATCTAAAGTGGCTTGCATGTTTGCTTTAATCTCCTCTTTTAATTTATTTGCCTTAGATTCCCTTCCTCTTTTGGTTGGGGTTTTTTTTATTACCACTTAAGAGATGGGTGTTTGAGCTAAAGATAACTCCTAACAAAAATCAAATTCCACTCTTGTATCTATCCCCATTTCCTTTTTGTCTTCAATGCATAAGTCATTTTTATGTGAATCTAGCTGATCTGATTGTGCTCCTGCAATGTCCTCATGAAATATTTCATCTTCTATCTCATCAAAGAGCTCTAAGCCTATCGAATCAAGAATTTTTTGTGATATGTACTCTAAATTATCACATGAGAGACCATTTTCCTATCTTGAGTATTCTCAATAGACATATATCTTATTTTGTTCTAGCACTTAGGTGCACAGAGGGTCTCAAGGTTGGGAAACCCCTATTCTGAATCATACTCTTCTATTCCATAACATATTCTCTTTATTGGAATCCTGTGGGAAGGAAAAACCACATTGGTAAATGGGTGAAGTGTTTCCTTATAATTCTAAATAGGACAAAACAGTAGTCGGATGAGACAATGAAGTTGATCTAGTGTGAAGGAGAGACTAGATGATGAAGGAGACAAGATACCAAGTCTATTATTTTTGCTCAAAAGAGTAAAAGGACGGTCTATGGGTTGTGAATGATCAATATTGTCCAAGATTACTAACTGAATTGGTGTCTCCTTGTCTGACTGGCCCTCATTCTCCTTTTTCCCAAAAGCTCAATTCAGACTTCCTGAAAGACTATCTGCAATCAAGAGAGATAAATCTTGACATTTTTTTTCCTGAACAACCAAATTACTCGCCTTACTAGCACTTGAGGCTTTCCCAGGCTCTCCTCCCTTAGAAAATTTATGAGTTAGAAGGCACACCTCAGCCATGTGCTCTAAAGAATGGCATTGAGAACAACAATTATGACTATTTTTTGATTGTGATCTCTTGTTCCCAAATGCCATGTTTGAACTTAATATCTAACTGATTTGGGAAGGATTTTGTCATATCCAGTAAAATAAAAAATCTAACTGGTAGGGATGAATTAGAAAAAAAATCCTTATCATGTTTAAGGAAAATCCATATTTGGCTTGCCATGAACTCTATTAACTTTAACTCTCTGTATTCAAGAGGTAGAGAATGCAACTGCACCTAGGTAGGCATAAACTTAGCAAAAAATAGGTTGGGCTTAAAGTTTGGCATCCACATATTCATACATAAGACCAAGCTTTCATAGATCCAATATTTAACCTTGTAAACTAAATCTCTCTGATCTTTTGTTTAAAATAACACAACAAAGACTCCCTTCATTTTATCTAAATAAAAAACTTTGGAAACCCCATCCCATTCTTCAAAAATAAAATCTTTTAATAGGTCAATATCAAGAATTTGATCCCAAAACTTACAGATTAGGGCTCGATGGCAAAGATCAGAGATTTGATTTTGGATCAGATCATCAAAAAAATTTATTGCTACCACAGATTTTATATTTGTTGATCTGCCATTATGTGCTAGGCATTGCATCTCCTTTGAGATTTCTACAAGTCGATCTTTCTGAACTGGCATTTTCTAACCTGGAGCCTTCTCTTAGGGTGAACTTTGATTGACAAGGTTTCCTACCAGCTCCCTTTCAGATCTATCCTTCCTTTTCCATTGTAGCTTTAATTTCTTTTTGGCTCTGGTATTCTTTTTCTTACATTTCTTTTTCTTAGGGTTTGTAGATTGAGGATGACTCTTTGAGGCCAGTGCATGATTATCCAACCCTTGCATTGAATATGTCTCAAGAGGCAATTGCCTATCCTAGCGAGCAGGTTCAGAATGAATCTTTGACCCTTTCCTATTGTCTACTTTTGCATGATATCCTATGTTCCCATTCTGGTTTTTTCCTTGTGATTTTGGACTGAAGGGAACCCCTTGTGTATCTTTTTTAGGGCATGCATGTTTATCAATACTTTGTCTTGTGTCTTTTGATTGATGATCTTGAATCTATATATTTTCTCCCACTTTAGGATCTTTAAGGCCTGCTTTAGAATCTATGTATCTTTGATCTAATGATTTTGAGTGTATTTCTCTTAGACTTTTGTTGAAAAATGATTTTTTCCCATTAGGAAATCGATCATCTTCATATAAATCAAAAATAGGTTGCTTATTCTTGCTAAGAATTCGGTGAGCAGGAAATGGCTTCCAGTTTAGCCTTGTAAAATGATGTTGTGACACGTTGGAATGAGTATCTGCATGATTTCTGTGTTGATTACCAGTGGGACCCCGAAGCTGAGGGTTTTGTTTAGAATAACCTGAAGCTCATGCAAATTGTGCATGCATATTCCTATCACTGTCTGGAATATAGTCGTTAGGTTGCCATTGCCGATGCTATGCCATATTGCTTATAGTTGTTGTTGTACATATTTATAAGAACCATAAAATAATTTTGTAGTTTAAAACATTGTAATTTGAAATAATTTGATATTTTGACGTTTAATGAAATCCAAAGCTATCCCGACTGATTTCCAATGCCTTTAAAAGGTGATTCAACACTGGGGATAAAAAAATAAATTCAACACAATATTCTAAGAAGGTCAGTGACAATATTTTGATGGTGAGAGAAAAGGATCCCATCATTCAATATGATGCAGAGTGGTAGGGATAGAAAACACCCAAATATAATGTAAAATACCCTCTAGCACTTAGGTTTCAACAAACTTCCACAAACTATGGTGAATTAGGCACTTTTCTGTCAAAAGGCTAGTAGCCTTACCCGGTAGGACAGTCAATATAAAAACCACATGGATTATTTTCAAGGCACCAAACCTATGAATTCAGACATCCACAATGGACCCCTACAAAGTTCCAAAACCTTTCCTCTTGACTGTCAAGGCATCACTCACAATGGCCCTTTCTACCACTACTCCAAGAGGCCTAATTCACAGACCTACACCTGGGTCTTGACTATCTAGGCTCTCCCCTTCACCCCAAAGCCAAAAAATGAACTCCTACAGGTTTTTCACACCTATCACCATCATTCCTAAGTGCCTTTCAAACAGATTCTTAAAAATAAAGCAAAAACTCACTTTTTTGCTTGTCACATGGGCTTGCCACATAGAGATGTCAAGCCAAAACATTGCACCATTTGCCTCCAAAGTTCTTGCTGCTCTCCAAGACCTTTGATACATAACATTTAACCCTCATACCTTCCATCCCACCAATATTTTGCAATGCTATAGTGTGGGAATGGAAGATGCATCCATTTTTTGCTCAAAACCTTGATTTTGAGGGTTTTCAAACCACCCGAGAATAAAATTAAGATATCTCCCTTATTACTCAATGAAATATCACCACTCCAACTCCAAAAGAAAGCTTATTCAATTAAATTTCCAACCATTACACCCTTCAACCATAAAACAGAACGTACAGATCGTACCAAGTACGGGATCAGCAAATTCTAGAGGAAAACATGGGGTTTGAGACCACCCGGTAGTAAAATGGCAATATCTCACTCAATTCTCAATGAAATCACACCATTAAAATGAAAAAATAAAGGTGATTCAATTATATATACAATCATTACAGGATTATAACATGGAACAACATATAAAGTCCGTACAATGCACGGGATCAGCAGTTTCTTGATGAAAAACTCAAAAACAGCAATTTCTCCTTTGAAAACTCCTTCTCAACTTCTTCAACAACCTTGCCTCGACCAAGAGAGGCATATTTGAAGCCTCCTAACTCCCTCCAACTTCCTCCAACTACCATTTTAATCAGTTGGTCGTTGGAAACACATTTAGACTTCACTTAAACACATAAATGCCTAATTAAGGCAATTTAGACAATTTTCACTAACTTGCCTACAAAGATGCTTCCAAAATATGTGAAAGGAATACAAGACAACTAAAATGATTAAGGTGACTCCCCTCAAGTGTCTAGATACAACAAGGCATCCTTATTTTGTTAATTTTCCAAAATGTACTAGACTTACAAAGGAGGATGGAGACCTTGTTTATACAAAGAGTTGGTCACCAAGACCAAAATTCCATCAAAAACTTAGGAGACCTATTAAAAAGCATTGAAATGGTCCTTAGGACCTTATTCTAACACAAAAATAAGAAACAAAACATAACTAAACATTCTAGGTCCATTAGACCCATGGGTGCTCCTGCACCACAATATACTCCCTATATTCTTCCTGAGCCTAATTTTCTTAAGGTACAAAGATAGTTTTGTCTCTAAATTTTTAGTGGATGCTAGAAATGTAACTCTTGGAACATTTTCTAGAAATATTTATATGTAGTAGAAGTGATAATGTCTGGCAGGATTGTATCCTACTTATAGAAAATATCCCTTAGCTAATGAAATATTCCATGGAACCATCTTTCAAAGAAACTACTAAATTTAATCACTAGCAATGAGAGAGAAATTTGAAGTCCCTTCCACACTAAATTAGGGTGTCTCTAACCACCATCCAAGACTTTTGGCATTTACTCAATACTCACCACCTAAATATACACACAAGGGGCATGTTGCGTATTAAAGTAGAATTTGTCTTAATATATAAACTATAAATAAAGAGAGTTGTAAATAAAGAGTAACCTTAAATCACAGTTTAAACAATAATTAGACTCTTTTATAAATATCCATTGGGACTGAGAATATATTGTATAAAATATCAGTGCAATATTCACTTTGTAGATGAAAATATTCAAACATTGAGATTTATACAAAACCAATAATCTTACACATAACCTAATAGCCTATTTAACATATTTGTTCTTATTGAGATTGGATGTAATTCATTATGACTTCTAATCCATTTTAGATAATTACAACCTTTATCTCAAAGCCAAAATGTTACATGATAGTGAGTCTCTAACTCCTAGTAACTAGAGAAAATTGAAATCTCTACATAACTTAGGAAATCTTATAGTATGCTGACCTGAAATGCAACTCAGACCATATTGATCATACCAAATTATCCTCTTTATCAGTCATTTTGTAGAATGATATGAAGAGAGATATGAAGTTTTTTATTACATTGTAATCAAAACAATTCTTCAATATTGCAAAAGAATGTCCAAAGGCTAATATTTAGGAAAGGTTGTGCAAGCTCTAGTAGCTACAAAAATTCAATGCAATTGATGTAATGTAAGACAATTTGTTAGATTTCAAATGGTCAATTAAAGGGTACATCTAAACATTGAATGAATTTCGAAAGAAGATCAATGATCCAGTAAATTAGGCTTGATATGATGTTGAATTATTTATCACTTTAATACAATTGATTAAAATAATTGATAATTATTAAATTCAAATATAAAACATGAAAAAAATCATTGAAATTCTTCAAAACATAGAAATAATCATTCAAATTATAAAAATTAAATTTTAAAACATACAATTTTAATTTTCTATGTCAATAAAAGAACAAAAAAGTGATATATTTGTCAAAAAATGATTGAAATTCCTTTAAAATATAAAAAATGTGTTTATCTATCAAATAAAGTACTATTTCTAGGGTAATATAGAGCATGTGGGTCCAAACTCATGAGATGCACATGCTTTTGACCATTTAATAATTTTGACATAAAAAAAATTGGCCACATTATAATACGAAAGTCTTATAGCACTAGCATATTATAATTCACTTGTATTATGTGATGCCTCATATATCTCCAACCCTTGGGGTTGGATTTAACTTGAGCATCCAACCCAAAGGATTGGACTTTATTGACAATGCTTAAAGGCATGTTTTCTATGAAATATAGAAAAAACCTAAATGTCAAGCATGGTTTCCATCAGGGTTGCACAATTTTCAATATTTATATAAAAATTACAACAATAACATCAAGCTCTCTCATATTTCTAATCATTTTTTTGCATTTCCAATATATTAACGTTTTGACATTAAATTTCATTTGTTAGTGTTTTCTTTTTTTTTCCAAAAACCTATGTATAGTATTTTTAGTGTCATTTTTATTCCATTTGTCCAAATTGAAAACAAATTAAATTTTTAAATCCTACACTCTATTTTATACACATTCAAAAATATTATTTTTCAAAAAAAAGTCAGAGGCGTGCACTCAAATTTTCATTTTTAGGATGTGTCCACTTTCAAAACTGATAAAAAATAATATTTTGATTAAAAATTAAAAAAAAGGCATAAACAACATGAGGTTAGGTAATTTTCTATCGAAGGAATTTTTGAAATACTTTAAAAATCAACATTTTAGGAGCACATCGGATGCTATGTTATATTTTTTTGATAAAAATAGGAGCACTTTATGTGCTCCCCCTATTTGAACCTCTTAACTTTCACCAATTTTTATAAAAAATAGTAGTTTAGAAAGTAGATTTTGAGCACTATGAATTTATTTTTTTGTTGCATCTTCAAATTTTGATTATGGCTATCTTTAATTTCTCATGGTGTTTTGGTCCCTATTTTCAAGAACATACCCAAATGAAACCTATAAATTATGTATATCTCCTTTAGGTGAGGAAGAAACAAGATCCACTTCAGTAATATTGAAATATGTCTCTATTGTTTCATTTATACTCTTTTGTACAATTGGATTTTCTACTTCCACATATACTTCGGTAATATAGCATATTTAGGCTGGAAAGGATTTTGGAGTAAATCAACAACATCATCTTGAACTAAGGAAAAATAATTATTATTGGTTTTCCTTTTCTTTGACAAATCTTGTTGCAACTAGGGAGAGGAAGGACCAAGTGAGAAATTCAAATCATTTTAGAGAGATAGATAAAGTATAGTAGTTGGAGTGGTGAAAGGATGAATAACATTATGAAAGGATATATTCTATAGTGAAGGAGGGGTGAAATTTGGTGAGATTAAGGTCATAAGATAAGATAGTGAAGAAGAATAAATGATTGATGAGTGTGGTGAAGTATAAAAAAGGATATCAATTTGTGCAATAAAAGCATTAAGATCTTTTTGTTGGTCATTATCAAGAGGGGGTTATTAGAAAATGAGGAGTCTACTTTTTCATGTCCCACTAAAGAATAGGATAAATTTTATTATTTTTCACCTCTAATTTATTTATTTTACCTTTTGTATCTTCTCTACATGAATATTTGGGAACCTTTTTCTTTGAGGGTTCCTCACCATCATCTCCTCCTTGAGTAGCTTTTTGAGATCTAGTTCAGTGAGAATAAGAAGTCTAAGAACAATAAAATAATTCTCATTTAAATTCCTCCTTTTTTGAAGGTTTATATTTATTTGAGTCTTTAGTAGTTATTCTCCCTATAGTTATTTTATTTTTCTCATTCTTCTAACCTCTATAGAACATAATAAAAGGAGGGTAAAACCTTTATTAAACCAAGAAAGCAGTACAAAGCCAAGAGAAACAAGCCACTCACTAGGGGACAAAGGAAAAACAATCAAGCAACACCCAAAACACATCTCATATCCTCCAAAACCAAGTCTTCGGGATCCCTAGAAAGACCATATGAAAGAACACTCCAATAATCCACTTTCCACGTTCCCCTCTACTCCAAAGCCCATTTAGCCAAACCATCTGCCACCTTATTCCACTCCCTAGGGATATAACAAAAGGTAATAGAGTCCAAGGACTCCCCCAGGGGGATGATCTATCTAACCACACCCGCCAACTGCCAGTTAACATCCTCTAGATGCATCTTCTCCAGCAAGTCAATTACAATTTGGGAATCAGACTCGTAAACTATCCTTCTCCAACCAAGGGCACAAGCCCCCTTCAAATCCGAGAGAATAGCCAACGCCTCCATGAAATTATTAGAATGCAGGCCACAATACTCAGAAAAGAAGAACACAACAACTCCAGAGAAGTCCCTACCAATGCTCCTGATCCTAGCATGGCCATTATTACCTCTAGAGGACCCATCCCTATTTATCTTTAGCACCCCAAAGGTGGAGGCATCTAGTGGCCATCTCTTTGAACCTTCTTTCTAACACTTCGACCAAATCCATGCCTCCTCCCATCCTTGGCACAACAAGAGAGCCCCAAACTCCAAACAGTCCTCATATCTTCAGGGTCCATAGGGGCCGAGTGGTCACACCTAACCGAAAAAGTCTCTTGTAGAGCTCCCAATATCCTCGTCCAGACCTGCATCACCTAAAGCTTCTTATCCAAGAAAATCTTGTGATTGCACTCCAACCAGATCTTCCAAATGATAAAGCTAGGACCAATTAACCAAGTAGTGTGAAGAAATGAAGTCTTAGTTGTAGAACTCCCCAGCCTACTATAGAAGTCCTCAAGAGATAAAGCATGGCAACACAGTTGAATCCAAAGACCTCACCAAAAATGCCAAAGCACCCTAATAAAAGGGCATTGGAAGAAGAGATGGGAAGTATTCTCTTCACTGTTAGCGCATAAAACACACACTGAGGGGCCTTGAAAGACCTACTTCCAAAGATTATCCTAGGTTAGGCATCTATTATAAATCACCAACCAGGAAAAAAAGTTACACTTGGGCCAAGAGAACTTTTTCTAGATCTACTTCCACTAGGTAACCCTTGTGCATCCAAAAAAATGTTCATCAAGAACCCTATACCTAGAGGCCATAATGAATTTTCCTTTTAGGTCTCCACCCTAAGCCAGAATATCCCTCTCTAAAAGGGAGCTATAAACCCTACAATCCAAGATGCAATAAAGCTCCTTACAATCCTCCTTCATACCTTTAGGCGGCCACTCAAGTGGGTCTTTCCACCTGCACACCAAAGCCCAATCCAGAACCTGAGGAGACTTGAAAGCAACCACATGAGATCATCCTGCATCTAAAAAGTTTATTTTCAAGTCCTATAAATGAGGATGATGTCCATCCCAAGAATCAAACCAGAAGAGAGCCTCTGAACCCCGGTTGCAAATCCAAAACAAGCCTTGCTTAATCAACTTGGCTCCCCTCTTGAGGTTGCTCCAAACCATAGATCCTTTACCCGTGAGAGAGTACCTGGGAACATTCTCTCCATCCACAACCCCAAGGTATTTTGAGGTGAGGATCTTAGCCTAAGTTTTTTGATGTTGAGAACACCACCTCCAATAAAGTTTAGTGACCAAATATTTCCTATTCAAATCAGCTTGATGAATCCCAAGGCCACCCTCTTGCTTCAAATGACAAACCACATCCCACTTGACTAGACTCCACTTCCATGAAAGAGGATTTCCAGACCAAAGAAACTACCGATAGAGGGCCTCAAATTCCTTCACAAAGCTAGCAAGAGAAAATAAAACAAAGCACCTATACACAGGGAGAGCTTGCACCACAGACTGCAAAAGAGTCACTCTCCCTACAGTAGAGAGCCATTTGAACATCCAATGATTGACCATTTTTTGAAACTTCTCAATAACGTCTTGCTAGAGCACTTGAGGTAAGGATCAGATAGCCAGAGGAATGCCAAGGTAGACAAATGGGAGCAAGCTACCCTAGAACCTAAGAATGCCAGTAATCCTCCACTGAATGAGGTTAGGAGTGTTAAATAAATAAATAAAAGACTTGCCTTCATTAATGCTTTGGCCCAAAGCCACCAAATAACAATCTAAGGCCCTCCTTATATTGACCTCTTCATATACTCTAGCAATGCCCATAAGCGTTGTGTCATCCACAAACTGGAGATGTGAGTGGGGGGGAGATTTGTCCCACCACCAGCCCTGAATCAAGCCAAGCTCCAATCAATATTTCAAGAATCTTCCATTCCCTTCCGCCATTAGAATAAACAAGTATGGAGATAAACGATCACCCTATCGAAGGCCCCTAAATGCCCCAAAACATTCAGAAGGCTCACTATTGATGAGCACATAGAAGGAATAAGTCATGACATAGCTCAAGACCCAATCAATCCAATCATTTCCAAATCCAAAAGTTCTCAAAATCTTGGCTAGAAAATCCCATTTGACATGATCATAGGCCTTTTCCATATCAAGCTTAATGAACATAGCCTTTTCCTTGGAGGAGGCCATAGAATGTACAGTCTTTGTAACAATGACCACACCATCCAAAATTTTCCTACCAACCACAAACCCACCTGTTCCTCAGAGATCAACCTATCTAGCCATGGATTCAAGCACTCAACAATCAACTTGGTGATGATTTTGTACACTACATTGTAAAGGGAAATATTCCTAAAGAGATCCAAAGAATCGGCTCCCTCATGCTTAGGGATGAGAGCCAAGAAGATGGCATTAAAATCTCTAAGCATTTGCTTATTTTGTTGAGATTCCAGAATAAGCTCGAGAAGGTCAATCTTGATAACCTCCCAAAACTCCTGAAATAACTCCATTGGGAACCCATCAAGACCAGGAGATTTACCTTTCCTCATCTGAAACACAACCTTTTCCAATTCTGGTAGAGTGATTGGCTTGAGGAGAGAACAGTTCATTTCCTCAGTCACCAAGGGAGGAATACAAGATAGGATTGCATATTGATCCTCACTGATAGGAGTAGAATCATCATGGAAAAGAGAAGAGAAGTACCGAACAGAATCCTTAGAGATTTTAGTGGAAGAGAGAAGAGGGTCCCCAATTCGGGATTTCATAGAAGTTATAATGTTTCCCTACCTTTTATCTTTAACCAAATTGTGGAAGAAGGATGTATTTTTGTCCCCCTCCTGCAACCAATCAATGTGAGAATTTTTCTTCCAAAAAATATCCTCGTGCAACTCCCATTCCTCCACTTCTTTTACAATCGCAACCTCTAGCCAACTCAACTCCTCAGTAAGCCCCTGATCTCGAATCTGCTAAGTGATGGAATCCTTGAGTGCTCCCGAGCAACCCTTTTAGCCAGGAAAACATTACCAAAATGGTGTTTGTTCCAATGTTTCAGCCTATACTTGACATACTAGAGCCTCTTTGCAAACTAATACATAGCAATACCAAAATTCAGCATTCCATCCCTCCACCACCCAGGGACTAGGTCATGGAGAGATGCATCCTGAAGCCACATGAGTTGGAATTTAAAAGACTATATCGTAGAAGACCTCACCAAAAAAGAAGAGAGTTTGATTGGCCAATTATTTGAACCCTGCCAGTCCAAGATCTTAGAACTAGTCACCCATCTATTGCCAACCCAAAATTTGGACACCAGGAACCTATCTAACCTTTCAAAAATGGCAGCATCCCCAATCCTCCTATTATTCCAAGTAAACACCCCATTTGAGGGTTTGATCCACCAAGTTCATAGAGGTCACATTGTCCCTCATGAGGTCAGAGAAGGAATCCAAGTGGAAAGTCCCACCCCTTTTCTCATCCAGAGACAAGATCGCATTAAAATCACCTACAATAATCCAAGGAAGAAAAGGCTCCAAGGAACGCAAGAATCTAATTTGCAACCACAAGTGAATCTTTCTGGGAAGATTTGTAGGAGCATACACATTAGAAATAAGAATTCTCACACCTAACTCCAAACTAGAAGAAACAAGGGAAATATAACATATGTCAAAAATCCACCAGATGGGAATGACCTTGCATGGGTCCCATAAGTAGGCAAGACCCCCTGAGCTGCTCAGTGCTCCAAAACATTGACAAAGACCTCTACCCCAAATTTTAGGAACCAAATTCAACATACCATCAACGGACAACTTAGTCTCCTGTAGGAAAACCAAATCAGGAGAGTGAACACGAATCAACTCACAAATAGCCTTTTGTCTAGGGATGCTATTCATAGCCCTTACATTCTAAAATAGTACAATCATCTTTGTAGTTGGGAGAAGTGGGAATCAATAGTTCTCACTGAGCTAGACTCAACCAAAGTCTCCCCAATCAACTTAACCTTTTCATGATCCTTCTTCCTTCCAAATTTAAGAGTCTTCTGTAGAGCCCCCTTTTTGAGGGGTTTTTGTTGTAGACCCAAAGCTAAGAAAAAGGTCTTGCCTTTACTAGACTCCTCAGCAACCTTTTCAATGATGGTCCCAGAACTAGGAGGAACCGATACCAAGTTTATGTCTAATGATAAACCAATTCCCCCACCCCTAGATATTGAGGTAGGGAGCTCAATATCCATCTGGCACATTTGACCCCTTGTTGGGGTCACACTAGAAATAACATTTGACCGATCCACTGAGCATTTCTCAGCAATAGAACTATATACAATTTTCATGTCAAAGGGAATCCCTTCTTCTTGAACCAAACCCTCAAAAGCTTCGAACCTGTTGAGGGATTCCTCTTCCTACCTTTCCTTGACAGTCCTCTTCTGGCGTATGTTCCTATTGTAAGGTTTAATAGGCACAAAACCATCCTTATCTGCCACTCCCCCTACATGGGGGACTTACCCTTATCCATCTTCGAGTCAGCCTGATGAGGAGCATAAGTCGATCTAGTAGTATTTGAAGCTTTGGGACACAATCACTGCAAGTGGTCATACTCATGGCATACGACATCGAAAAGGTAATGCCTCATAGTCTAATTGCTCAATCTAAGAAGTTTCTCTAATGCTCATGGGCACATAATCTAACAATGGGTTATTCAAGTCAATTTCAACACAAACACGAGCACAAGAAAGAACCCTTTTATTCAAAGTTTGTCGAGAGGGCTCAATAGGCTTACCAAGCAAGAGAGCAATCACTTTCAAAATATCTCTTCGCCAGCACTCCAAAGTAAAATAAGGGAGATGTACCCAAACTAGAATGCAAGAAGGGAGCACCTCAGCAAATTTGAACCACATGTGCCATGGTTTAATGAATAAACCCACCTGATTATAAACATATGGTCCACCCTCAAAAGCTTGATTTCTATCAACAACACAAGAAAATTCCACCATGAAAATATTGTTTTCTGCCAACAAGATATAGAAATCACCCTCAGGGTTCAAAGTTTTGCAAATCCACAAATCGAGAAAGGGAAACGAAGCTTGAATCCCCATGAACTTACAAATCAAAACATGGTTACAATAGTACTCCACATCCTCCACTATAGACTCAAGTTGTATCACAAGCACTGGTCGATCATTTGATCTCTCTAGACACCCATTTACTTTTTGAAGCTAGAAGCCATCGTTTCTCATCAGACCCTCACCAAATTAACCCACATTCATAGAATTTTGACTTCCTCCAGGAATAAATGAACCATGATCAGGATTATCAACTAGCATATGCCCCTCCATGAGGAATGACACACACACCCGTCTGAGAAGAGAACCACCGGTAGATGATATAGGCAAACACCAAAGAAAAAGCAGCCTTACCCAAGGCATGCAAAGGAGAAAACACAAAAAGGATCCAAAATCCCTTCTTTATGAAAGGAATGAGATCCCCTTACAAAGGACGCAGCCAAAGAACCTCCCACACCACTCCACAGGTCATCACAACCCACAAAAGATTAGAAATAACTGATGCCAGGCAAAAAGAGAACAAGAAGCAAGAAAATATAGATGAAAAAAGATCACCACAGCCATAGACAAGAAAATACCCCTCATGTGCACATAAAGACTCCACAGACAGTCGAAGGCTGAGCTAGGCCACATAAACCCTAGCTCACCCATGATTCTTCATAGTGAATGCCCATCCTCCATCTGCCAAAAAAATCCTTCAATCTAATTCTTGATAGTTGAAATAAAAAATCCTAACCTTTATAGAACATAATATATCATTTACTCAATATATTAAATTTAAGTATTTTCCCAATTAAGCAGTGGGAGTGGCTAAATTTGAATCTTTTCAAAATAAATAGGATCAATTAAATTTCACCCATCATCTTCAATTCCTTTAATATCCTAATCCAATCTAAAGCCAATAATTTTCTAAAGTGTGAAGTTCCAGGAAGGACAAAATTGCAAGGAGTGAAGTTAGGAGGGGAGATTATTTTACAATTCTTACATGAATTGGAAACGGTAGGTAAAACCTTTATTTTTCTTTATCTATATGTTAAAGTTCTTTAAATCATCAGGGACAATGATTCACGAGGGGGGAAGTATGTCACACCCCATCTTGTTGTTACTGATTTACTTTTACCTTGACGAGTAAATAGGATGGTAAATGCAATCATGATTTTGATATGTTTTCTAAATGAATGGAATACTTAAATAGGTATTATGTGAAAGTGTTGATAAATGATTTGAAAGAGTAATTATGTTTACACTGATGATGAACATGTATTGCTATATGGATATGCTAAAGTTTTATGATGCATATGGATTTATTATGAACATCTAACTACCATTGCAAATGTGTTAATCTGGTTGCATGCATAGGTTCAATCCTCCAGAAGGGAGGGGAAGTATCACTCAAGAGAAGTGATTGGTCAGATAACCCTAAATGAAACCTATTTAAGCTTACACACACTCACAATAGAATGGTTGAGTCAAGTCGTAGTGTTGGGAAATGGTAAGTCATCCTTAACTTTGATGTGTTTGCATTAGTAAGGTCTCAATTACTGTTGAGTGCATTATTGGATAATGTTTATGTGTTTTGAGCTTATGAGTTCTTCTTTATATCACTATGCTTTAATTGATGAGGGGAACACACATTGAATGCATGTATATATGTATAAATGCATTATGCATATATCTCCTATCAATGGGATAGTGTTTGTGTATGTACTTGATTGTGCAATCAAAGGTGTATATATATAAGATATATACATATATCCATATGTATACATGTGTCAATACGTATGTATGTTTGACAAATGGAAATGTCCATACAAATGAATCAACATATGTATACGTATGGTAAGTGTTTCCTATAGACTGTAGACTATTTCAAAGAGAATAACCGCACCATAATATGAACTCCTGGAAGCAATAAAACTCTATTATACCTGTAATTTGATTCTTATCTTTCAAGAATGTGCACATTTGAACCCCTCTTTAGCTGCTATCAATTAAAAGGGTCGATCTATAGTATATTATGCTGAGTTTACACTTAGATTTCTTCCACCTTTTAGCTGAGTGAAGTGAGTCGACATGCATGAAGAAAGGTGTCCACTAGCATGCCTTTTCTATAGGATGCAATGTCTCAATTTCCTGTATAAATAGAGAGGCTAGTTATCTCATTTGGACACATTATTCTGCATTACATTTCTACAAACTTATTCTACTGCAAATAATTTGAGAGTTGCATTATGTGAGAGCTAGAGTTATTTTGTGAGAGTATAGTATTATTTTATGAGAGTATAGTGTTGTCTTGAGAAGAGGCTATAGTGAGGAATTACTGAGAGCTAGTAAAGTAAGCTAGCAAGCTACTGTCGGAAGGTTGTGCATCAAGTCAGTCAATTAGTTAAGCATATTACAGGCATGAGGATCTAATCTTCTTTTATTTGTCTTGTATTACGAAAGAATGAGTTTGGTTGCTTTGATTGGAATTGCTTAAGAATGCTTGTAATGGTGAATCATAGTATTTTCTTTGGAAAGGAAAATGAAGTTGTTTTATGATTTTCTATGAAAGTGCTTGTATTTACTCCATAATTAGAGGAATTGTTTATCATTAGTATGTATATTAGGAATGACAAAACAAGAATAGATTAAGGTTTATTCATAATGTGAGACGTAACAATGTGACGAAGTGACTTGACACTATTGGATTATAATGTTAGGAGACCTTAGGAATGATAAGGTTTAGTTGTACATCAACAATTGGAAGAAATGATAGGATGAGTCATTGCTAATTAATACTAGTATGCTCACTTGATCATTTCTTAAGTACTAGATAAAACCCTAGGTTGGGAGTAAGCTATTTGGGTTGAGAAGTATATTGAAACCCGGGTTAAGATTAACCTATTAGGTTGGAATATTACTTGATTACCAATTGGAACCAATAGCTTAAGTATAACTTGCTTGGATGGGTTGTATGTTATTCTTGTTAGAACACATAGGTTTAGGTTAACCTACTTAATTACGCTAATTGTTGATTATTGATTATATCCAAAATTGGGGTATAATAAGGTTGACACTCACCTATGTGAATAAGTAAATCACTTGAGTTTATGAGATACTATGTGTATGGAGTCATAGGTGGGATTACCTATTGAGTTAAAATTGCTACTTGTTTAGTTTCTTTACACTCTTGAGATGAATTCATATTGTTGATAAGATTCTACTCTTGAATGATCCTTTTTACTAAGGATATTACACTCTCGAATGAAATCATCTATTGATATGATTATTAATTGATTGAGGTCATTCATGGAAGAGACTAATCTCTTGATGAGAGTCAGATAATAACATGAGTATTGCTGAGTGAAGTTAGTTATTTATGAGTATTTAATCTATGACTAGATAAAGCTTATAAAGAAAAACTTTATATTATAAAGTTATACTTGGGACTAGATTGTGTATTGAGGAGAACAACTTGTTTACACAAAGTTAATTTGTAAATTAGAAAAAATCATATGTTATACCTAGGATTGTAATATCCATTGAAGGGGGTAACTTATGCTTAGGCTTTATTGGTAGAGATACCATTGTGTTTGGAAAAATGGGATTAGGTTATTTATGAGGTTAGGATTACCTATGGAAGTAATTTACCTAAGTGTAGTATATGAACGGTCATAATCCAAACCGAGTTATAGAATTTTATGTGAATAGGATGATTGTCACTCGAAGTACTGGGTGAGAATACTTTGGCCAAAGTAGTGTAAGTTGCCATTGGTTACACTCTCAGTTTCACTGTATTCCTCTTATGCATTCTAGTTCAGTATTTTCATACTTGTTAGAGAAATAAACGTATGATTAGGTTCTCGTTTGTAGGAAACAACACTAAGCTCAGATAGGCTATTTTTATTAGGTTTACCAACCAATATCTTCATCGAAGGGTAGGGCCATCTTGTCATATGTGACAGATGTGCGGGGGATTGCATTTGAGTCTATGGTTGGCAAAAAAGGGCTTGAATGATGCTTCTCCTCATCAGATGGTGCTCAAGGTTTATGAATGTTTACACCAACATTGGGTACAACTGGAGTGTATGCACTAGAGAGTAGGGACATCCAAAAGGTATGCACCATTGCGGTGAAATCAAGACCAGTTTATAAATCTATTAGTAGATGAAGCTTAGAAGAGATATGTATGTATCAACTATCAAGCATCTGCAATATGATAGGTTTTACACCTTAGTCCCTCACCTAAGGCTTTCCCATTCATTAAAACCAAACCCCTCTTCCTGTCGTTCGTTTATAGCGGGAATTGATCTAGGAAATCATCATATAAATTCCTTTGTAAATAATCAATAAGACCAGAATGCTGCTTTGATGGCGCCATTTCGAACGACCAGGGCTTCTCCTAAAATCAAATTCTTGAACAAACTAGGGCTACCCAAAATGAAATTACACCAAAACTTTGCAATTTCCCACAATTCAAAAGAACCAGTAACCTTACAGTCTTAATCAACAAGACCCCTGACCAACACAATACAACCCTCTACAAAAAACAGATTCAAACAAAAACTGTGGCATAGAAGGTAACTCACGGGATTTTGCACCTTGGAGAAAACCAAACCTCACTGTAATTGCTTGAAAAACTCAATCTCTGGCACTGGAGTCCTGGACCGCTTCGAAAACATTTGAATGCCTTTGTGGTGAAGATAGAATGGAATTAACTACTAAAAGTCGATGAAAAATGGCCAATAGACGTCTCATCTGCCATTAAAGCTCACTTGCATGTTGTGCCAACGACTTCAATCGTATTTGATGCAAATTTAAATCCTCATCGTTGATATCTTGTTCTTGTCAGATCATCAATGATCAAATGACCATCTTCAAAAGGCTGAGAACATCTCCATATCATTATCGAGGGCCCACCATAATACACAGTGCCAAAGGAATACACGTGGCATCTGTCCGTGATATCACAATCACTAAACACCCTTCACTTTAGGATCACACGATGGCGGGCAACCATGATTCCCTCCATCGGCGATCATGATCATTCACAATAGTGAGAAGAACCAAAACCTATCCGTCGAGCAACTTTTCATCAAGGCTAAAACATCACCATCGATCTCAAGCATGTGCATCTCACATTTGGTTTAGTAACCCACTCTATAACGTACTAAAGTTTGATACAAATATTAAGCACTTTATTTACTCCTTTTCAGCATCGGCAACTTGGGACACGTGGCGCCCGCCCATGATATCGCAATCACCAAGCAACCAGCGGTGATGTCATCACGAGATCGCGGGGAACGATCAAGATCAACCATAGGGAGATCAACGGTCACTAAAAATAACCCCTGCAAAATAATACAATTACTTAAAATAAAAGAGGGGAAGGGGACACTGCCTAGGACAATGACAAATGATGGCTCAAAGTTGTTCTAAAACATAGGGCACGGTTCGACCCAAACTTGAGAAATAAAAGGTCAGGCGAAATATTTAGCATTTTTATTAAAAGGGGCCCGGCCTAGATGATTCAATGGGACATAAGTTGTTTTGAAACCACCCTCAAAAAGGTAACGTCAGAAAAGACCCAACCTAAAGATATACATTATGGCAGGTTACTAAAGCGGATGTGAGATGCATGTGCTCAAAATCAATGGAGGTGTTATAATCTTGATGAAAAAGTTGCTTGATGGTTATGTTCAACAACGATGACTGTTATGAATGAACACGATTAATGATGATGGAGATCAATGGTTGTTGTCCATCGCGTGATCAAAAGATGCGAGGTATTTATTGATTGCGATATCATGGGTGAGCGCCACATGTTTTCCTTTGGCGATGCATAGTGTGGTGGGCCCTTCATGTTGAGATGGAGATTACATTAGTCGTTTTGAAGGCAGTCGTTCGATGCTCTGACGAAAGTGAAGGATCGACGATTGGGATTTGAATTCGCATCAAATGCGATTGGAAACTTGGAGCCTTTGGCGTGGCATGCAAGTGAGCTTTAATAGCAGATGAGACGTTTGTTGGCTCAATTCGATCAAAATTAAGTAATTTTCCTTCATTCTATTTTACCACAAAATTATAACAGATTTTGGTTGTGTCTTGATGACAGTTTTGGGCCACTTTTGGCACACGTTTCTTGAGGTTTGGTGGCTGGCCAGTGCATCAACCATTTTCCAGTGGATGGGAAAAACAAGAAGATTCTCATGGGACTCAGTTATTGTAACAAATTTTTGAAATATCATAAGGGGGTCCAAGTGACCGGTGACATGTATATTTCTGGCCCAATGCTTGTTTGCTCCTTCATTCTCTATAAGAAGGATTTCAAGGCCAGAAATACGAGTTAGCAAGTTGGATAATTTTAGGTCTAGTCTAAGTAAAGTTGCAGAGCGAATTGTAAAGGGCCTATTGTCTTAGTGAAAATATTGTTTTAGATTTTGTGTCATTCTGTAGTAGGTTTTAAACTCATTAGATTTTCATGTTTCAGGACAGTACTAGCATCTGAATGGAAATTACTCATTTCAAACTCATGTCTCTCCATTATATAAACATATCATTATTTTTAATAAACTGATCAAGGGTTATTTTGTTCATTTCTAAGTTATGGATGTTGAACTGTTAGTTTATTAGCTTTTGTTATGTTTTGACTAAAAATCCTGATATGATTCATGAAGTGCAATATAATATAAAATATCATGGAGACTTGGAGTGCAATATAAAATATTAAATAAAATATCCTGAACTTGAAGTGCAATGATTCACAATTTATTTGAATACAATATAAAAAATCATCAATTATTGTTTGGAATATGATTCATGTAGTGATTGAGTGTAATATAAAATAAGATTGTAAGATATCATGAAATTGAAGTACAATGATTCACAATTTTCATTTAATAGAATATAAAATATCATCAACTATAGTTTGGACTTTGGAACAATGGAAATTGATTCAAGAAGTGCAGTAAAAATACCTAAAACTTGCTAATTCTCTTCCATTTCCCAAACAGAGTCAAGGTTCTCAAACCGATGCTCATCTTTAGATAAAGTAAAAGAGTCATCTTGATTTAGAGACTGCTCTACACTTTGTTCGACCTGTGTCTCAAAATCAGCATTCATTGTTTGATTTGTGTCAATTTCAATATCATTGTCATCTTGATCTATCCCAGGCCCATTGCCACTGCCACTAGTACCACCACCAGTATCGATGGCTCCTGAAATTGGAGAGCCTGTGTTGCACAACCCGACCCCTCTTCTTTCACATGTGGACCTCCAAATTGTGAGTGCCCTTTCAAAAGGAAATTTTTTGACATTATACGTAGTTCCATTCATGCAATTTTCCAAATTCTTGTCCAGTTTGTTTCTTAACTTTGATTTCAAAAACCCCAATGTACTGAAAACTCTCTCATCCTCCACCGACCCCAATATCATTGTTTGACATAAATCAACAAGTTTGAAATATTCTGACATCGAACCATGGAATATTTCACTCTGACCTAAGCTTGTCCAAACCTTTTTTATTGATCCCAGTTCAAAGGCCTTCTCCTTGCCCATGGAATCAAACTGGTCCCTCATAGCTATTGCAAAACTCTGATGTTGCTTTCTAAGCTTATTTTCATTTAAAATTCCTTCTATTGCTTGCTCATTGTATGTTACCTTTTTCAAAAACTGTTCGATCATGATTTTTACTTGATCATGAAAATATTTTGGGTTATCTTAGTTTACCCGAAATTGAGGATACACAATACCCATGGCTTCAAGTATTTCATGTCGAGGGAATCTTTCACAAATCTCTGAGGAAAGAGATTTTGCAATTTCCTTCAAATTATCACTAACAGATTTAACAATGTCATTAAAATCTTCCTCGTTAACAAGTACTTCTTTTCTAGAGCACCTGGTTGTCTTACAATGGTACATTGGTATCTCATATCCACGTACACAAATACATAAGTGCCCGCTTGCATTAAACTGTAAATAATTATTAGGATTATTCAAATCAGTAATTTTCTGCCACATCAAATAATTTGCACCTTCTTGTGTTAGATCTAGATATAGATGATCAAGGGCCAAGCATGTAAGTTTACGTAGATTGACATATTCATAAATATACATAGTTCTATCGTGGGCTTTCTTAACAAGATTGTTCATCTCATCCAGCATGGGGAGAAGACTAGCTAAAGTCAAGAGTGTCTCTATATCACTTAACCTATGAAAGAGTTCAGGAGCTTTGTCTACTATGCTACGATGCTCGTACATCAACCCAATACTATGCTCGAGATTGACAAGTTTATAGGGGTAGTACTATGATCGAGATGGATAATAGTCAAGGAGAAGTAATATTATGCTCGAGATTGATAGGTGTCTAGGGGAAGTATTGTAACATCGGGTACTGTATTAGAGTTAGCAATGATTAAATGCATAAAAAATAAACCTAAGTAAACAATAAAGAACAAAGGAAATATAAAAATGAAAACTAGGAAAGATGTCACCCAATCTTCAAATCTCCATGATTCACCTTCATTGTACCTTCTCTATTTGCTGCAATATGGAATGTGCCCTTAGATTTCTTTGTGAGCAACTATGATTATGACAAGACCTAGCAAGTGTTGAAGGATTTGATCTAAAATGTATGTAAGAAACTAATCTCTACATGCAATGTAAAAATCTACAAAAGACAATGTTAGGAAAAAAGAATGAAGTGAAGAAGAAGAAGAATTCAGAGATAATAAGAGGTCTCAAAATGAAGACAAAATTGACATTTTATAGAAAATGCAATTTTGGATGGATGGATGAGATGAGAGATTGAGAAATTCCCTAGAATCAATGGTTAAGATTCAAAATGGTAACTCTCAATTAGGGTTAGGGTAAAAATCCCCAAAAGTGTGGACAAGATTTAATTTAGGAAATTAAATCAATGATGGAAAATGAACATGATATTGAGATGAAATTAGTAAAATTAAGAGGATGAATTATAAAATCAAGTTATTTTAGAAATAACTTAATTTGTGGAGAGAAATGCTATTTTGAAACTAATCTTTTAAATTAATTCCAAAATGGTGAATTCATGTGACAATAAATAATAATAATTTAAAATTATTTACTTGGAAAGAGGGAAGTTGCCAATTTAAATAAAATGCTTTTATTTAAATTTAGAAAGAAAATCAATAAGGCAATTTAATAATTAAGATTATTCAATTTTGGAGGAAAATTAGAAAGTGGGTAATTTTAAATATGATTCTATTTAAAATTAGAAAGAAAGTTGGAGAGGATAATAATTAAATAAATAATAAGAATTTATTTAATTATGAGAAGACATAAATAATTAATGACATATTAAATAAATAAATAAAGTTTATTTTATTTAAATAATCATGAGGAAGTAATAATTAAATAAATTTAGGAATTTACTTAATTATAGAGTGACAAGCAATTAGCGACGTATTTAAATAATAAATGTAATTTATTTATTTAAATAGCCAAGAGGAATAAAAGATGTGAATTAATTAAATAATTAAGACTTATTTAATTAATAGTTGACATTATACTATAGGACATAATTAAATATTTTAATTATGTTGAAATGAAGCATGATATAGAAGAATGTGGTTTGCGGGTCTAGGCCATTTTTATGTGTCTACATTTGCCCCTCTTTGTCATAATGTAGCTTGTCGCATTGTGACAAAGAAAACAAGTCAAAAATATGCCCCAGTGCAAAATAGGATGAGGAAGAATGATGAGGAGGTAGCAGTATGCCCGCTCCAGAGGATAGTTGGGTTTCGAGAATACGAGTGGGCTGTCGAAATGGATGAAAGGACTAGATGATGAAAGACAAAAGTATATAGGAAAGATAGATAAGGATGATAATGATGGAGACTAGAAGAAATGTTAGAGAGAAAAAGATGAATGTTAGGATAGAAGACATGAATGTCGATATGGGGAAGGAGATGCAAGTTAATGTGAAAGATGAAATGCATGTTAGAATCCTTCAATATTTGCCAAGGTACTAATAGGTGTTGCTCGAATCATCATTGGGCGGTAAAAATGACACAAATGGACAACAAACACTAGGGTATGACATAGACCAAGGTGTGCAAGGTCATCCACTTGTAAAATAGACAATCACAGATAAGGAATGTCCTAACTCATAGTAGAGGTCAATTTGCCCCAGTCTTTTTGTCAAGACAATCCACAGACAGCAGTCAGAGAAAAACATAAAGGTCATGAGATGTCATTGCACCTCTAAATCCTTCATGGGACATCCTTGAGGTAACTAGTAACATGACCAAAAGACAAGTCAATAACAAGATAAGACAAAATAGCCAAAAATTAACAACCATTTAATTGTATTGCTAATGTGTGTTTGTCGAAGATTAATTGCATGACAACTTGACAGTTTTGACGGTTTGATGGTTTGACGATGCCTAAATTCAGGAAGGACACATCCTGAAAAGGCAAATGACATTTTGACAAGGTCCAAATCCAAGGACACATCTTGGAGAGGGCCAAAAAGTGACAAGATTGATATTTTGACTAATATTTTGGCAACTTGACTGATTTTGACTGTATGATTGATTGGCTTATGTCGTCTTGATTTTGACCAATATTGACGGTGACATTTCAAAAGACTATCTTATGTCAAGTGCGATTATGTCTGGCTTATTTGACTGATGCGACCATGTTTGACTTACGATTTTATTTTGACAAACCTAAAGGGACTGACCTAATGTCCTGGGGATTCAAATATGAATCTTGCCTATGTAGCAAGTGTGCAGAGACAACGTAGTTCAGACTAGGACGAAGATTGATTGACGTGACTAACTTGACAAGATATGACTGAATTTGACTCTATTTTGATATTTTTGACACTTTTTGAATGTTTTTGTGTTTTCTTAGGACATTTTTCAAATTTTAGGTCTTTTTTCAGGACTTTTTCAAATTTTTAGGACTTTTTGATGTTATACGAACATTGTGACAAATACATGTGAATGATGCCGATGAACATGAATCCAAGGACAACCATGATTTCTCTGCTAGTCAACCTAAATATTGATTGACAGGTGATGATGACAATGACAATGTTGTTTGACATGGACTCCCAGGACGATGTCGCATAGTGAAAAAGGAGGCTATGAAGGTAATGACATGATATTCAATGAATAAGGTATGACCAAAAAATAAATATGCCAAGGGTTTTCCCAAAGCATGATTTATGTTTATACTTTAGTCCTTATCAAGATCAAAGTCGGGGGGAAATGGATGAAAAGTGATAAGGTTTAGATGGATAAATGAAAATGTCATGTGAAGGGAATGGGAGATGAGACAACTTGCCCCCAAGTGTAATGGTCCACATAGATAATTTATTTACACATGATGCTTGTTTACCAAGTTTTCATCATGGTACTTATCCAAAGCGCCTATTTGCCAGGTTTTCACCATTGGACGAAATTTTTCTCTTTACTATTTTTGATATTTTTTGATATTTTTGGTGTCACACGCCTGTTTGCCAGGTTTTCATCAAAGGAAGATTTTTTTTTTTTTTTTGTCTTTTTGTATTTTTACCAGATAGCCTTGATGCTTTAGATGACCACTAACTATGTTGAAGCCTTTGATGATGCCGTTGTAGAGACTTGTGCCATGACATGCCAATAATGACCTTTTTGAAGTAGTTGCCTTGTCAGGATGATAGCACTTGCATACAACTGATTGATGTCACTGTGATCCTTGTTGATACTAGAGTTGGCCTTATCAAAATACGAACATCACGATAGAGTTCCATGAGAGTCCTTATGATAGAGAGTTGCTAACAAGATGCGACGTATTTGTGACATGGGATGTTTGGACTTTAAGGAGGATGTAGGATTATGACGAATGATGGTGGATGTGGACGGGTTGGTTGGATGCTTGGATGTATTGGTTTTTATTTTCCAAACTTTGGGTGTTAGATTAGGATAGTGTTTGGAGCCAAAAATTTTATATGTCTTTCTTGATGGCCATTTTGAAGGAGGTGGACATTGGTTATATGTGGGAGTCCTCTTGTCTTGTGGCTCCACATTTTGATTGACTTTTGAATTTGACATATTTTCTTTGTTTGATCCATTTTTTTCTTGACTTGAACCATTTTGTTTTGGGATCCATTTTAGCTTCATTTGTCCAATTGTATTTTTGATTGATTCCATGGCCTTTGACATGTGATTTTGGATTTTAGATTTGTAAGACTTTTGTTGGTTCCAAATGGAAGGTTTATTCATGATGGAATGATGGTTTGGGGTGTGGAGGGAAGGGGTATTGGCAACAATATTATGACAAGGACTACTCATGACACCCATTTTGATGTTTGTATTAGATAAAGTTGCCCCCAGTATCAAGGAGGGACCACTAACATCATTAGATTTTTCGACTGAGAAGTAGCCAAGACCTTGGTGTCTGTAATTTTCCTGAAGTTGTACTAGTTCAATAATTCCTTGCTCGTGTAGGCCTAATCCTTTTCCCTGATAATGCATGTTCTGACAAATTCTCTTTGCGATGTGGTACTTGCTATTTTAGAAGCAAGATGCTAACCCATCCTTATTGTGGAAATTAATGCTTGAAATCTTCTCATCTGTAAGAAATCCTGCTCTGAAAAAAGATGGATGATCCTAATTGATAAGATGTTGTAGTTTCACTCACATGTTGGACAGATTTGTGATTAATATCTTTAGTATGATTTGGTGACATGTCGGACTCCTGTGATTCTGTTGGTGCTTCAAATTCTATGTCAAAACCATCTTCATGGTCACTGTCATAGAGCCCATTGAATTCAGCTATAGCTTGATCATTTGCAAATATGTCCATGCTATGAGACTCTTGTTCTAGTGGTAGATCATCTATGTGTTCCATGGAGGAAAGTGTCTCACTGTTGGGAGTGTTAATACTTGAAGTTTGGATAGGGTCATGTTCAAGTGTTTGATCGTGACTGGCATAGAGGTCAAGGAGTGGATCAGGGTCATCTTGAATGACATGGTTGTGGATGGACTCTTGACCAAGGATAGGTGTCTTTGGTATGCCATGATTGTCTAGGAGGACTTCTTGAACGGATTTAAAGATAGGTTCATGGGATGGACTACTTTGATCTTGACATGACAGGGATGTTATGATGTTGTGCTTTGGAATTGCCTCATGACATGTATCCTCAAGTTTATGAAATGGGATGGGACTTTGGAGACTATGACTAGATGTGCTTTCATGACCAAATGGAATGTCTTGGAATGGATTGGTGTATAATGGACTAGGAATGTTTGGACTTGGTTGAGGGATGATGGGCTAGGATAGGACATGAATGCATGACAAGGATATGATGTGGATGGAGGACTAGGATATGACATGAATGGAGGATTAGGATATGACATGGGTGAAGGACTAGGATATGATGTGGATGGAGGATTATGATATGACATGAATGGAGGAGTAGGATATGATGTGGATGGAGGACTAGCATATGACGAGGAGACTTGGAAGGGATGAGTGTATGATGGACTAGGATCGATGGATGGTTGGTTTCCCTTGTCGAGGTTAGGGTGGGTAATGAAAGTTTGTTGTGACTTAGTGTTGTGGATGGTGTTAGGGGACTCCTGATAGTAGATGGATAGAGGACCAAGACTCATGGATTGTTAGTAAGATGGATAGATGGATGGAGGACTAGAGGTTGAGGTGAATTTGGACTTGGATTGGAGGTATAGCGTTTTGAAGTCCCTAGCTAGTTGTGCTTGACCATTAATAATGAATTGGCATTCAATTCGACTAGCAAGCATGTTATAGTGACTTGAAGACATGATGGTTGATGGAATGAGACCAAGACTATGCAAAGTGATAATGACGACAAAAAGGAATGTAAATGCAAAGTGGTAATGAGTGCCTAAAAGGAGTGTCTTATGTCAAAAGACTTTTAGGAAAGGTTTTCTAACCATTCAAAGTTTGGCCAATGTCTCAATTTTGGTTGTCAAAGGACTGGTTTGAAGGATAAAGTGACAAGATGACAAAATGACAAGGTGAGATTTCCACACTAGACTTATGAGTTGGAAGTAGCTCACCTAAGGAAAATGACTAAGGACTGATTTGTTTTGACTTGGTCCAATGACAATGTATTTTTGAGACAAAGGTTTGACAAAGTAAGGAAATTTTTCCTATCCCAAAGGTGTGCAAAAAAATTGAGGACTTAAGAATTTTCCTATGAGGATGATGATGGATTGCAAGCTAAATGGAAATTAAAGATGCAAAGATGGATGACTCAGACAAGTGTTCTCCTGGTTTTGGACAAAGACTGTTGGAAGAAAAGAGGTTTACAAATGCTTGGTCTTAGGTTCTGACAGTAATAATGTTTTTTGAGTTGATAGGCAAATGCGTCGTTTCAAGGAGCAAATGCATTGCAGGAAGGAAAATACGTTGTAGAGTAGTCAAATGCGTCTCAGATTCTGGAAAATGCAGTGCAATATGGAAGATGCGTTGCAGGTTTTAGTAGGTATTGTGCAAAATGGAAAATGCGGTGTTTAGGATTGCAAATATGGTGCGACAACAATTGCGGTGTTTAGTAAAGCAAATGCATTGAATGATAGGAAATTGCAGCGTTTCAATTAGCTATTGTGGCTCGGCAAAGTAGATGCGACTCAAGAATAGGAAATTGCGGTTGAATATGTCGAATGCAGTGTTTGAAATTGTGAATGCGGCTCAATAGAGTGATTGCGACTCAGAAATGAGCAATTGCAGTTTGACAGGATGATTGCAGCTCAATAGAGCAATTGTGACTCAGAATAAATTTCAGCAGTTTGACCAGTTTGCTTTAGATTTAGGCAAGTTTGATGTTCATGTGTTGAGTTTGTTGATTTAGACAAGACATAGAATCTAAAACATTGAGTGTATGTTCAAGGATCGAGCATGACCCCTTTTTCTATTTTCACTGGTATTTGAACAAGAAGACACTTCAAGCAAAATCACTCTTAATGGTCAAAGGGTCATCATAGCAATCACAACCCACAACGTAAAATCGCTTCAACGCACACAACCGTGTCACCCCCTAGAGGGCGCCCGTGTTTTTGTCTTTTCTAGGTGCGTACTCAAGGTTAGATTTCTCGATCCCTTGAGCAAAAAATCCATGGCGATTATATGGTGAGTGTCTTGGGGGCAGATTCTTCCCTCCCCTTGCACTGTGATTGAAATGATGTTTGGATACTGACACAGATGGCTTTCTACACTATGGTTTGTAGTAAAGGTTTTTGTTCGGCGTGGCAATAGATAAACTCCCTTAGGAGACCTCCCAATCTTTAGAACAAAGATTTTGGGGATGGTTATCTTGCTCACTTCCGTTGAATATGGGTTTCCCCAAAATTAAATTTTTATTATAGTGGGTTGGAAAACCTGGCTTTGGTTGTTCCCACTTAGGTCGTTCCTGTAAGGTGAGTACTTTTTCCCACTACAATAGGCCTTCTAAAGGATTTAATAAAACATAAAATGAATAAAGATGAAATAGGTAAGTCTGGTTTTTTAATCACCTAGTAAAGGGAAGACAATATACCTATTACCCAACAAGCACAACAAACAAATGGTTCAGTTTTAAATCCAAATGACGATTTTCTACACTAAGTGAAGATGTTGCTTCACAACAAGCATTAGATTCATTTTAACCAAAAAAATAAAATTTGGTGACTATCCTAGGATTGATAAATTCCAGATTAAAGTGTCTATCCTAGGATTGGTTCATTTTAATCCCCATACATCAATCAAAATACTGGCCGCAATCGCGTCGGATCCAGATAACAATTTAATAATGAAAATAACCAGTCATTTGCAACGCGAAATAGCAGATGTGGCTCGACAGAGTAGATGTGGTTCGGGTTCTGTCAAATACATTGTGATATGTCTAATGCGGCATTTGCGAGCTCATATGTGTTGTGACAGGTCGGATGCGCCGTTCGCGAATGTAAATGTGGTGTGACAGAGCACTTGCGTTGTGTAGGTTTACGGTTGCGTCATTTCATACTCCTGTACCTACAAAACAAAATCCGAGGTCGTACGAGAACCTTCAAAGATGTGTTAATGGGTCGGGTTCACCAATGTAACATAGGATACTATATTCAAGTTAGCAATGATTAAATGCATAAACAATAAGCCTAAGTAAACAATAAAGAACAAAGGAAATATAAAAATGAAAACTAGGAAAGATCTCACCCAATCTTCAAATCTCCATGATTCACCTTCATCGTACCTTCTCTATTTGCTGCAATATGGAATGTGCCCTCAGATTTCTTTGTGAGCAACTATGATTATGACAAGACCTAGCAAGTGTTGAAGGATTTGATCTAAAATGTATGTAAGAAACTAATCTTTACATGCAATGTAAAAATATGTAAAAGACAATGTTAGGCAAAAAGAATGAAGTGAAGAAGAAGAAGAATTCAGAGATAATAAGAGGTCTCAAAATGAAAACAAAATTGACATTTTATAGAAAATGCAATTTTGGATGGATGGATGAGATGAGAGATTGAGAAATTCCCTAGAATCAATGGTTAAGATTCAAAATGGTAACTCTCAATTAGGGTTAGGGTAAAAATCCTCAAATATGTGGACAAGATTTAATTTAGAAAATTAAATCAATGATGGAAAATAAACGTGATATTGAGATGAAATTAGTAAAATCAAGAGGATGAATTATAAAATCAAGCTATTTTAGAAATAACTTAATTTGTGGAGAGAAATGCTATTTTGAAACTAATCTTTTAAATTAATTCCAAAATGGTGAATTCATGTGACAATAAATAATAATAATTTAAAATTATTTACTTGGAAAGAGGGAAGTTGCCAATTTAAATAAAATGCTTTTATTTAAATTTAGAAAGAAAATCAATAAGGCAATTTAATAATTAAGATTATTCAATTTTGGAGGAAAATTAGAAAGTGGGTAATTTTAAATATGATTCTATTTAAAATTAGAAAGAAAGTTGGAGAGGATAATAATTAAATAAATAATAAGAATTTATTTAATTATGAGAAGACATAAATAATTAATAATATATTAAATAAATAAATAAAGTTTATTTTATTTAAATAATCATGAGGAAGTAATAATTAAATAAATTTAGGAATTTACTTAATTATAGAGTGACATAAGCAATTAGCAACGTATTTAAATAATAAATGTAATTTATTTATTTAAATAGCCAAGAGGAATAAAAGATGTGAATTAATTAAATAATTAAGAATTATTTAATTAATAGTTGACATTGGACTATAGGACATAATTAAATATTTTAATTATGTTGAGATGAAGCATGATATAGAAGAATGTGGTTTGCGGGTCTAGGCCATTTTTATGTGTCTACAAGTACTATGCTCGAGATGGATAGTATTCAAGGACCAGTACTATTATGCTTGAGATTGATAGGTTTCTAGGGATAGTACTATGTTCAAGATGAATAGTAGTCAAGCATCCTTCTATGCCAGTGATGGCCAACCTTGGTTGCTTAGTCATCTTAAGGATTGTAGGGAAGAGAGTTTCTAATGAAGAATAGGTAGGTAATAGTTGGACTAACATATAGTATAGCTTGGGCATATTGTGATGTGGAAATGGTATACAAGACCCTATTGATTTGAGGGTGGACCTCGATGTAGTATGTGATGCACAAAATCCTTCTTCAAGTTATCTGATGGTGTAGAAGATTGGAGAAAAGGATGGGACCCATGGTGTAGTGTGTAATCCACCAACATTACTTTTCTATCTGGGATGCACTAAGGGAAAGTGTGTGATAGCTAATGTGCTTGTGATATATGTATGATCTAGACACTATTGTGGTGTGATGTACATATGAGCCCATCACTAATGTACTAGTGATGTACATATGAGTTACTCACTATATATATGCATGACATGTTGAAACTAGTCATTGGGTATTTATGATGTATGATGGAGCTAGCTATCATGTATATGTGACATCTGTTAGAGGTAGACACTATGTATATGTGATATATGTTGGAACTAGTCACCTTGCACACGTATATGTGATATATGCTCAAGTCACTCCCTATGGGAGTTGCACGATTATGGAATAATATGACCCTTGTGTATGGGTGTATGTTTGTGCACTATAGAATGGTAATGTTTGGAATGGAACTAACACTTGATAGTGAATTGATCTCATTATATTAAAATTGGCTAAGTTGATAGCTTATATATATTCAATGAATAGTCATAGGTTAAAAGCATGATCAAAGATCACATAAAAGAGGAGAGATTGAACTCCCTCTAACATTGGTGAGCGAACTACGAAGCCTCTGATTCCTACAAAGGGATATGTAGGTAGGGTCATCAGAAATGAACCCTTGAGGCTTAGGTCTAGGTCTAGGAATGACCTTAACCTTCAGAGCTTACCACTCATATGTGTAAGAAAATACATGGTGATGTCAAGTTGATGTCACCATGGTAAATGAAGAAGTTTTGAAGTTAGCATTTCTACACTACACGGAAGATGCTTAGTTGATTATGTTTGGTATTTGTCCTGATTTGAGATGGTACTTCTTGTTGTTAAAAAAAAATAGTAGCAATTGAGGGGTGGTTGTTATATAGAGAGGGATATATGTCTAGAGATAGAGAGGTAGAATGGAAGATAGAGGCAGAGATGAAGATAGAGTGAGAGAGGAAGAAGACAAATAAATAAAGAGATAGAAAGAGGTAGAGGGGGAGATAGAGAGAGGGGGGAGAGAGAGAGGGAGAGAGATAAAGAGATATATAGATGGTGAGATAGAGTGATAAATAGATAGAGATATAAGAAGATATATCTAGAGAGAGGGGGAGAGGTAGAGGGAGAGAGATATAGATATATAAAAGTAGAGAGAAGTAGAGATATAAAAATAGAGACGAAGAGAGGGAGAGAGAAATAGGGGGAGATAGAGATATATGGGGATACAAAGAGAGAGATAGAGATATATGGGAAGAGAAAGGGAGAGAGGGGTAGAGATAAATAGATAGATAGGGGATAGGAGGGAGTGAGGGAGGTAGATATGGGGAGATAAAAAGAGACATGAGAGATAAGTAGGGAGATATATAAAGAGGGAGTGATAGGGAGAGAGGGGGAGAGAAGAAGAGAAAGGGATAGAAAGAGGGAGAGATGGGAAGATAGCTTGATAGATGTAGAAAAAGTAAGAGATAAAGGAGATGATAAAGATAAGTGATAGAGATGGGGAGAGTTATAGAGAGAGGGGGAGAGGTAGAAATAGAGATAGGGAGGGAGAAATAGGGAGAGTGTGTCAGTGAGAGAGAGATATAGAGATAAAGATAGGAAAAGGGAAACATGTAGTGTGTGAGTGAGTGAGAGATATATGGAGATAGAGATAGAGATGGAAAGATATATATATATATAAATATATAGAGAGGAAGGGAGAGGGAGAGAAATGGAAAGAGGATAGAGAATTAGGGAGATATAGGAAGAGGGAGTGATAGGGAGAGAGGGAGAGAGGAGAGGTAGAGATAAAAAGATGCATACATTGGGAAAGATAGGGGAAGAGAGAGGTTCAAGAAGAGGTAAGGAGATAGAGATTGGGGAGAGAGATAGAGATGGAGATGAAGATGGAGATAGGGATTAATATATAGAGAGGTCAAGAGAGGGAGAGATGGAAGGAGAGGAAGAGGGAGAAAAATAGAGATTGAAAGAGGGGGAGACAAATAAATCGAATAAGAGAGGGACAAATGGAGGGATAGAAAAATAGAGATAGGAAGTGATATAGATAGATGGAGAGAGAAAGAGGGAGAGAGAGAGGGAGAGAGGGGGAGACAAAAAGGGATAACAAAAGAGAGTAAGGGAGATGGAAAGAGAGGGAGAGGAAAAGAGAGAAAGATAAAAGGGAAGACAAATATAGAGAGAAACATGGGATAGAGAGGAAGAGAGAGATTGAGAGATAATGAGAAACATAGAGATAGAGAGGGAGACAAAGATATAAATAGCTCTCTTTCTCTTTTTGTTCCCATCTCTCTCTCTCTACACACACACATATATCCCTATCTACCTCTCTCTTTATATATATATCTCTCTTTCTCTCTTTTTTCTCCCTTTGCTGGGTCTTTATATCTTATCTCAACCTCCCTCTCCCCTCTCTCTTCCTCTCTCTTTTCTCTCTATCTATTTTTCTCTTTAAGTGTGCAATGGCACTAAAGAGGTCTTAAAGGTCAATTATCATATCCTTAATCAAATGACATGCTACCTTGACATAACTCCTTAGGGTCATGTGTTATTCTTGGATTGTTGGCACAAAACAACTGATCAAGAGTTGGTTTCTCTATAACTTTTACTTTAGATTTTAAGTTTTAAATTTATTTTCTTTTATAAATTAAAATAAAAATTTAAAATATAATTATTCTACAATAATTAAAATTTTAATACATGACAATTAATTATAAATTAAATTAAATCTAATAACTATTAATTATATTTTGTAATTTCATAAGACATAAATAATTAAAATAAATTTAAAACATAAATCTAAATTAAAAATTAAAATAAAATAAATTAAATACAAAATCAAGATATATCAAAATGTAAATATTAATAAAAATAAAAATTCAAAAAACTATTTTTTTAAAACAAAAAATATTTTAAAATTCTAAATAAAAGAGAAATATTTTTAAAATTGAAATATTAATAAAAATAATTTTATTTTTTATTTCAATCTTATCAACTTTTTATTTATTTTTAAAATTAAAAAACTTACTTTTAAATTGTTAAATCATTTAAAAAATTAAAAATATAGAATCATTAGAAAAATAGAATCTTTTATTCTTTTCCTCAATTCTCAACCTTGTTGATTTCAAAAAGTAAGTTGTCCATTTCAAACGACGGCCATAAAAGCTTTCTCGACGGGCATCGATAACTGTTAAATTTAAAGTTGCATACTAATCAATAATGAAAGCAGACGCGTTTTAATTAGAGGTCTCTTCGCAGCAATTTTGGGGCATTGCTTTTTCCTTATCTTTACTTGGAAGTCGGGGTTACCGTGTGCAACACTGAAATTTCATTAGGCTAAGGAGTTAGGGAATCTTCATATACCAGTCATTCGATACCCATCTCTCCATAAACCTAAAACTGGGATTTCGTCTGTTTGATTTGCAGATGTAACGATGGCAACCATGGCGGTTTCTGCTTCACTGCAGTTTGTTATTGTTTTCTTAATGGTAGCTTTCTCTGCAGCTCTTTGTCAGGCTATTGACAATCCCACAGGAGGAATATGCAACAACAGGAATGATAACAGCACTGTCTGTCAAGGAGTAAAGGGGATTAAATTCTTAAATGTTTCAAAGGCGGGATCGACCTCATCTCCGCGTACATCTTCCTCATCTCCTACCACAAAATCTCCGTCATCTACACCTGCAACAAAATCTCCAACAAGAGGAGGGACAACCAAGACTCCACCCAGTTCAGACGATGGATCTGATAGTAGTACTAAGAGTATAAGTTCCCCCTTTGTTGTTGCTCGCCCATCTTTGCAGGCTGTGGCTCTGGTAATCTCATTCATATCTTTTCATTTCTTTGTTTTCAGTGTCTGAAAGGGTTTGGCATTAGGGTTTTCTGTATTTTTACTGAAGCACTGTTGTAATTACATTAGGGTTCGGCCCCTGTTTTGTACATATCCTTTTATTTAGGTTGCAGAAAGGGAGAGGGCTAATTTGTATTTCCTTGAATGGAATCTGCTTCCTTTACTTTTCAGTTTTGGACATTTTCTGGTGATTTGGTGATTTTGCTGTCTGTAATTTGTTTATCTGCAATTGATTTACCTAGTGGTTTTATTGTATGGCAAGCCAGAATTTACTCAGTCTGTGCTGCTTGTAAAATACAGAACCCTTTTTCTGTGTAAAATGATTAATGATGTGAAATGTTTTGTTCTCCTTTTCAAATTTTTGGAGCCAGAATACAAACAACCAGAGGATTTTTAAATGATAAATTAAAAAGTAATATATGTGATTCTTTAAAAAATAGTCTGTAATATCTTAACGCATTCTAAATGGTTCATTGAACAGTAAACCCTTGTTTGGCGTGGATTTACATTTACAAGTCTAAAAATTTGGTGTAAATTTGGATTTACGTAATGAATGGAGCTCATCAAATTCCCCTGTTTTTAAGTGGATTTACAATTAGAATAGTAGATTTAGGTATATTTGAATTTGAATTTGAATTTATATTGACAAATAATGGATTTAGGTGTTTCAAAATTTCATTATAACACATTCTTTTGTGAAAAGAGTTAATATATAAGTCATTTGTATAAATGATCTAAAATATTTTGAAATAAAAAATGCATTTACTGTTAATGATTTTTTTTATCTATCTTTACTTCTTTTTTTAATTTGATGACTTCTTCAATAATGTGTATTATTGGGAGAATGATGGTTATATAACAGGTATTACTATTGTAAGTTTGATAGTATCCTCCTATTCAATTCTAACATCTACTTCCCATAAAACCTATGCTCATTCTAAATTTTGAGTACTAGCATGAGATTTATTAGATTTGGATTAAGATACACAAATTTCCTTTATTTTCTTTTATTTTCTTCATATTTTCTTAAGTAGAGAGACATATCATGTTGAACAAACAATTTTAACAAGTTTATCAAAAGTAATACTCATAATCATATCAAAAACATGAAGCATCTCAACAAAGTTACTTAAAGAATTAGGAAGCTCTTTCTTTACGGTAGCAATTATTAAGTCATCAAATTACCCAAAACCCACCTTAGTATATTCTTAAGAAGTATTTATAAGTTTTAAAAGGTATTCTCTCATATTGCCACCATTTTCTAAGTAAACAATTTCATATGAATAAAGTCTTGTTTTTAGGATTTTTGTCATATAAGTCTAACAAGATTTTCTAGGCAATATAGCCATGGGGAGAATTTTCAATGTGAACATATATGTTTCAAGTGCATGAGAACTTGTTAAGGTTCTTGAATCATTTAACTTGAATGCATTCAACTTATCTTGGGTAGTAGGCAATATGGATTTGGATCTTTCAAAGTATCACATATCTTGTTAAAAATGAGTGATTCAGCTATCATTCATTTTCAATCAATATAATTGGAAATTGTTAAATGATCATTACAAAACAATAGATTTTGAAGTTTTAGAAGTTTGCACAAATTTTAACAAACACAAATAAATGTTTCTATAGGGTTTTGCACTTAACATTCATGTAGAATCAATATATATATATATATATATATATATATATATATATATATATACATGTATATTTTCAATATATCATCTCTTACCAACCATCTTACAAATTTAAACGAAATAAGAGTAAGAGTTGAACCTATGACCTCTTCAAACTCATAACCACTCATAAACAAACAACTTACCAAGTAGTCTAAGTCCCATGCTTGAGACTAACATTAATTTTTTTTATATGATCTTATTTTGGTAGAGAAATGAAATAAAAAATAAATAAACAAAATTGTAAAGATTTTCATACCCTTAAATTTTTGACCACCTTTTTAAATTTTAACACCTTTTGCATTATTCTCGATATCATTTCATATTCTTTTTAATGCTTTAGCAACTAAAGCAAAGAAAATATGAAATATATCTCAATGCCTCACACCAATCAATATATTCTAGAGCCCTTTCTCAATTATTTAATGCTTCCAACACCTTTCCTTACCAATTTAATGCTTTTTAAAAAAAAATACAGGAGATTTCAAGTGCCATCATTTAAATTCCATTACTAAAGTACATTTATTAATGGCTAAAACACATTAAGCAATATATTTATATGACTAGCATGATAAAAAATATTATCTAATAATAAACTCCAATGCCACTTTCAACATCTTTGTATTTCTTCTTGATAAATTTTTACATTGAACAATTTAATAGCCAACAATAACAACACTTCCTTCTACAACGCTCTCAATAATGTTTGTATTTATTTGTTGGTTGGCAAACATTCACCACAACAATTCTCTCAATAAGCTTCATAAACCTCTTTTTTAATACCATTGTTCAAACATCAATTTAAATTGAAAATAGATTGATAGTGTGCCCAATATTTGTGGGGAAAAGAATTTCATTAATCTCAAAAATAATATGCATGAGAGCATATGTATATTATTACCCCTCAAAGACAAATGTGATATATAAAGATTTTACCATTCTAGTAAATCTCTTACAACCAACCTACCTAGCATAGATGAATACTTAGCAACAATTAAATCTCGCTATTAAACTAAAGTTACTCTATTGAAATAAGAGTGTCTTTTATAAAATATGTGTGCACCTTGTACATTATCTAATCTAATTTTAAGAAATACTAAATCTAAGGACTTTATGAATCTAAGAAAATATCATTCAAGCTATTTGTCAAATAGTCATTTGATTCTTCTTGATTCTTCTTTCTTAGTAATGTGCATAATAATTATCAATATAAATTACAAAGTAAGTGCCTACAAAGTAACTAATGACTAGTTATTTGAACAATTAGAAAAAAGGGTAACAAAATCACAACTTATATCAATCAATTAATGTAGTATAGTTACACATTTAGATGCTTTAGAGAATCTTTGGAAACATGAAAGCTATTAAAATTGGAAAGCATTTGAGAAAATTACAAGTTTATAGCGCTCACATGAGTATCACATACCTAGTACAATCTAACCAACCAATGGGCTTGAAACTCTTATTATATCAAAAAAGAACAATTGAAAGCATGTTAAAAATAACAAGCCATAAATCTTAAGAACATATAAGTACTATTTTATTGGAAAAGCAGATTTTAGGTTTAATGGATAGATCACTAAAATAAAACCTATTCCAAAAACATGTGGGAATCTAGATCAACAAGGATATGAGATTGACTTGCAACCTAAAAGGTGAGTCAATCAACCTCAGATTGGATTTTGATGTGATGTAATGATGTAACTGTAGACACTTAAATAGCCCTGATTGATATTACGCATCTGAATCTGATTACTAATATTGTTCTTCCTAAATCACTTTTCCTCTAACCATTTACTTAAATAATCTTTATTATTTAGTTAAATTCATCAATTTCTACTATTAACCAAGTAATTAGCTTTATCAGATTAATTCATCCTCCTCTCACTAATGTTCATCCCATTTAATTAAATAAATCAAACTATTTAATTAAAACCCCTATTCATCTCATTTGATTAAATAAATCAGATTATTTAAACAAATGTCATAAATCCGCCCAACTTGCCTAAAATTGATTAATTCTGAATTAATTAAATTTAATCACCTCCTAATCTTCATTATCCATTTCTCTAGCTTTTAACCCCACCTTTGTCAAATAAACCCCTGATTTATTAAACAAGTTGCACATGAAATTCATTTCTTTTAATTATTAATTAGTGTATTTTCCCTCACAAAGACATATTCTTTGAGAATATTCCTTCAATAACTCCACTTATTTGACTTTCTTGTCTTAATATTAATGTCTCTTACAAAAGCCTTTAATGCCTTTTATAAGGGAATTCATTTCTTCTTACATGTAATCTTGTCTCTTACAAGGGCATTAATCTCTCTTACATCCTTACCAACATTCCCTTACACCCTCAACCATATTCATTCAATTCTCTTACATCCCCTTACAATCTCACCTACATGCCTTAACTTTTCACTTCTTCCAAAATGTGCTCACACATATCCCCATGACTTTCATTAGCTTTGTGACAAGTGTCATAATGGTATTGGTTCCTATTTTAGTCTCATATTGGTCAAATATGCCCATTCTTCAACACATCTCTCCTATAAATAGAGGCTCTCTCTATTGAATATGGATCCACAACTTCATGCATTGTTACTCTACTCAAATTCATCACATATCTATAGATTTTCATCATCATATTGGCTTGAGTTCATATTTTGCATCAAAAATCACCATTGTTCATCAAGGATCTTGAAGCATATCACAAGGGATTGGGAAAGGGAAACTTTTCACATCAAAGTGACACCAATCCCCCTATGGGATGGAGGTTTGATTCACTTAGATAGGTTTACATGCTTTTATTTTTTTGTCTTTCATGCTTTATTTCATGTTTTTTTGTCTTAGTATGATCAAGAATTTCATAAGGAATGATGGTTTTGTGCTTGATAATGTGACTAACTTGATTTTTTTTGTCTATGCTTAGCTAAGTGCATATTATCATTCACATTTTGGTGCTAGAAGGAGGGCCAACCACTTAAAATTTTGACATTTTGGCATAGAAATCACGTTTTTGTAGGTCCCAGGAAAGCGATACATCGCTTTTGACAAATAGTGTCTCTTTTGACATCAACAAGTCATTTTTGTTGAATATCGTCACTTTTGTCATTTCCCTACAATGTCATCTTTGATATACTGTCGCTTTTGACTTCTTGATTTTTTGTCATTTTGCATTTTTTCAGTAGTGTCACCTTTGCTTCAATGCCATTTTTGGCACTAGAATATCACCTTTGCGATATTTTTCCACAACAGAGCCCCGCCTCTGCTTTTCACCAGAGTGCCTCTTTTTCCAAACAACACCGCCTTTGCTGAAACAGTGTCACCTTTACTAAAATAGTGTTGCCTTTGTTGGTCCAGAGTCACCTTTATAGATTTGAAGATTGAAACATTGACTTGAAAGTTGAAAAGTATTTTGATGCTCATTGTAATAACTTAGGACATATTGCTACCTTTCATTTTATGTTTTAGGACCAACTAGTTTCAAGTGTGTATCCTCTCCCCTTGCACTTCGTGTGATCTTGGGTGAAGAGAAACACTCAAAAGTGTAACTTTTTATTTTTCATGTTGAGTCACCTTTAGAGGGCCTACCTCTCGACTTTTGAGAGGGAATGACCTAAGCAGTACTTTCATTTTGATTTGCTATATAAATATTTGGTGTGGCGAAAGTCATCAACTAGTTGGTGCAAATTCTCTATACTGACAAAAGTCTCCCCTACTATTCGTGTGATACATAAAATCCCTTAGATATTTCTAAGGGTTGGGAGGCCTCTTAATTGAGTGAATCACCGCATGTATAGACACCAGCTTATCCTAAAATATAGTGGTCATTAAGAATCTTTGTTTGTAGTGGCCAACTTGTCCATCCAACGAGTTTATCAAAGTGGTTCATAGGAATTTACTTCCAAGAAGTTACTTGTCATGTCGGATTTTGGTTAAAGTGTATAGGTTAAGAGTTCCATTCTTAACATACCTCTACACTCTTTCCTTAATTGCATGTAAAATGATCTCTTCTACTACGAAGGGCATGAGGCAAACCCACCAAGAAAAACGTATCAATTGAGCTAGGATGTTATATTGCTCGTGAGTTAGTTTAAACAAATCATGTGATGCCAAAAAATTGAAATAAAAATTGAACAATCATCAAATTTCAAACCCTTTGAAAAGTGTGAATACCTTGAAGAGTCCAATATTAATGCTTGTCCCTAAGGATTTTATCTTTAGAGGCTTCTGAATAGTTGAACTCATCTCAATTCACACTCCTCAAAGTCAACTTAGGGAAACTATGGCCTTGGCTTCTTAATTTTCACATAATGGACCTTGTGGAATGAAAGGTTTCTTAGACATAGACATTTAGTTTAAAACTTAAGAAAGACAAATGGATGTGGTAAAAAGATCCATTAATCAAGATAAACTCACAATTGAACCCCACATATGTGCTTGTCTTCATGATCTCTTGCAAGACCAAAGTCCTTAAGCGAACGTCCACATTTCACTTTTTCAAAAATAGACATCATAGTTCAAAGTCTATCATGAAAAGCATCTCAAGGAACTACCACAACAGGGACATCTTGCTGAGAAATTTTTGTACATGCCCTTTAAGGAATGAACCAAATTTACACATCTAGTATGAGCCTAGTGCTTAAAGCATTAATCTTTTGGGTTTGAGTTACTCATAGGGTAAAGCATGCTCTTTAATACCTTGGTCTTGTAAACAAATTCCTTTTAGGTTCACTTAGGATCAAACCAAACACTTCACCCATCCCAAACATCTATTTCAAAATCCATCCCACAAACAACTTTCTAGAGCTTTGGAAACATCATTATGCAATACTTTGGTAAATCATTTAAACCAAATCAAAATCACCTTGTTTAGTTAGGTGCATGGGAATGAATCCTTTCTCACACATTTAGTTAAATTAGAATCCTTTGAACAAGTTTATTCGAAGATCACAATTCCATCCTAGGATTGACAAATTCATTATACAAATCTAAGCATCACAATCAACTCCTAAAGTCTAGTATTACCCAAGGTTCATGGAAGGTCAAAACACCCATGTCATCCACCCCCTCATACCATCATCATTTGATCTTAACAACATCCTATAATCTGTTTTTGTACCTAAAGTTTTGATCAACCAAAGAAGTTAATTCCATCAAAAAATATTCCTAAAGGTTGATCCCAATTTTATGGTCCAAACAAGATCACAAATCAAGAGGAGCATGGAGAAAAACAAGGAAACATCAACCATGAGTGATTTGAGCCAAACTGAATTCATCCCAAGGGCATCTACTCTACCTAATCCCCCTTAACTACCTCAAGATTCACAAGAGGGGGATGTCAAGTAGAATATGTCACAAACAACTTGAAAGAGATGTCCCATGATGAGTTGCTCGAATTAGTGCAAAATCCAAACACCCACAAACTTGTCAACATGGTCATGATACTAAAACCCACCCAATACATGTTGGTGTTGGCAAAAGAAGGGGCTAAACTCCTACTTTTGATGTGAGCACCATTATTGAGAAAACTTTAAATACCATTCCCCACACATCTTTCACACCATCATTTCCAAACATAGTCCAACCCTTCTCCCAACCATCATCATCGCACACACAAGCCAACCTATGATCACAAAAGGGAGCTCACTACTCCAAGCACTCCAAAGGCACCCAAACTTGGAGGCAAACACTATTTTGGGTATTTCCAACACCATTCCCCCCTTTGATATTACAAACACCGTCCCACAAGACAATCAACAACCATATATGCCACTCATTTTCCATCCACCTTTCATGCCATACCTTTCTATGCTCTTGATACACAAGGTTACACTCCCAACATCTCACAAGGACAAATGGATGTATTCAGACAAGTGGGAACCTTTGATGATTTATCTTCACTCCTACATGGAAACACATCACAAACATATCCATTAGCTTCGATCATAACTCCATCACCTACATTGATCCAAGGTTTAAAACAAATCACTTCATCAAGTACCTTGCCTCAAAATCAAACCAACCTATCAAACACAAATCAAATAAACTCATCCATCCTAAATTCAAACATGCCACTAACATTGCAACACCAAGTGGCCTCATCCCAACCATTGATCACACCATCAACAACATCCCAAGCATCCCAAATCCAAGTCCCTCAAGGGTTAGGCACGTCAAATCCAACTCCTAATCCACCATCTGTTACTCAACCCCTTGTCATCACACAACAACCACCTCAACAACCATCCCAACAACCTCTTAATATATCATCACAATAAAATCCATCACACCCAACTCAGAAGCCCAGCACAACAAATCAATACAACATCACATTGTAAGCAGACCAACAAGCTTACCAAAGGGCATTGCAACAATTCCAAACACAACAAGAGCAAGGAAAAGCTCACGCACAAGCTCAATTACAAGAACATGCACAAGCTCAAGCGCAAGCCCTACTACAAAAACAACAATTGCAAGTGCAAAAAGTGCAAGATCAAGCCTCACAACAACAAGCCCTACAACATCACACACAAAAACAAGTGTTGATAGCATAACAACAAAAAACAATGCAACAACAAGAACAAAAAAAGGCTTTATTAGCACAACAACAACAAGCCCAACAAAAAGCATTGTTGGTGCAACAACAACAGGCCTACCAACAAGCGTTGCTTGCACAACAACAAAATCTTCAAGCCTACATGATCATGCAACCAAATTATTTGAACCTTAACACACAAAGATCATATGCCACCCCATCATTCACACAAAAAACCAACCTACAACACCCACCACACAACACATTTAACTCATCAACCATACCACCCCAAAACACATATATTCCACCACCTAATCTACAAGATGATATTTCCAAGCAAGTTAAATTTCTCTCATAGCAAATACAAGACATACAATCAAGAAAGACGAAAATATCATACACCCAACAAGATTTGTGTCCCTATCCATTTGATAGAAATATCACCATGGTCCCATTCCCACAAAGATTCGAAATACCAAAATTCAATAAATACAGAGGAAAAGGAATTCCTAAGGACCGTATCAGAGAATTTCATGTACATTGTATGGAAGTGGCATATGACGAATCCTATCTAATGTGACTCTTTCCTTGAAGCTTGGTAGGTCCCACAATAGAATGGTTCACCCACTTACCTCCTCAAATCAAAAAATTCCAAGACATCATAGAACTATTTAGAGAAAACTTCTTGTTTAATCTAGGCATGGATGTAAGCTTGGAGGAGCTATCTGACCTCAAAAAAGCTAGGGGAGAATCATTTGCAACCTTCTTACAACAATGGAGATCTAGAGCCAACAAAAGAAAATGATATATACTAGAGGAACAACAAATAGGAATCACAATTTCCAACCTCAAGGGAGAGTTGTCCTCCCAGCTCAAAATGCAATGTATCATGACGTATGATCAATTAATCCTTAAAGATCTCAACAATGAGAGAGCACTCATAGCCAAAGGACACACATCAACATACAAAGACAATCAACCATCAACTAGCTACAATGACAAACCTATCACTTTGGCCAAGAATTAAAATGTTACCAATGATGGTATTGTTGATGCCAAATTTGTTATTAGTGCTCCAAGATAAAACACACAACAACAGACATACCCAGAACACAACACTCATCAAACACAAATCAGCATACAACAACCATAACCGAATTGACCACAACAACAATAAAACAACCAAGTGGTCAACAACATAAATGATCAAAGAGGACCACCCCCAAGAAATAATTACCCACAAAAACACAAATACACGACATTGGGGGAACCTATCAAATCTGTCATGAAAAAGCTAGTAAAATCAAACCTCGTCATGCTCCACATTTTTGAAAAGCACAAAAAGCCTCAAGTTAAACCACCATGGTATACTGAGAAGAATCTTTGTGATTATCACAAAATCAAGGGACAAACGATGGCTAGTTGCATGAGATTGAAAAACCTCATCCAAGATCTCATTGAAAGCAAGGATATAACCATTGACCAACAAGTGAGAAACCAATATTTAAATATATACTTGAATCCAATGCCTGATCATAATAAAGGAAAAGACAAGGGTAAGAGAGTGAACTACACAAATGTCAACCATGTCTACATCCATGTTGTAGCATCCTTCGATGAGTTCATAACAGTCATGAATATCAAGGGGCCTAGCACAAAATGTGGAGTCACCACATGTAGAGGCATGATAACCATCAAAGAACCATCATTACCACCTAGAGGATCACCTACTATTCCCAAATCAAATCCTAATGAATACAGTGTCTTAGACTAGCTAAAGAAAACCACCACTAAAATCTCCATCTTGGAGTTGCTAAAAATATCACCTGCACATAGGGATATTATAGAGAAAGCTTTATCCACATCCATTGTACCTAATGAAATTGATGAAAATCAATTTCAAGCTATGATCAAACATATCACTACACCCCATCTTCTCACATTTTTTGAACATGACCTCCCCACACAACCATCCCACAATTGTGTGCTACACCTTGAGGTCTTGGTTCACAAGAACAAGGTTAAAAGAGTCTTGGTGGATGTTGGTGTCGGTCTTAATATTTGTACCTTGTAGCTAACCAAGAATCTAGGGTTCTCTAAAGATGTTATTGAAAAGATGTTGTGCCTATAGTACACACATCCCATTCAGAATGGGGACCCTCTCTTTTCACCTGTGTCAGGCCACTTTTTGTTTTGCCTCATTTTGTGTGCCCCCTATTTTGAGTCCTAAATGGTCGAGGAAATTTGAAAGAATCATCTTGAGTTGGCCATATTTTTCTACCCTTAAATTTTTGAGATCTTGAGTCCTTGTGGGATTCCCTTGGTTATTTTCCTTTAAGTCTTTGAACTGGCGTCCTCCAGCTAGTGCGGGTTCGCCCCTGCGGGCCGCCCTGTGTGGGTTTCCTTCCTATCAACGTTGTTTTGAATGGTGGTCTCAAAGCACCTTCCCGCCTCATGAGATTCGTGACCACCTTTGCCATTTTTCACTGCTTGCCATTTCCAATGGCCTGCACCTGACTTTCATCCATCCAGCGGGTTTCGTCATCCCGGGCGCTATATCAAAATGACCATTCACCAACCAAGATGGTCATCATACAAGAATTTAATACAAGCATTTAATGCTGAATTTTCTATAAATACCTCCCACCTGAGCTATCATTTTCAAAAAATTCCTTTGCAGAAGAAGTGAAAGAGCTTCCAACGTCCGCCTCCGCCGCACCCGTAGCCCCTACCTATGGATTCCAACAATGTTCAAGGTTTTTTCATCATCATCTAGTGTGAGAGACAAAGGATAGTTTTCCGTCACTCCTCGCCATATTTGTTTCCTCCAAAATTCGAGAATGATTAAGTGTTTGTTCAATAAAATGATGAATCTAGGTAAAGAAATGACATCACTACAAAACCCATAAATTGAAAACCTAAAAAACTTTATAAAATGATGATCTGGAATAACGCGAAATTGAGTACCCCCATCGCTATTCTTGAGCATGGCGGCCATGCCCTTTGGACCCGCATCCTTCCTGATGTTGTTTCGTTCCCGCGTAAACCGTCAACTTTCAAAAGCGACTGCCGCTCGTGCTAGGCTCGGATTTGCGGGATGCTCCCTTCCCTCAACCGTTACAAAACTTAGGAGTTTCACCAAGTTCAAAAGGCATGTCCTCCAACCTTTGCAGATTTGTTCCTGTGGGCCGCCGCTTGCTTGCCTTTCAGTTTTGCCATTTTGAATGGCCTCTATTATCCATCGTTTCTCCTACCGAGCCTTTCCCTAGCAATCACCACTCAAAGAAAATTCATAAGGCTAAACTGACCGACTAATTTGTTCGGACCTGCAATCACAGACCTCCGTCTGCGGGGAGCCATTGCTTTCTCGTCATTTCAAACGATCGTCTGATGTCATCCTCCTATTGGGCAAGTCTTGATCCCCTGATCATCGATTGACGCTTCTTGAATAGCTTTTGAGTCCTAAACAATGCGGACTAAGCCCTGTGGACCTCCGTCTATGGGATTCCATCCAAGTATCAACGTTCCAAGCAGTTGTCATGTCACATCCTTCCGCCTCCTGGGTTTCGAGGCCTCCACGACCGTCCGTCGACATTTTCAAAATGAAATATGTCCTTTGCTCTTGCATAATGTCTCTTGCGGGCACCCTTTCTAGACCGCCATCCGTTTGTTGTCATCCCTAATAGCAAAGTTCCCTCGTCTCTCTGCTCTGCGGAGTTCGTCGCTCCCTTCACCACCTGAAAATCAAAATGGAAACTGAATGAAATTTGTGGTCTATGCCTCCTTGTGGATCCAACCCCGCGACCTTCCCATTTCAGACTTCTGCTTGGGTTTCGTCATTCCAAATGGCTAACCTCCTGCATCCTTCCGCACCTTCTCGCCCGCACTTGTCTGCTATCCTCCGATCTTGCGGGTCCCGCGTTGCGGGACTCCACCTACGGGATTCTACCCTGCCAGCACTATTTTAATGACAGTGACTCCAAAATAGCTACTAGTTTAGGGAAGTCCACACCCCTGGGCCTGCATTGCCCAAATTCCTCCCAATGAAAGACGAAGATGACTTTTCGAGGATTTTTATGATCTTTAAAGCATGAATTGTCTAATCTAATGTTGTTTTGTAGGATTTTTGCTAATCTTCCTCGTACTATTATGCTTGAATCACTTACTTATCCTTTGGTTGCATGATATATGGAACCAACTGTCAAATCCTCGGGGGTAGCCGCAGAGAAGGACAAAGGAAAGAAGATCAACAAGGCACCTCGAGGCAAAGAGGATAAAGATCAGATGAGGTACAAATTCCAATGGGATCCCCTCAAATCAAAGGCCACTACAACATGGAAGGAGATCTCAGACACCAATTTGGGACATATCTATATTGATGAATTCAAGTAGAGGGTCAGACTCCACCCCATAATAGAAAATGCCAGAAAAATCAGAGTCAGTGGATTGGCTAAGGCTGTAGGATTCCCACCAGCTCTCATAGCCCTCGAACTTGTAATGGCCTACTGAGAGGCATACCATGAAGAGACCAAGAAGATAGTGGATAGGGATGGAAATGTGTTAGCTAACTTGTCTACCAAGTCAATAGGGAGGACCTTCCGCATCCCTACTTTCAGCGAAATGGAACAAACTTCTAAAGAATATGACAAATAGATGTGGGATGCTGATCCCCTCAAGTGTAAAAAGTTAATCAATCAATACCAACTAAAGGACAAGAGGGGAATCGCCAATAAAGTGCCCCAAGAGCTTTCCCAAAGTGAATTTTATGAAGATTACCATGACTTGGTAACTATTCTAAGAAGAGTTATGGGCCTTTTGACTTTGGCTTTCTTTTAGGACTGGATGTTCTATTTCATTAAGGAGATCATCCGAGGAGACACATTTCTATTGGGCTGGAATGATTAGTGACTGCTTGCATGAGAAATTTGTGGCAGTGAAGAAGAATTCAAAGTTATACATGAAATCATACCTAGTATACTTGCTTTCCAACCATGCCCAATATAGGGGTTTATTTGTGGCACTGAATCCAACTCTAGAAAGGGTATTAAAGGTGTATGATAAGTACCCTCAACTCCAATACAAAAATTTCAAGAGGGGATACTCCAGAGTGAACGATGCCTTCATAGGCCACATCATCAGAATGCTTGGGGGTGATCCTAAAAGGAGAGTCTCACACACTGAAAATGCCTTCATTCGTCGGTTCAGCTTCTTGTTTATATAGTTTCCAAAATTCACCTACATCCAAGCCGAGGGTTTTTTCTGATAAACCATACAAGCTGCCCTAGTACCCAAATGACCAAATAGTATTGCTCGAACTCTCATGGTAGCTACAATGAGCACACACACTCTTCAGTGACAAGCATCGAGTAGGGATTCCTTATCCCCTCTACTTCGGCCAAGGAATGTACGAGATCCATACATCTCAATGCACAAAATATTTTGACAAGGAGCTGAATGAGTATAAATTGAAGTTTCACATTACTTGCCCATGAATGGACCTGTATGGCAAGATGAAGAAAATAGTTGGATTAGAGTATGCCCACTTGCATAATGTCAAGGTTTTTTGGGATAACTGTAAAGATAACAAGGAGGTGTGTATGTAGAAGTACATGTGCATGATGGCCTACTTTGTCAAGGTGGTGAAATTGTTCCCTGTACCAGAGCAAGTGGTTGAAGAAGAAAACATGGTGGTGGACCCAAGGTATGACGTTGTCACCAACTTGTTGTTGTCATTGATATATTGGAATGAAGGGGAGGTAAATGACCTCAACATTATTTTAAAGCCTGTTGAGGCAAGAACCAAACAATGGGTTGATGGACAGATTGCCCAATTAAAATTGCAAGGAGTGACCTTAACATATGAGGATCTCGAAGAGTCACTAGAAGGTGAGACTGATAGTTCCCTTGATCCTTCTTTGATAGGAGAGACCCCAAAATCTCCCCAAAATATCCCCTGAACACACAATCAAAGAATAGAAAGGAGGCTATTGGGCATCAACCTAAATCTAAAGAGTCTTCAAGAAGGCTCTGAAAGTTGGAACTTCGAAGAATTCAAAGAAATCAGGAAGTTTCACAAGGATGCCCACTATTCAAGAGGACTCACTCCTTGAGGGAGAAGAACAACCAGAGTCCCCACCAATTACACTTGCTATCCTAGCCACAACAAATTCTACTATTCTTACTCCCCCACCTATCTCACAAGTAGTGGTTGCCACCTCCCCACCCATGGTGGACATTTTAGTCCACCTTGCCTCCACCTCTCCTATGGCCTAGGTTATAACTATGGATTCCTCATCCGCCACTACTTCCCTGCTCTCTTACTTATCCATGTCTCCCACACTATCTCTTTCATCTACCACTGTAGCTGCGACGATGCCCACTCTCATCCTCCCATAAGCTTTCACCAAATACATGCAGAACATGCCCTCTGAACTCTCTGGGATGTTTGCAAACCCCACAGTGTAGGCTGCTTTAGCTCATGCCATAACTAGTCTCCTTGTCGCTTCTCCTCCTACAGAGCCTCCCTCGATGGAGTTGACGATGTAAATTTCTGAAGAATTGGACATACAACAAAAGGAAGTGGCCAAGAAATTGGAGGAAGAAGAAAATGATTATCATGAGCATCCTCCACATCAACATCTAGTAATTGATGAGGTCATCCACAAAGAAGATGAAGCAGAATCCTTCAAGGAAGATGATGATGAGCTGAAGTATATCGTGGACACCTTTGATCTTGACCTCGAGGAGGAGTTGGCTCAGGAGCTCAAAGATTTTGAGGAGGAAGAGAATGGAAAAATGCCTGCTATTGAAGAGAAAGGTTCTGATATAGAAATGGAGGACACTGAACCTTTGATAGGGGAATAGGATCAAGGCCCCAAAAATGATGAAGAGATGCCTCCTCCAGAAGAAGACAAGCCTAAAGAAGAGGCTGAAATAAGAAGCCCAGAATTGGAACATCATGAAGAACATGGGCATGAGGAGGAAGGAGAGAAATCTTCTAAGAAAGAAGACAACCCCAAGGAGTGTGTAGCAACTAAGTCCCCAAAGAAGGTAACTATATTTATTCAAGATTTAGATGAAGAAGAAGGGGAAAGGCTAGAACAAGAGACCTCAGGCGAAAAGACATTGCAAATCCAACATGCCTGTGAAAAGGAAGGTGATCATGAATCACCAAAAGGGGAAGCTCAAATGCCCGAGTGGCTTGAGAAGCAACTAGAAAAGAACACCCCAACCCTGATAGATCTGAAGGCAAGGCTAGAAGCCATCTTGGTTCGGGCCCAAATAAGCACTAAGAAGAAAAAGAAACTAAAGGTTAGATCTCAATTGACTATGGATGCATCCAGATCGAGAGCAATACAAATTTCCAACCCGATAATGGGCGAGGAAGGGGGTAGCTACAATATCTCTACCATTGACCTCGAGACAATGATGTGAGAGAAAAAGATTGACCATCTTTAGGGATCCGTTGCCACCATTGTGCAACAATCGAACAAGGATAAGACCTCTAAGGAGGAGTTAAAGGCATAGTTGGCAGATCTAACAACATATATTCAACAATGGTATTCAATGGAATAGATCCCTACCACATCAATAGCTCCCCCATTGCTGCTATTAGAGGAACATATCAGCAAGTTAGAAAAGAGAAAGAGTTGGACCAAAGCTACTGAAGATTGGTTCTAGTAGGTCCTCTACAATGGGAACATGGGCATTGGACGTGCTATTAGGACAATGAACAAATTGTTGGAGGTGCAAAAGTATCTTGGGGATATAAGGAAAATATGTACTGAGTTCCCGTAGGTATATAGGATCATGTATCCTAAAGTTGAGGCAATGCTCAAGATGCTCGATAAAACAGTGAAGAAAGAGCTTGCTCTGGCGGAAGGTGATTTTTGGCTTGTGGAAAACTGGAAGTTGGGCCTCCATCATAGAAAAGAAATCTTAGAGCAGGTGCTCCGTGAAGTGGAGCAAGATATTGATTGGGTTAAGGAGATTAGAATGACATGTGAAGAGTACCTTAAGTTAATGACAAATTTTGACATGCCTACTGTTGAGATGGATCCGGAAAAGATAAGACCCTACTTCCATAGGAAGATGGAGAATGGAACCACACATGATATGACAATGGATTTCATGGGTTTTGTTGCTCGTGCCTTTGCCTAGTCAGAACAAGTATTGTAGAATACAACCAAATGTGACAAAGATTGGGACACACTCACCCATAGATCCAAAAATTTGAACTTCTAGGTGCTTCAATCCAACATTTTGGAGTGGGACAAGATTCATCCTTTGATCGAAAAGTTTGTGGAATATGCCACATTGCAAAAGGAGGCTAGGAAGCCTGTTATAGATGATGAGTTTATCACTGTGTAGCCGCAGCCAAAAGGGAAAAAAACAATTTGCTAAAAGAGAAAAGAGCTATAGTGTTGTCACTAGAAGACAAAATAGGCAAGAAGACAAAGATGTATTTTAAATTGCTATATATTTGGGGTAGGTGAAACCCTAATGTAAAATGAATCTGGGCCACACAATGAAAGTAAATCTTGGCCATTCATTTCACTTTTTTAAACTAAATAGGGGACTGTCTCCTCTCATTTTCAAGAGAGAGTTGAGTTGTTGTAAAGACATGTTGCGAGAATATTAATAGAAATTTATTGACTTTGGTGGATTTTGAGTTCCTTTGCATGTTTCATGATTCTTCTCCTCTTAGTTAGTGAATTTGAATAGTTTTACTTTGTTATTTTAAGTGTTTAGTTTTCTTTAGTAGATTGGTTGGATGTTGTTCATTGATGTTGAAGATTGCTATGGTGTTGACCTCTTCTTAGTTCATACTTTTGGTTGTATATTGATGATATACAATTGTGTAAAGTTAGTCTAAACTTCATATCATTGCTGCACTCAAATATCATCTTATTCATGTTCATGATGAATGAAAAGCTGAAATCTGTAATCCCTAGAAGATTGCACTAGTTTCATGATAATGTAGACTTTTTTGGTTAAGTGGAACTAAGTCTTAGGAAGGATGGCCCTCTGTAGCAACCTCCATTGTCACTGTTCACTACTAGTTTCATATCTAAGAATGTCTTCACTTCCTTGCCCTTTTTCCCTTTTTTTTTAATAGTTCCTTTGAACAAGGTTCATTGCACATTGTATAGCCAAATCTGAAGCTAAAATAGGAGTCTTAGATTGTTGTTTGAACCTAGAGAAATTGTGCAAAAAACTTCCCATCTTGAAACTCCATGAAATAAACCAATTCCTCCCAGCTTAACTTGTGTAAGTCTACCTTATGATTACCAACAATAACACATCTAAAACAACTCAAACATTCCATGCATGTCATGACTTGAAACCCGAGAGACCTTGGGGTAGGATTTTGTAACTTGTTTGTAGATTTATACCTTTCAAGAGAGGTGATGCACCTACGCATTACTTGTGTTGAGAAGTGCACAAACACCTATCAATAGAACTAACACTAGAAGGAGGTCCTTATTCGTGCTAAGCTGGATCGAATCAGTTCATTCTCTCCTGAAATATTTTATAGAGTTCTAAAATCAACACCAAGCAAAGGGGAATTTCAAGAGCTACCACCCCCTACCCAAGCTAGAAGAGCTAGAAAAGGGGAAGAATCTGGCTCTGGTGCACCCGACCAACCCACTTCACCTTCATCCTCATCCCATCCTTCCATCCACTTGCCTCCACCTTCTTGTTCACCTTTGGCAGCACATCTCTCCCCTCAGCTGTTGCAAACAACCTTCCAGGTTGTCGCTTCCCACAGCCTAGAAGTTACCTTCCAACCCAACACACCCCAATACTTGGGTGTTGTCCTGTTGCCCCTCCCCCGCAACCTTAGGTTAGTCTTGCACAACCTCCTCCACCTCTGCCTCCCATGGCATGGCTAGGTAACAATCCATCTCCCTTATCCTTTAATTTTTACCATGATATGCTGAAGAATCCAGAGGGATTTTGCACAAAGTTCAATCCTTGGGATCCATAAAGGATAGCTGAGGAACACCTAAAGATCTTTCAAACAACCTTGAAGGATATGCAGATCATACACGAAGACGTGGCATGCCGACTCTTCCCTTCATCTTTGGGGGAGGAGGCCTTCTACTAGTAAATCCACTTGCCGATAGGATCCATCAACATATGAAACCTTTTAAAGGATGATTTCTTGCAAAATTTCAAGATCCAGGTCAGTCCCTCAGAGCTATACCAGTAGTTTATGGTGATTCAAAGGGAGATTAACAAGCCGATCAACTATTTTAATGACAGATTTCATAGGGCCTACATGAGACTGCAGTTGCCCTATGTGGCTGAAGATGCTTCCGCTCTCTTGGTGTACTATGTTGCCTTGGACAACCTCACTTCCGCCTTGGTGAAAAGAATGAACCCACCACTTGGGTAACTAACGAAGGCCTATGCAGAAGCAGCTAAGACAAGTATATATTTGGGACAACAAATTGCTAGTCTGCTATCATCATTGGGGCTAGTTGCCCATCTATATCAAGTCCAAGGGATTACTCAGGCTTTGGCACAATAGACACCCCTGATGAATCCAATTCTACAATTCATGATGGTGCCTCATCCGAGACAACCATTGAATCAGATGCCTCCCATGCCTCAATTCTTGTAGCCCCACTAGCAACAAGTTTGAACTCAGCCATGCTAGGTGCCAACATAACTTGAAAATTTTGAGTTCCTGCCCGCCCATCAAAATCAGCCGGTAGTGCAACTGGTCTTCCTTCAGAATTCAACTTCATAGCTAAACAACCTAGAAAAGGACCAGATTGATGAGTTAAGAAAAATGATCAAGAAGATGTCAAATAAGATGAAACACTTAAGGAACTAGAACAACCAGCTACAAGCATCTCAAAGAATCATCTAGGCCAAGCTCAATCATGACAACCACGACACTCATGATGCCGGTGCCTCTTCCAGACAAAACTATGAGAGAAACTAGAATTCAGGGTAGAACTTCGACATAAGGCCTTCCTAAAGAAAAAATCGAACGTGGAGCACGAGGCCAAACAATGATGGCATTCCCATGCCTCTTGACCAACCCAACAACAACAACAAGACCACGAGCGGGGTATACCTGGATGAGGCTTCCTTATCCGATTGGTGCCACATTTAGAAGATAAGCCGACATTCTGAATTGGATTGCTCGGAGTTCCAGATGGCCACTAAAATTTTCCAGATAGAGGTCCAGAACATAGTTGACAACTTGAGATGTAGAGACATCATTATGTCCAAACCAGATGATTCCTCAATGTTGGTGGTCAACCAAGCCCCTTTCCCAAATTCTGAGAGTAATGTGCCCAAGAAGGAGACTGATGCTGCTTCAAATGACGATAAGGCAGATGAGACAAGTACACAAATTCCTTTGGCTCAGCTCTTCAATTCAGTAGATAATGGTCCAATAGATGAGGAAGAGTCGAGAGAAGATGAAGTCCAGATGTTTCACCAGAGGACTACCTTGTATGATCTAAGGAATAGGAAGGTGGGTGGTCAAGCAGGTGGTCCTTTCACCACCTCCACCCCACCTAATAACTTTAGCACCCCTCCTAACCCAAATGCTAGCAAAAACTCAGGCTACCCACATGTGCCTAACTGGTACTTTAATAGAAATAGGAAGCAAGGTTAGAACCAAAACCAGCCTGCTGGCCCTTCCCAGAATCCCTCCTTTGAAGTTGAAATCAAACAAATGGGGGAATACGTAGCTGAGGAATTCAAGAAGGTCAAGATAAGTTTGTCTGCCTTCAAATTTCTCAAAGTCCCGACAGTTATGAATGCCTTCTTCAAAATGGTCAATGGGACTCCTTCATCCAAGCCAACCCAAGAAGTACCTGCCAAAAGGGTCTCCTTTGAGGACTCACAAAGTGAGTCTGCCATATGATAGGTTTTCAACAAGAAAGCAAACCCGCCTTCAAACCAACAAGAAAACAAACAGCCTGCCAAAGAACTAGATCAGACCCAAACCCAAACAGAGGAAATGATAAATACAAAAGTCAAGTGGCCCAAGTGGACATCTCTGGGGGACTATTCTAGGGAAAATTGGAAACCCCTCCCTTCTTGACCACCATTAGAATATTTGGGAAAAAATTGCACAATTGTTTGCTTGACTCGAGAGCCTTTGCTAATGTCATGCCCCTATCAGTGTGCAAATCTTTGGGAATAATCCCAATTCCCTCCCGATGCAAGGTGACACAACTTGATAAAACCGAGATCAACATAGTTGGTGAAATCAATAGGATCCCTATGCAAATTGCTGCTGATCCAAGGATTCAACAGACGATTGACATTTAGGTTGTTGATATTCCAAACACCTACGACATCGTTCGGGGTAGGGATTTCACACGGGAATTGAATGGGTATGCTGCCATAGAATATTCTCACTTATGGCTGCCATGGAAGGGGCTGGAAAATCAGATCCGTATAGACCAAGAACCATGTATGAAATTCATGATTATAGAATACAACAACACAAATGAAGTGTTGTTTGATGAAATAGAACTAGGGAATTATTACCCTATGGCATATCCAGATGAACCAAAATGCTATGAGGAGGAGGCAATCGTGGAGGTCCTCCTTGTATTGTGAAGCCCACCTATCGGCTTGACCCACATGTGTCAGAGCACAAAAAATGTTGATGGAATTAGATGATGAGGGTTCTTATGAAGATGAAAACCTTGGATTGCTAGAAGGCTTCCAATATTTCATGGAAAAGTGTGTACAAGACCAACTTAGTTTGGGGTGAAGAATGAACTTTCAGGAACTCCTGTCGCCCAGTTGGTGTAGAGTACAAAGTGCTACCCACTCTGAATTCGAGTGCTGCATGTGCCAAAAAACAATTGAGCATATTAAAGGACACGTTGCCCCTAGAGGGGAGGTTCAACAGGTATGACCATATAAAAGCCACACTGGGCCTATGCCACTTCCTAAGGTTGCTGAAACAAAAATGTCGTCGGTAGTAAAAATCAAGTCTGTTAATTCCAGGGTTGAGCATTCTTCCAAATTCTAGACGCTACATTTCGATGGATCCAAATCCAAACAAGGAGCTAGAGCCGACTTGAAATTAATCAACCCCACGGATAAGTCATATTTTGCTACCCACAAACTTCAATTTTATTGCAGTAATAACATGGTAGAATATGAGGCGTTAGTCCTTGGCCTCCTAATGGAATTACAGAAGAAGGTCAAAATGTTACAAGTCCTTGGTGACTCGGAGTTAGTCATGAAACAAGTAAGAAAAATCTACTCCTACTATGATTGAATACTAACCAACTACATGCATAGGGTATGTGATCTGTTAGAAAGTATGGATGCATTTAACATTCAATTGATCCCATGCTCTCAAAATCACACTGCTAATGCCTTGGCCTAGGTGACCAATACTCTGCAGCCCCTATCATTGTCTAGCCTCAAGAGATTCACTGTTGAGATCACCTCTATTCCATCTATTCTAGACAATATGACTAATTTCCAAGTGTTCAATGATGATAAACACATCTTGGATTTCATCACCATCTCCAATGTGTTTTTGGCCCAAATAATTGATGAAGCTGAGCCTGAAGAGGCTAAGCTAGATATAGAAGGGGTCATCAACCTCAAGACCAACACCATTCCAAGAGGTATGGTCCAATTGGAGCGGATATTTGATTTGGATCAGATCAGGGATCAAGATCAGTAGGCTAAGAAAGATTCCATTAGCAATCAGTGTGATACCCATAATCTCAGAACAACCGAGGAAGCTAAGAATGTATTCATTGGTTAAGTATGCACACTAGAGGAAACGAAAGGTATCATTGATACCTTGCAAAAATATCATGATGTGGTTTCTTGGAGTTATGAGGATTTGAAAACATATGACACATCAATCATCACACACATTATTCCTCTTAGACCAGATGTTAGACCATTTCGACAACGACAACACCCCGTCAACACACTACTGGAACCAATCATTTACAAAGAGGTACAAAAGCTACTATCAGATAGAATCATGTTTTCAGTTTGAAAATCCACATGGGTGGAAAACCTGGTTCTGGTCAGGAAGAAGAATGGTGAAATTAGGTTATGTGTTGATTTCCATAATTGGAGCAGAGCTTCAGAAAAGGACAACTATCCAGTGCCCTCACTAGATGAGGTATTGCAAATAGTCAATGGTTCTCAAATGATGTCCTTCTTGGATGGGTACTCTAGGTACAATCAAGTAATGGTGCAATATGAGGATAGGCATAAAATAACATTCACCACCAAGTGGGGAACCTTTGCATATAGAAGAATGCCTTTCGGGTTGATCAACTCAGGCACCACCTTCTAGCGTGTAATGTATATTGCCTTTAAGGAAATAATTGGTAAGTTTATCATCATCTATATTGATGATCTTATAGTATTTTCTAAGAATAGGGGAGACCATGTCACTGATCTATGAAAGGTCTCCCAGAGGTTCAAGGAATTCGGCATATCCTTGAATCCAAAAAAATGCATCTTTGGAGTTATAGAAGGTAAGCTGCGAGAATTTTATTTTAGAACGAGGAATTTCCATAGATCCTGAGTGCATCTAGTCTCTTTTGAAGATATATCTACCGGGTAGTAAAACATAATTGAAATATTTCTTGGGAAAGATAAACTTCATCCAAAAATTCATCATAGGCTTCGCTAAAATTGTCAAGCCACTCAACGCAATGTTGAAGAAAGATGCCAAGATTGAGTGGACATCAGAAATGAAGCATGCCTTTGAGGAAATCAAAAAGGAAACTTTTGATGCCCCTATGTTTGTTAGTCCGAACTATCTGAAGTTGTTCTACATCTATTATTTCACTTCAAACCACTTGTGTGCCAACATATTAACCTAGAAAGATGATGAAGGAAATGAGCACCCAATTGCCTTCATGAGTGCTCCATTAAAGGTTGTTGAGCTAAGGTATCACAATGTGGAAAATCAAGCATACACTCTAGTCAGAGGGGTTAATAAGTTCATATACTACATCCTGCGAAACAAGGTATTTTCTATAGTGCCTGACCCAACAGTGAAGACGGTGCTGATGCAAAATGAATTAGGAGAAAGAAGGGAAAAATGGGTCACCTTGTTACAGGAATATGACATGGAAATCTAGCCAATGAAATTGGTTAGAGGGTAAGTACTCACCTAAATGATAGCTGAGGCAACAGTTGAAGCAAGACCCAAGCTTACAGTTCAACAATATCAACTTGAATATGTTTCCCCAAGTGAGTGGTACGATGATATTGTCTACTATTTGCTGAACCAAAAATGTCCACCTCATTTGTAGGGAGTCCAGAAGCACACCATTAGGCTGAAGAGTAGTAGTTATATGCTGCAAAGTTCCATACTTTATAAAAAAAATCATTAGGGGATAAATCTCAGATGCCTGGGCAAGGAAGAAGTAGTACATGTGTTGAAGGAGCTCCATGAAAAATTTGGTACTGGTAATGGATTAGGTCCCTCTACTGCTCATCAAATCCTACGAGCAAGATACTATTGGCTAATGGTATTCAAGGATCCCATAATCATGCTCGGACGTGCCATGTTTTCCAAACTGCTGCAACCAGAGAAAGGAACACTGCTGTCCTATTGCAACCTGTCTTGGAGGTAAGATCATTCGCACATTGAGGTCTTAACTGCATCGGTCTGGAAGCCCACCATCTTTTGTGGGTCACAGGTACATTCTAACCACCTCTAATTATTGTACTAGATGGACATAAGCTATTGCATGTAGGCAATGCACCACAAAGGTAGTTGTTGATTTCCTTGAAAGTTTCATTGTTAATCATTTTGGTTTCCCCTATGCTCTCATCTGTGACAATGATCCTGCTTTTGCCTCATTGAAATTTTCTAGTTAGGCTTTCGATCATGGTATTGCCCTTAAATTCTTGTACAACTAATACCCTCAAGGCAATGGACTTGCTGAATCAACCAATAAGAACCTAATCATTGTCATTAAGAAGTTGCTTGATAGGAATCGTAAGGATTGGCACACCCAGCTCTGTTTTTCCCTTTGGGTAGATCGTACATGTCACAAGATCGCCTTGGGAGATTCCCTCTTTCACCTCATCTATGGCCTAAAGCCTATGTTTCCAATTCAACTCAAGATCCCCACCCTCCAATTCATCAACAACTTCTATGAAGAAGGGGATTGAAGGGAGGCTCACTTAGCCAAGCTAATCCACTTGGAAAAAGTATGAGACTGTGCATTTGAAATTTTTTCCAAGCATCAGGGTGTAGTCAAATGATGGTTCGACCAATGAGCCAAAGTGAAGGCCGTTCAAATTGTTGATCTAGTCCTATGCTGAGACAAGGCCCATGAGAAGAAAGGGGGACATGACAAATTTGACAAGCTATGGCTTGGCCCCTTTCAAATTGTTGAAATCCTCAAAGATAATGCTTTCTGCTTAAAGACTTTAACTGGTGAAGATGTCCCATTTCCTGTTAATGGGCAACACCTTAAGCATTATTTCCTCCCCTAAGCTATTGCGACACATCTCTAGTAAATATTTGTACATATGCTAGGTTAGGTATCTCTTGCTTTGTTGTTTTTCTCCTGCTTTTGTTTTGCTCATCCCTCGCTATTTTTCTTTATTGAGTGTGTCCTTTGGTCCCGATGTGGTGGCCATGCTCGGTTTGACGAATGACTCATTTTGTTACTCACTCTTGTTCGTTCCCTAGATAAACCTTCATTCCAAAACTATTGATTTATGAATGCTTCTAGGAGTTGTTTTCCTCCTTTGAACTTTGAACTAACTTAGGATTGCACCCTTGTTTGAATATTTTTACGCTTATCATGGATCATACACAAAACACACTTTAAATATTTCTGAAGAATTGTGTGGTGGTTGCTAGGAAGGCTGGACAAGTGATTTTTTTTAAGTTTTCTCCAGTGACCACTATGATTCCCAAACCCATTGTGAGCTTCAGTGCTTACACAATTGAGCAACAAAAAATAAGGTACTGCAAAGAAACATCAAAAAGAAAAGAAAAGAGAAGTAAAAATTATGCAACTAAATGGGTGTATGAATAACTCTATCGGGGCTATGGACACCTGGTTGGAAATAGAGCTATGTTTGTGGGGGTCACAATGATAACTCTGTCAGGGCTATGGATGCTTGACTGGCAGTAGAGCAATGTACAATTTACTTTTTGGGTCTAAAAATCTACATAGCTTGTCCTTGATTGATTGGTAGTTGTCTGCACAATCTCTGAGGAAAGGAAATGAATTCACCTCGCACGCAATTCCATGATGATCCCGTAACATGATTCAACCAAGGATCCCATCCTCAACTTGCTTCTTAGTTCATCTTTGGAAATTGGCCCCTGGCCCACGAAACTAGAGATTTTGGGTTCCGAATGAATACTTATCCTTAGAATGCCAGGAGCATTCTCCTAGCGGAGTCACAATTTGATGTGCCTATAGCACACATGCCCTGTTTGGAATGGAGACCCTCTCTTTTTTCCCATGCCAAGCCACTTTTTATTTCACCTCATTTTACGTGCCCCTATTTTGAGTCCTAAATGGTCAAGAAACTCTAAAAGAATCATCTTGAGTTGGCCACATTTTTCTACCCTTAAAATTTTGAAATCTTGAGTCCTTGTGGGATTCCCTTGGCTATTTTCCTTTAAGTCTTTGAACTGATGTCCTCCGTCCAATGTGGGTCCACCCCTGCGGGCCTCCTTGTGTGAGTTTCCTTCCTTTTGATGCCATTCCGAACAACGGTCTCAAAGCACCTTCCTGGCTCACGGGATCGATGACCACCTTTTCCATTTTTCACTGCCTACCATTTCCAATAGCCCGTGCCTGACTTCGTCCGCTCGATGGGTTTCACCATCTTGGGTGCCATTTCAAAATGACTATTCACCAACCAAGATGGCCACCATACAAGAATTTAATACAAGAATTTAATGCTAAATTTTCTAAAAATACCTCCCACTTGAGATGTCATTTAAAAAAAATTCCTTTGCAGAAGAAGTGTCAGAGCTCCCAGCATCCGCCTCCGCCGCGCTCGTAGCTCCTACGCATCGATTCCAATAACGTTCGAGGTTTTCTCTTCATCGTCTAGTGCGGGAGCCAAAGGTGAGTTTTCCATCGCTCCTCGCCATCTTTGTTTCCTCCAAAATTTGAGAATGATTAAGTGTTTTTTTAATAAAATGATGAATGCAGGTAAAGAAATGACCTCACTACAAAACCAATAAATTGAAAACTTGAATGTTTTTAGAAAATGATGATTTGGAACCACGTAGAACTGAGTACTCCCGTCGCTATTCTTGAGCATGGCGACCATGCCCTTTGGACCCACATCCTTCTCGATGTCGTTTCATTCTTATGCAAACCATCAAATTTCAAAAATGGTTGCCGCTTGTGCCGGTCACACATTTGCAGGATGCTCCCTCCCCTCGACTGTTACAAAAACTAGGAGTTTCACCAAGTTCAAAAGGTACGTCCTCTGACCCTTGCAGATCCATTCCCGTGGGCCACCACCTGCTAATTGGCTTTCGGTTCTATCTTTCTGAATGACCTCTATGATCTATTGTTCCGCCTACAGAGCCCCGCCCTAGTAGTCTCCACTCAAAGAAAATTCATAAGGCTAAACTAACTAACTAACTTGTTCGGACCCGCAATCTTGGACCTTTGTTTTTGGGGATCCGTTGCTTTTCCACCATTCCGAATGGCCGTTTGATGTTGTTCTCTTTTCAGGTAGGTCCTCATCTCTTGATTGCCAATTGACACTTCCTGAATAGATTTTGAGTCCTAAACAATGCAGACTGAGCCCTACGGACCTCCGTTTGTGGGATTTCGCACAAGTATCACCATTCCAAGCAACCGTCACGTCGCATCCTTCTACCTATTGGGTTCCAAGGCCTCCATGACCATCCGTTGGTGTTTTTAAAATGAGCTAAGTCCTTTGCTCTTGTAGAATCTCACTTGTGGGAGGCCCTTTGCAAACCGTTGTTCGTCTCTTTTCATACCTAACAACAAAGTTCCCTCATCTCTTCACCTTGCAAAGTCCGCCGCTCCCTTCGCCACCTAAAAATCACAATGGAAACTGAATGAAATTTATGGTTGATGCCTCCTTGCAGTTCCAACCTTGCAGGCTTCCGATGTCAGACTTTCGCCTAGGTTTCGCCATTCTGAACAACCAACCTCCTGCATCCTTTCAGACCTTACCACTTACACTAGTCCGTTGTCCTTTGATCCCACGGGTCCCATGTTGCGAGACTGAGCCTATGAGATGCTGCCTTGCCAGTGCTGTTTTAATGACAATGACCCCAAAACACCTACCAACCTAGGGAAGTCCGCACCCTTAGGCCTGCATTGCCCAAATTCCTTCAAACGAAAGATGAAGAATTTTTAGAGGATTTTTATGATCTTTAAAGCATGAATTGTCTAATCTAATGTTGTTTTGTAGGATTTTCACTAATGTTACTCATACTATTATGCTTGAATCACTTACTGCTCCTTTGGTTGCAGGATATATGGAACTAGTTGTTGGATCCTCGGGGGCAGCTACAGAGAAGGACAAAGGAAAGGAGATCACCAAGGCACCTCGAGGAAAAGAAGATAAATATTAGATGAGGTAAAAATTATAAGGGGAGCCCCTCAACTCAAAGGTCACTAAAAAATGGAAGGAGATCTTAGACACCAATCTAGGACATATCGATATTGATGAATTCAAGCAGAGGGTCAGACTCCACCCCACAATAGAAAATGGCAAAAAAATCAGAGCCAGTGGATTGGCTAATGTTGCAGGGTTCCCACTGGCTCTCAAAGCCCCCAAACTTGTAATGGTCTGCCGGGAGGCATACCATGAAGAGACCAAGAAGATAGTGGACAGGGATGGAAATGTGCTAGCTGACTTGTCTGCCAAGTCAATAGGGAGGACCTTGCACATCCCTACTTTAAGTAAAATGGAGCAAACTTCTAAAGAATATGGAAAAAAGATGTGGGATGCTGATCCCCTCAAGTGTAAAAAGTTAATCAATCAATACTGGCTGAAGGAAAAGAGGGGCAATGCCAATAAATTTCCCCAAGATCTTTTTGAAGTGACGTTTATGAAGATTACCATGAGTTGGTAACTCTTCTGAGTAGAGTTATGGGCCTTCTGACTTCGGCTTTCTTTTAGGATTGGATGTTCTATTTCATTGAGAAGATCATCTGAGGAGACACATATTTCTATTGGGCTAGAACGATTAGTGACTTCTTGCATGAGCAGTTTTTGGTAGTGAAGAAGACTTCAAAGTTCTACATGACGTCATATCTAGTATACTTGCTTGTTGACCATGCCCAATACAAGGGTTTATTTGTGGTGTTGAATCCAACTCTGGAAAGGTACTAAAGGTGTATGATAAGTACCCTCAACTCCAATACAAAAATTTCAAGAGGAAATACTCTAGAGTCAACGATGCCTTCATAGGCCACATCATCATAATGCTTGGGGGTGATCCCAAAAGGAGAGTCTCACACAATGAAAATGCCTTCATCCGCCAGTTTGGCTTCTTCTTTATATAGTTTCAAAAATTCACCTACATCTGAGCTGAGGGTTTTCTGATAAACAATACAGACTGCCTTGGTACCCAAATGACTGGATAATATTGCAAGAAATTTCATGATAGCTACAATGAGTGCACATCCTCTTGAGTTAGAAGCATCAAGCGAAGATTCCTTATCCCCTCTCCTTCGGCCAAGGCATGTTCGAGCTCCATACATCTCAATGCATAGAATAGTCTGACAAGGAGATGAATGAGTATAACTTGAAGTTTCACACTACTCGCCCATGAATGGATCCATATGAAAAGATGAAGAAAATGGTTAGATTAGAGTATGCCCACTTGCATAATGTCAAGGATTTTTGGGCTAACTGTAAAGATGACAAGGAGGTGCATATGCGATAATACATGCACATGAAAACCTACTTTGTCAAGGTGGTGCAATTGTTCCCTATACTAGAGAAAGTGGTTGAAGAAGAAAACATGGTGGTGGACCCAAGGTATGACAATGTCACCAACTTGTCACTGCCATTGATAGATTGGAACAAAGAGGAGGTCAATTACCTCGACATTATTACAAAGCCTATCGAGGCAAGAACCAAAAAATGGGTTGATGGGCAGATTGCCCAATTAAAATTGTAAGGAGTGACCCTAACATATGGGGAGCTCAAAGAGTTAGTGGAACGTGAGACTAATAGTGCCTTTGATGCTGCCTTGATAGGAGAGACCTCAACATCTCCCCCGAACACACAATCAAAGAAGAGAAAGGAGGTTACTAGGAATCAACCTGAATCTAAAGAGTCTTCGAGGAAGGCTATGAAAGTTGGAACTTCAAAGAAGTCAAATAAATTGGGTAGTTTCACAGGGATTCCCACTCTTCAAGAGGACCCGCTGCACGAGGGAGAAGAAAAACTGAAGTCCCCACCTGTTACACTTTCTGCCCTAGCCACAACAACTGCTACTATTGTTACTCCCCCACCTATTTCAAAAGTAGTGGTTTCCACCTCCCTGCCCACGGTAGAAATTTCAGTCCACCTTGCCTCCACCTCTCCTATGGCCCAGATTATAACTGTGGATTCCTCATCCACCACTAATTACCCGCTCTCTTCCTCATCCATTTCTCCCACATTGTCTCTTCCACCTGCCACTATAGCTGCGACGATGCCCACTCTCGTCCTCCCAGAAGCTTTGAAAAAATACATGTAGAACATGCCCTCTAAACTTTGTGGGATGTTTCTGAACCCCGTAGTGTAGGATGCTTTAGCTCATGCCATAACTGGTCTCCCTATCCCTCCTCCTCCTATAGACCGTTCCTTGATGGATGCAACAATGCAAATTTATGAAGAATTAGACATACAACAAAAGGAAGTGGCCAAGAAATTGTAGAAAGAAGCAGATGATTATCATGAGCATCCTCCACATCAACATCTAGTAATTGATCAGGTCATCCACAAAGAATAGGAAGTAGAATCCTACGAGGAAGAAGATGATGAGCTGAAGTATATCATGGAGACCTTTGATCCCAATATCGAGGAGAAGTTGGCTCAACATCTCAAAGATGTTGAGGAGGAAGAGATTGGAAAAATTCCTCCTATTGAAGAGAAAGGTGCTAATACAAAAATGGAGGACACTGAACCTCTAATAGGGGAACAAGATTAAGGCCCCAAACATGATGAAGAGATTCCTCCTCCAAAAGAAGACAAGCCTAAAGAAGAGGCTGAAATAAGAAGCCCAAAATTGGAACATCATGAAGAACACGGGATGAGAAGGAAGGAGAGAAAAATTCTGAGAAAGAAGACAACCCCAAGGAGTGCGTAGCAACTAATTCCCTGAAGAAGGTAATTGTATTTGTATACACCTAAAATTGGTCTAGAGCATCTGATTAATTAAATACGAATTATTTTATTAATTATCCTAATTTCCTCTACTATTGAATAAATAGAAATATTTATTCATATAGTTCACATTTAAATTCATCTTAATTAAATAAACAAATTTAAATACTTTGTTCGATTTAATTATCAAATCCCTATTTCAATCTATCACATCAATCTCAATTAATTAAATAAAGATCAAAACACTTTATTGATTAATTGCCATATTCTTCTGTTTAATTTAATAAACAACTATCCTATAGTTTGTTTTATTAAATTATTTATCCCTCTTTTGCTAATTTAAATAAATCAAAATATTTGAATTAAAGCATAAGGAATATTCCATCTACATTTCCTCAAAAATGAATTAGATATCCTATGTCTAAACTATGTCTAAAATATGTCACAATTAATTCTTTGAAATTTCACAAGAAGTTTTGGAGACAAATTGGAGACAAATTCCAAAATCTTTTCTCAATCCTCCTCCATCAATCTTTCCTCTTCTCTTGCCTGGTATTTTCATGGGTAGATACAATCTCCATTTTTCTCTCAATCTCCTCCATCTTTCACCATTCAATCCTCCAGATTGAATCCAA
>CM021102.1:247870652-247899812 GCA_007115665.2 Sequoiadendron giganteum | reverse complement strand
AGAATAAGAAGAAAATGATGATGAGAAGAGGATCCAACAAGCCTACGTTATTAATGATGATGGTGAATATTTTCTTACCAGGAGTCAAGATTTTAAAAGGGCTAATTACTTTATGTTTGATACTACATGTAGGTATGATGCATCAAGGTATAAAGAATTAGGATGGTGTTGTACCTAGTGTGATGGACTTTGACTCGACAATCAGATAGGAGTATTTATGTTCACACCTCACATATAGAAACCTTGCTAGGATGTACCTAACAAAGAAAGTATTCACCAAGTTATTTTACAAGAATATCCAACAAGCACAATGGATAAACAATATAATGATCATTTCCCCATTCCTTTCTCTCTAAACCTTTTTTTATTAGGCATCGTCGAGAGGTCCTTGGAATGAGCACAAAATAAGATAAGTCAAAAGGATTAAGATAAAGTAAAAAAACAAGCTAATGTTCTTCATACCGCTAGCCAAGACTAAAATATTGTGATACATGATGCTGATTTCCATATTTTGATCAAGGTTTGATGAGATTGATTCGATGATAAGCTATTGATACTCCGAGTTGATCAGCTTGCTTGCTTACTGACCTAGACTTGAGACTTTGACAATTAGGTGTTCACTTTTGAACCTGCTAGACTTGCTTCTGACTAACTCACCAAAGGATAAAGAAGATGATTTATTTATTATGAATGGTGATTACTGTGGGTGAAAGCGAGATGAGATGGGTGCACCATTTTTGGGTTTTTTTAATTTTTGGATGTTTTTGGTGTTTTTTGAATGTTTTGAGGTTGTTTTTGGAATTTTTGAGATGTTTTACAAATTTTTTTGGTATTTTTTGAGATTTTAACCAAGAGACTAACTTAAAGACCTATCCTAGGGGTCTCGAGAGTTGATCCATAGATTAGCCTTGCCTACGTTATACACGCAGAGCCCACGTAGTTCGATTGATGATAGACTTGATTGATGAAAAGAAAGATGGGAAAATGGATTTCTAGATTGTGACAGATGCCTAAAGGACTGACCTAGGGTGTCTCGGGGGATGATCAAAGATCAACCTTGCCTATGTTCAAGCTTAGAGATGATGTAGTTTGGACTAACAACTCTATTTTTTATTTTTCATATTTTTGACATTTTTAGATTTTGATATGATTTGGATGTGGATATGTGACGATATCAGTGCTCTATTTTTGGATTTTGTTGGAAACCAAGCTAAGGTTGATTGATCAAATCAATGGATTAATTATGATAACATTTTTGAGGATACACAACAATGCAAGGATAGTGTTAAGCAACACAAGGATTGGGAAGGATATCTTGAGATGATGATGAATTCATAATGATAACATTGTTGAGGATACACAACAATGCAATGATAGTGTTAAGAAACATAAGGATTGGGAAGGATATCCCAAGATGATGATGGATTGATTGGATTTTGATTGATCATAACTTTGAAGCTTGATTTGGAAAAAAATTGTTTTGATGATTTGATGTGATGCTGAAGTACAAGTTAGATGTGACTGATATTGATTGTTTGGATTGATGTTTGATGAAAGGTAAAGCTTGATAAGTAACATAGTCTTGTCAAAATGTGTCATGGGCTAGTGATTTGGATTTTTTGGCTCACAAATTTTTTGACCAACTTGATTTTACATTTTCCAATGTTCGAATCACCACATAAGTTGGAGGATATAGATCAAGATTTATTCCCGAAGTAAGGTGTAAATATTTGCCCCCAGTGTCTAGCAATGTTTGAAAGGTAATGGGTGTATTCTTGAATAGGTGTATGGATGGATGGATATGGATCATCTTGCGATAAGATAAGGTGTTCACACAAAGGATTATCATTTGGATAGTGCTTCTTGGCTCAGATAATGTTGGGTAGGATAGGATCAATGAAAATGACCCATGTCAAGATGTTTACCATAAGCAAGTGTAAAGTGTGCACCAAAGTTTCATCAAGATTAAGATAACTTGGAGTATGGATGCAGATGGATGAAAATGGATTGGATAAATGGTTCATGGATGAATGGATTTATTATGGATGTGATAAGATGCTTTCTCCTGAAATGGTGCATGTAGATGCTCAATTCTACACATGATGCTTGTTTGCCAGGTTTTCATCATGGTACCTATCCAAAGTGCCACCGAAGTGGTTGTCACTAGAGGATGATTTTTATCTTTACTATTTTCAATCCTTTTTCTATTTTTTTTGGATTTTTATATATTTTGATTTTTTTGGATTTTTCACTAAAAGATTTTAGGCTTGTGTTAAAACACCTAGTGGTGTCGATGTATATGCTTCTATCATAATTTTCCATCAATATCCTACTTGAAGAAGTTGCTTTTCCAAGATACATGCACTTGAATACAACTTTTGAGGTTCTTGATCTGCTTTGTCGATACCAAGGATAACTTTGTCTATGTGCGCACATCACGATAGTGTGCCTTTTGAATCCTTATGATGAAGGGTCATTGCCAACACATGGTCAATATGAGAATTGGATATCATGTGTGGAGGCATGGATGGTGGAGTGTGTTTATGAATAAAAGATGGATTGGTTGATAGTTTGGAACCTTTGACTCTCCAAACTTGGGAAGATGAGAAATGATGGGTGGATACAAAAGTGTGCATGGAATTAGGACCAACAGCTTGATATACTTTGTACATTGCTTGAGAAGCTTTTTTTTTCCTTTGTGGACATCTTTGATGGATTCTTGACCCTTTTTTTATTTTTTCCCATAGTTTCTTTGACTAATGGAGTTTGATAGGGATCATCTTTCTTTGTATTTTTTGGTATCCATATGAATTTGATTTGTCCAATATACTTCTTAGCTTCTTTTGATTTGATAACATTCTTTGTGTTTTGATTCAAAACCTTCTTTTGATGTTGGTCCCAATTCATGGATGGGGTGATGGGTGGATGAAAATTCATGGCATGGCTGGTTGTAGTATTGGCATTGGTTTCATCATAAAGATTCTTCATGCCACCTATGTTGACATTTTCTTGAGATGAAGTTGCCCCCAATATGGTGGTAGTAGCATATTTGTTCTTTGATTCTCCTTGTTTTGAGATTTCTTGTTTAGAATGCATTCTCTGACAAATGACCATTGCAAATGATGTCATTTCAATTTGTTTCTCTATTGACTCTTGAATATCCTATTCTTTCTGACATGTTCCCTTGAGTAGATAATACTGGATATCTTCATACATGATGTCCTTAGTCTGAATTTGGGATATATTTGATCGTGATGTTGACAACTGAGTTTGAATGTAGGAATCAATATCCTTCTCTTTTTGTGTAATAATGTCAGGAGTAAAGGCGTCTTGTTCTGAATGAAGATCATATATGTGTCCATCCACGGGAAGCATCTCTTGGGTAGATGGAGGAGTATGTGTTATGTGGATGTGATCATCTTGTATAGATAGGAGAGTGTCCATTATATCATTGTAGTAGTTTGGAGATACAAATTCTTGATCTCGAATGATTTTGGAATTACTTTGACATGCTTTGGATCAAGTTCTTGGCATGGGTCAATTTCAAAGAATGGATTTATTATAAAGGGTTCTTGGATATCTTCATTAGGCATAGGAAGTTTCTCAAATGTCATGACGTCAAAGGATGCCCATATATTTTGGAAAGGATCATTGAGGCATCTTGGTGAAAGATGTTGATCATGCTTTGGAATAAATTCTTGAGATATGTCATCTAACTCATTAGGTGATGTAGATAAATTTTCAACATGATCATTGGTCGAAGGATCTTGATCATCATTTTCAATTATTGTGGTGGGAATCTGTTGCAAGCTTTGATGAGGGATTAATGCCTACATTTTTTGTTGAGCCAACAACGCTTGTTTTTGGTCATGTTGTTGTTGTGCCAACAATGCGTGTTTTTGGGCTTGCTATTGAGCTACTTGTTGTTGTGCCTAAAAATATTGTAGGACTTGTTGATACACTTGTTGATGGATTACTTGCAATTGTGCCTGGTATTGTGTTTGCATATGCCAAGCCTGGTGTTGGGCTTGAGCTTGATACTATGCTTGTTGTCCTGCTTGTGCTGCTTGTGTGGCTTGTGCATCTTGTGCAGATTATGCAGCTTGTTGGGTGATTAATTGCACTTATGCTTATTGAGAAGCCAATTGTGCAGCTTGTTGGTTTTGGAGCACCTTTTGGCTGTAAGCTTGTCGAGCGGCTTGCAACACGATGGAGAATTAATTTTCCATGTTGTGTTTTGGTGGTGGTGGTGGTGGTGGATTGGGAATGGTGTTGACCATTGTGATGAGTGGAGCGATTGCATTGATTGCTAGGTTTTGAGTGGTGAATGGTGTGATTGAGATGCTTGGTCCTTGAGACACTTGAGGGATAGTAGTTGTGTTGACCATTGGGGTTGCTTGGATGGTTTCCATCTGTTGTTGCGATATCGATGGAAAAATGGGAGGATTTGTTATGATGCTTTGACTTATGAAGGGGGTGTTGCTTGGATTCGGTTGATTGATGGTTGGTAAAGGGGGAAGGCTCATGCCTTGATTGTTTGGTTGATAGATTTATAAGTTTTGACTTTGATTTAAATCTACCAAAGGGAAATTTGTTCCAAAATTTAGATTGGGTATGCTCACTTTTGTTGTACCATTGAGGTTTGGAGGAGATAATGATCCCATGTATGGTTTGTACAAATTCAAGTTTTGCAAATCAATTGGCATCATAAGGCTTGGATAGTTTGGTTGAATTGGATTACTCATGATGGATGAATCAAGTTTATATTCCATGTTCCTCTTGTGTTTTGACCTTGTTGACCTCTGAGGGGTTTAAGACCAATGATGAGATGGAGGATGAAAGGGGTGAATGATATGGATGTTTAAACTTTTAGGAACTTTGGATCAATTCTAGACTTTAGGACTTGTTTTGATTTGATTTTGATTGCAGATAGTTTGACTAAGTGTGTTAAGTCAAACAAGGTGATTTTGGATTGGATAATTTGACTAAGTGTGTTAAGCCAAACAAAGTGTAATGGATTGGATAATTTGACTAAGTGTGTTAAGCCAAACAAAGTGATAATGAACTTGTAAACCCTAGGAAGTTGTGTTATCCTAAAGTAAACTTTTGCACAAGAGGATGATTTGGCTAGGTGTGTTAAGCCAAACAAGGTGATTTTGGACTTGTAAACCCTAGTAAATTGTGTTATCCTAGAATAAACTTGTGCACAAGATGATAGTTTGACTAAGTGTGTTAAGTTAAACAAAGTGGTTATGATTTTTCCTAGAAGTTTAGCATAAATGATGTTTTCAAAGTTTTCAAGAGTTTGCTGGTGAAATGGGATTTGATTTTGATGGTTGAGAGATGGGTGAGAGTGATTGATTTTGATCCTAGACTTGACCTAGGTAAAACGCCTTCTTACAGGACCTCATTTTTGAAGAACATGCCATACTTCCTAAGTGAGAAAAGAAAACGTTTGAAAAATATTGGGATGTTGTTGACAATAAAACTCATACAAGTTATGGTTGTTCTTTGAACCTTTCTTGTAGAAGTTGTAAACCAATATTTCTCTAACTTCAAGAATCCTTTCAAGATGCTCCACACGAGCTTTTGGGCAAATCTTTTTGAACCTTGATTTTTGGATTTTGATTTTACGGGAAACAATTTGAGAGAACACATGTGTGAGGTCCAATTGTCCTTTTATTTGCTTAATGAGTTCTTTTTATCAAAAACAATTTCTTGATTATGTTTCAAACTAAATGTCTATGCCTCAATTCATTTTCATTCCACAAGGTCCATTATGTGAAAATTAAGGTTTCAAGAGCATAGTTTCCTAGGTTGACTTTAGTATGAGAAAATTATGATGTAAATCCAAATGCTTAGAAACCTCTAAGGATAGAATCCCTAGGAAAAACAACAACACTTAGATTCAGCCAAAGGTATTTTCCCCTCTAAAGGGTTTGAAATTTTGAGGATTTTGTAAATGTTTGTTTTCAATTGTTTTAAAACCCAAACAAATAATTTTTTGTTCCAATCACATGCACAATCCTAGGTTGAAAAGACAATATTTGTCCGGATTCCCACTTGGATAAATCCATCTATGCATATTTAGTGCGGATGACTAGATTCTTGACCACACTGGCTCCCCTCCATGGCACACACTTCTTGAGTCATCCAAGCATTAGTACCCATGAATCTCCCATGGTATAATTTTCATCTCTACAATAGAACCACATGTATATGTGGAGCGGCTTCAAAGGACATGACCTTTTGCACCAACAAATAGAAAAGGATTTTTGGCTTCTAAACAAAATTTTGTAGTAAGGGCATCTAGTTGAGGGGTGCAATGATAAACTCCTTGTGAGAGATCTCCCAACCCTTAGAACAAGGGCTTTACGCATCACATGGATACTAGGGGAGAGTTATCATGCACCGCTTCCCATTGTCCATGGCTTTCACCGTGAACAAAAATTTATATAGTGGTTTGGAAGAGCTTGGATTTAGCCTGTTACTGCTTGAATCATTCCCTTGGGGTGAGTATTTTTTCCCACCAAGGCAGGCCCTCTAAAGTAAACAAAACCAAGCAAACATATCTATATTTTGATCAATCTTTGTTGAGAAACAAAGAGAGAACACATGCCATATGTTCCACTCACACTCGCAAGATTGATTCAATTCTAAAAAGCCAATTTGAAATGTGAGGGCAATATTTTATGCAACTTAATGTCACCAAAAATACTTTTGATTCTCAAGATCGCCGTGAGGCACGAGAGAAGCATATACACCTTTTTAAATGAAATTACTTTGCAAAAAATATTACAAGACACAAAAACACATGTTCATTTTAAATTGCTCAAAGGATTAATGAGTTATTTTTAAGCACCAAAGGAAGTGTGAGATTTTTCTTGTCAATTGTTAATCCTTAAACCAAATCTAGTGAGTTTGTCCTAAAGTTCATTTTAATCCCTTTGTAAAATTGAAAGCTTTTGTAGTGTTCTTTTTAGAGCCCAAAAGAAATTTAGTATTCCCTAAAGCATGAAAGATAGCAAATTCTTTAAGAGAGATTGATAATTCTCTAAGAGTGTTAAAAAACACTTGGTATAAGGTGAGAATAATGTCATAATGTAATTGTTTTCCTCCTTGCCTTAACCTGAAAAATGATTAAAACCAGAAGATACAGAGACAACAAATAGGTTAATAGCTCAAAAAGCTGAAAACAAAAAGGCACATGTCAAAAAAAATCAAATTTGAAATTTTTACTATAAAACAGGGCGCAATTAGCAAAGGCGGTGGAGTTTAGAGACTCCAGCGGCGCAATATAGCGCCGCTAATTTCTATGAGTGGCACTCTGCAGCAGGACAAAGATTGTGATTGCGGTGCTATTTAGACCAGCGACACAGTTTGAAATTTAGAAACCAACGACCGGGTTTGAAAGTTTGAATTTTCGGTTGGGAAGACTCTAGCGGTAGAGTTTGGAATTTAGGAGTAGATCAATATAGCACCACTTGACTGATAGCGATGTAGTTTGGTGTCACTGGACTGTGAGCAATGTATTTTCCTGTAAGCTACAAAAAAGAACACAAAAAAATGATTTTTTTTTAAAAACGTGATAAAATCCTTCAGATTCGCCCGCCTTCTAGTGCCAAAATGTGAACCCGAATCCTACACCTGCACAAACATGGCAAAAAAGCACATTGTTAGATTGAAATGCAAGTTAAGATAAGGATTCTCCATGAAATTATATTGAAACATTAACACAGGAAGAAAATGAAGAACAATATAAATGAAAGTAAATGAATCCTATTTTAATGAATAAACTATCAATCCCATCAGGGAATTGGTGCCAATTATGTGTAGAAATTGACCCTTTCCCAACTCCTTTTTAAGATTTGATGATTTGATCCACTTGATGGTGAAGAAATGTGATTCCTTGAGAAAACCTGCAATAACCTAGCTATGGTTATGGCCAATGCTCAATAAATGATATGAAATTGCTCTAATGTGAAGATAATAACTTTGCATTCAAATTGTGGATATGCTTGAAGATGAAATTGAGTGTAATAAGTTTACTCAAATTGTGGATGATGAATGAGAGGAAGAGTCTCTCATTTATAGATTTCCAAATTGGAAGAATGAGAAAGACTGAGCAATGTGGGATCATTCAACATCCAATGGCAAAGTGCCACTTGTCAAGATGTGAATGGAGGAAGGTTATGCACATTTTGATGAAAGTGCTAATAAACGATATTAGGTTCAAATTTGAATTTAGTGAAATGACATGTTTAGAGGGAAGGGAAATGGAGTTAATGTCACTTGTCTCAAGGCCAAGGACATGTAAGAGGCATTAAATACCTTGTTGGAGGTACCCATCCCCTTTTGGAGGGATTTTTGAATTGGCGGAATATTCCACAAAAGATGCCCTTTTGAATGGAAATTGATGATTTAATAAATCAAATAATTTGATTTATTGTGCAAGTTGTAAAATCTAGAGGATTGAAGTGATTAGGATTAGATTTAATCATGATTTTATCAAATTAAGTAGAAATTAGATGATTTGATAATTTTGACTTAGATTTTAGGATTTATTTAAATCAAGATTTAGAGGAAAATGATTTAATTAAATAAATGATTTGATTTATTTAACTAAAGGGGATGATGTTAGATTAAATTAAATTAAATAAGGTTTAAATTTATTCAATCTAATAGGAGGAATTTTAGAGATTTAAATAAAATGAATTATTTAAATAATCAGAGACTTAGGGTTAATTAAATTAAATTGATTAATTTAATCAACAGGGAAGAATGACTTATCAGATAAATAATAATTTATTTAATTAAGCGATGAAAAGTGATGACAAGCTGAGAAGGTGATTCAGGATGAAACGATGTTAGTAATCAGGATCAAGTGCATCGATATATTTTCCATGTCTATAGGTTATAACCTAAAAATCCATCCATGATTGATAACATCTCATGCCCAATTGTTAGATCCATAATCATATCCATGTTGGGTGAGGAGAAATCGTCCTTTGGACATGCCTTATTTAATCTCTAAAATCGGTGAAAATCCTAATGCCCCCAATGGGCTTGGAAACCAGTACAAGATTGGAAACCCATTTTGGATAATCAATGGGCTGAATAAATCTCATGTCGAGCAGTTTCTTCAACTCTAGTTTCACTAGTAATGCAATCTGTAGATGCATCTTTCTCGGCTTTTGTTTTATTGGTTTTACCTTAGGATACACTACTAGATGATGTACAACCACCTCACGATCAAGGAAAACCATATTTTCATATGTCCATGCAAATTTCACCTTTCTTTCTTTTAGGAATGTTGCTAGATTCTCTTGTTCCTCAATCAAAAGTGATTTTGCATAGAAGGTTATCTAAGGTTCCTTTTCGGTTCTGACATTCACTAGATTACACTTTTTTGCAAGGATTGTTGATTTTTCTTGATGGATAGAACTAGGGGGAAGATTGAAACCCTCATCCTTTGGCACCTTAGAGAGGTTTTCACCATCGAATACGTCCTTTTTTTTTACTATTTTTGGATCAGAAAGTGCCACAATGTGGCTTTCACTTAAGGATCAAGACGTTACTCTAAGAATTTCAATTTTGCGACTAAGAGATTCAATTGTTTCCCCATAGTATGCATGTGTCTCTAGCTCGATGTTGAATCTTGTCTTATGATCTCCACATGGCATGTTGTCTCGTACTCCCATAAATTCAGAAAGACCTTCATCATTTTTCAATGAATCCAAGATCGGTGGTCCTCGTTGGTCCAAGTTTATGAGTTGGCAATAAACAAGTGTTAGCTTAGAACTTTGGTTATTTTACTCAAATGGCATAGTGGTTATCATGAAAACATGTGAATCCTCATCAAATAGGTCTATTATATCAAAGGTATAGTTATCAAGGGGGATACCAGTTGATACGAGCAACTAAGAGGAAGCTTTGACTATTTTAATGAGAGAACGCTTTCCAATAATATTCACCTTACTAGTGACACAACCAAGGCCAAGATTCTTCAAGAATTTCTTTGGAATGAGGGGTTCTAGTAGGTCATTGTCATTCTACCCCAGCTTCTCATTTTTTTAATATCCCCAACCAAACATAAGTTGTAGAACCTTTATGTTGTCCTCCATTAGAAGAATGGGCATGGGTATATTGTCTTGGTAGAGCAAGCTTGATACATCCTTTTTGTCCACAACCTCTTGTCTTAAGTCTCCCCACTTTTTGAAAGTGGTAGGTGGTTCAATGAATGTTTGGATGAGCTATCAAGGGTTTGTGGTTTTCAATGAGATTTAGGAGATTGAGGTAACTCTCCTAATACAAATGCATTCTTCTTTAATTTATATTCTCCACAACCATCATTTTATATTACATCTTTGATGTCTGGGATATTCTGGATGGAGGGTGTCTTTATCTCAAATGTGGAAGCCAAAGTGGATGGAACAACAAAGGAAGATGTGGGTCCTTCACTATTCTTGGGAACTTGTGGGATTTTTTAGTATTTTACTTCCAAGTTTTTGCAGTAGTAAAATGGTTCAGGTTCACCATGGATTGTTACTTTCTTATCTTGATAAGGGTATTTTACACATTGGTGGTAAGTAGATGTGATAGCTTGCATCCCATGGATCCATGGACTCCCTAGGATGGTGTTATAGGGAAGCTCAAGGTCAAGGACTTGGCATTTGGTTTCCATGATGGATGGTCCCACTTGAATGGGAAGTTGGATGGTGCCTTGGGACACTCGTTCTTGATCATCATAAGCCTTAATAATGATACCTTTTTCCTTTTGTTGATGGATTTTTTTCACTTCTCAACATAGGTAATGCGTAGGTGCATCACCTCTCTTGAAAGGTAGAAATATGTAAACAAGTTACAAAATATTACCCCAAGGTTTCTCGGGTGTCAGGTCATGACATGCATGGAATGTCTCAGTTGTTTTAGATGTGATCTTGCTAGTAATCATAGGGAAGACTTACACAAGTTAAGTTGGGATTAATTGGTTCATTTGATGGAGTTTCAAGATGGGAAGTTTGTTGTACATTCAAATAGTAGTCTAAAACTCCTATTTCAGCTTTAGATTTGGCTTTACAATGTGCAATGAACCTTGTTCAAAGGCACTATTAAAAAAAAGGGAAAAGGGCAAGGAATTGAAGAGGTTCTCAGATCTGAAACTAGCAGTGAATAGTGAAAATGGAGGTTGCTACAATGGTATTTCCTTCCTAAGACTTAGTTCCACTTAACCAAGAAAGTATATAGTATCATATTGAAACTAGTGTAATCTTCTAGGGAATACATATTTCAGCTTTCCATTCATCATGAACATGAATAAGAAGATGAGATTTGAGTGCAGCAATGATATGAAGTTCAGACTAACTTTACACAACTATATATCATCAATATACAACCAAAAGTATGAACTAAGAATAGGTCAACACCATAGTAATCTTCAGCATCAGTGAGCAGCATCCAACCAATCTACTAAAGCAAACTAAACATATAAAACAATAAAGTAAAACTACTCAAATTCACTAACTAAGAGGAGAAGACTCATGAAACATGCAAAGGAACACAAAATCCACCAAAGTCAATGAATTTCTATTAATATTCCAGTAGCATGTCTTTACAACAACTCAACTCTCTTGAAAATGAGAGGAGACCCCCTATTTATAGTTTTAAAAAATTGAAATGAATGGCCAAGATTTACTTTCATTGTGTGGCCCAGATTCATTTTACAATAGGGTTTCACCTACCCCCAAATATATAACAATTTAAAATACATCTTCCTCTTCTAGTGGTAGCACTGTAGCTCTTTTGTCTTTTAGCAGATTGTTGTTTTCCCTTTTGGCTATAGCTACACAGTGAGAAACTCATCATCTATAACAAGCTTCCCAGCCTCCTTTTGCAATGTGGCATATTCCACAAACTTGTTGATCAAAGGATGAAGCTTGTCCCACTCTAAAATGTTGGATTGAAGCACCTAGAAGTTCAATTTTTTGGATTTGTGGGTGAGCGTGTCCCAATATTTGTCACATTTGGTTGTATTCTACAGGACTTGTTTTGATTGGGCGAAGCCACGAGTAAAAAAATCCATAAAATCCATTGTGAGCTCGCCTGTGGTTCCATTCCCCATCTTCCTATGGAAGTAGGGTCTTATCTTTTCTGGGTCCATCTCAACAAGAGGCATGCCAAAATCTGTCATTAAATTAAAGTACTCTTCACATGACATTCTAATCTCCTTAACCCAATCAATATCTTTCTCCACTTCATGGAGCAGCCACTCTAAGATTTATTTCCTATGATCGAGGCCCAAATTCTAGTTTTCCACAAGCTAGAAATCACCCTCCACCAGAGCAAACTCTTTCTTCACCGTTTTCTTGGGAATCTTGAAGATTTCCTCAATTTTAGGATACATGATCCTATAGACCTCTAGGAAGTTAGTACATATTTCCTTATATCGCCATGATACTTCTGCACCTCCAAGAACTTGTTCAATGTCCTAACAGCACGTCCAATGCCCATGTTCCCATTGTAGAGGACCTGCCAGAACCAATCTTTAGTAGCTTCGGTCCATCTCTTTCTCTTTTCTAAATTGCTGATATGTTCCTCTGATAGCAGCAATGGGGGAGCTGTTGATGTGGTAGGGAGCTCTTCCGCTAAAGACCGTTGTTGAATATATGTTTTTAGAGCTGCCACCTATTCCTTTAACTCCTCCTTAGAGGTCTTATCCTTGTTCATTTGGTGCACAATTTTGGTGGTGAATCCTTGAAGTAGGTCAATATTTTTCTCTCTCATCATTGTCCCAAGGTCAATGGTAGAGATATTGCAGTTGACCCCTTCCTCACCCATTACCGGGGTTGCAATTTGTACTATTCTCGATCTGGATGCATCCATAGTCAGCTGAGACCTGACCTTTGGTTTCTTTTTCTTCTTTGTGCTTATTTGGGCCTGAGCCAAGATGGCCTCTAGTCTTTCCTTCAAATCTGTCGGGGTTGGGTTCTTCTTTTCTAGTTGCTTCTCAAGCCACTCAGGCATCTGAGCTTCCCCTTTTGGTGATTTGTGATCACTTTCCTTTTCACGGTCATGCTAGATTTGCAATGTATTTTCTCTTAAGGTCTCTTGTTCTGGCATTTCCCCTTCTTCTTCACTTCAATCTTGAATATATTGTAAGTGTGTGATTAGGTGTAAAGCACAAAAAACTTCTTAATAAGACATTATATCAAGGATTAATCAAATTGAATCAATTCAAAGCCATAATCAATTGAAAGTGTCATATTTTTCTCTATCCTTCAAGATTTATTAAATCAAAATGGCTCTCAGATTGTGAGTGCACTATGATTGTTAAAATGACAATTGAAAGAATGAGATGGATGATAAATATAGAAAACTAATCCTATCTGATGATTTCTAGATGATAAATGAATTAAACTAAGCATGAATTGACATGAAAAAGATAAATACAACTACAGGAAGCAGCCATGATGTGAAAGCTTGATTGCTAGATATTGGATGCTTGATTTCCTAATGCTTGATTGCTTGAATTCCTACAGAGTAAGAGTGCATAAGTTAGATTATCTGGATCCTTTTCTTGGTTCAATGAGGTTGTATTTATAGATTTCCTAGCTGTAGAAATGCACAGGGAAAGCTTTGAGAGGCTTGGATTCAATCTAGAGGATTGAATGGTGAAGGATGGAGGAGATTGAGAGAAAAATGGAGATTCTCTTTACCCATGAAAACACTAGGCAAGAGAAGAGGAAAGATTGATGGAGGAGGATTGAGAGAAGATTTTGGAATTTATCTCCAATTTTTCTCCAAAACTTCTTGTGAAGTTTCAAAGCATTAATTGTGACATATTTTAGACATAGTTTAGACATAGAATATCTAATTCATTTTTGAGGAAATGTAGATGGAATATTCCTTATACTTTAATTCAAATATTTTGATTTATTTAAATTAGCAAAAGAGGGATAAATAATTTAATAAAATGAACTATAGGATAGTTGTTTATTAAATTAAATAGAAAAAAATGGCAATTAATCAATAAAGTGTTTTGATCTTTATTTAATTAATTGAGATTGATGTGATAGATTGAAATAGGGATTTGATAATTAAATCGAACAAAGTATTTAATTTTGTTTATTTAATTAAGATGAATTTAAATGTAAACTATATGAATAAATATTTCTATTTATTCAATAGTAGAGGAAATTAAGATAATTAATCAAATAATTTGTATTTAATTAATCGGATGCTCCAAACCAATTTTAGGTGTATACATTTTGCCCCTCTTTGAAGTGATGTGTTTATGCATTGCTTCGAATAAAATATTGCTGCTACTGCCAGGTGTAAGAGTTATTGATGAACTCGAGCACCCAGGATCACCTACAAAACCAAGATAAACCTTCCACACGAGAGCAGCAAGAGATAGAATGCAGGAATATAGTGCAATAACAAAATGATGTTATATCACACACTAAATGATACAATATGCCTCAACTCTCCCTTGAATTGATTGAGTTAATATGAACTCATCTAGACTAGATAGGAGCTAGACCTGAACTAGTTAGGAGGGAGAGGTGAGTGCAGAATATATAGTAGAATATGGGCAAATAATTCCAAGAGGGGTAATAACTCCCAAATAACCAAATTAGGTGGGAGTTATGCCTACTTGGAAAATGCCAAATAGGTGGCATAACCTACTCAAAAAGAGACAGATGAGTGGTTTTGTGAGGTGGCATATAAGGCCAAAAGAGGGTGTGAAACTCAACCACCCAAGTGTGAGTGGGAGCAACACATGTAATCGATGGATTATGCCACGTGTCCTCACATGAACCACATCTCCTATAACCTAAGGTATGCTTAATAATGTGTAGGAAAAATAATATTAAAAAAACCTACACTAACACCCCCCCTTAAGCATAGCTTAGGTGGGTGAAAGGATGAAAGAATGCAAAGATGCAAATATGGGTCCTGGCTACTAGGCCATGTTAGGTGCCCATGTACAAAATACTCTCTCACAAATGGAGTAAAGGAGAAAACCCAGTGGGACAAAACTCCTCCCCAAAAGAAAACAAGTTTCCCAACACAAGAAGAATCCCATGCAAGGAAGAAGTCCCCTCCAAAATAGAAAGGATAGGAAAGACCATGTAGCCTTCCCCAAAGTAGTCAACTATGCCAATGGTTGAAGCTCGAAGCTGAATGTAGAACATGGTCCACGATCGTCGAACAATGTTCCTCCCCTTAGGAAGAAACAAAACCAAAGGTGTATGAAGAATGTCTTCCCATTCCTGAAAGGAATATGAAGGAAGAATGATGAAAATGTATGAAGTCTCTAAACTCTGCTCAAGTGTCTCCATGTTGATGTCGAAAGATGTCACCATCAAATCAAGTGTTCTAGGCCACACTGTAGAAGATGAAAATCCAGAACCTAGTGGAGATGGATGTAGAACAAAATTTGAAGACAAAGATATCTCCTTTGAAGACAAAGGCGCCTCCTCCAAATGTTGCTCAAAAGTATCCTCACTCATGTCAAAATCTGATGAATGATCATGTGGAGAATGAACAAAAGGATCCAAAGGTTCCTCCATAACAATTAAAGAAGAATCAACTTCATCAAAGAGAAGATGGATGTCATGAATAATGTCTCCCAAGTCTGAAATATGAGACTCTATGAACAAACCTGCAATGTCTGTCAAGTAGTCATCTGAAGTAGCTATGTCTGGAAGACAATGTGTATCTTGCTGCACTGAATCACAAGAAGCCATGAATGTAGCAATGCAAGTATCTTTAGATGCAATAGTAAATGGAGGAGAAGGAATACAAGGCTCAAGAACTGGATCACATGTGAGAATACCCAAGTTCAAGTAGCCAAATTTCTCCTCAAAATCAAAGCTCACACTAGGAGTGTGATCAACAACCAAAGGATTAGAACCATCATCAGGTGCAAAGTCTAAAAAGGTATACAATCGAGATGCATGATCAACCACCCCAGTAGCAATTATCTCTCTGCTCTCCAAGTCTCTGATGATAACTAAATCAGGTGTGAATTCAACAGTCTTCCCTGTTCCACCATGAGTGATTTGATAGATGGAAAGAAGATTGTTTGAAAGATGAGGTACACACAAAACATCATTGAAAGTACCATCTCCAATATCAACAGATCCTTTCCCAATTACATCCATGTATGTATTATTTCCCATCATAATAGGTGGCATAGCACAAGGCTCAAAAGAAGAGAACATAGACTGTGTAGAAGCCATATGATGAGACGCTCCAGAATCTAGGAGCCATCTCCTTGATCCAAGACCTGTAGAAGCACAAAGAGCTTTACCTTTTGATTTACCTGCACCTGTAGTATGGCCCTTTTCCTTATCAAATTCTAAATTTTTGGAATTAGAAGAAGAAGCTGAATCAACCATTCGAGAAGGAAAATTGATGTTGTTCTTTGCTAAAAGATTCTTCAACTCATCAATTTGTTTTAAGTAACATTGATGTTCATCATGCCTAGATTTCTTGCAATATGCACAAGTGAGCTTCTCCTTCTTAGATGAATCCTCTTTTGAAGAGAATTTAGAGTCTACTTTAGAAGTAGATGAATATTTATCTGAATCTTTCTTTCTATCACCTTGGTTTTGTTGTTTCTTGTTTTGCTTATTAGTGCCTTGTTTTGCAGTCAAGGCTTGAGATTTGGAAGATTTAATAATGCCCATTTGAATCAATTTATCTTGCTCCTTTGTGAGATCAGTTGCAAACTCACTTAGAGAAGGCATAGTAAATCCTTTTCCTAAGGCTCTTTTCATTGCATGAAATGTAGAAACAAACACTGCATAATCAGGACCAAGTTTTGAAAGAATACTCAAAATCAATTGTGAGTCATCCTTTTTAACTCCACACTGCTCTAACTGCAATCTTATGGCATTCAATTTAGTAAAGAAATCCTGAATGGTATCAAAATTGCATGGGCTCAATCCTATGAGCTCGTTCTCCAATGAATGTGCTCTCAAATCATCCTGTTTACCAAAGAGAGTATTCAAAGTATTCCACACTTCATTTGGTGATTTTGCAGACATAATATGAAAGTGTAGATCAGGAGATACAGCCATGCATAAGGTGCCAAAAGCTTCATCACACTTATTGAACCATTTAGGCTTATCTTCATCTTCTATAGGTTCCTTATCAATACCCATTGTTATTCTATACAATTTTAACTTCCTTAAGTGAATTTCCATTTCATTTTTCCACTCAAAGTAATTGTATGGTGTGAGTAGAGGAACCGATTTATCCATTTTAGATTGTTGTAGCAATGTGAGAGAAAAAATGCAAGAAGAACACACATAGACACCCCCCTTTTTCACTCAAAGAAGAGTCCCCCCCAACAAAAAATTATTTGGCACTTTATAAATTAGTGCATTTACAATGCTGGAGTTGTTTTCCAGAGTTTTTCAAGTGTCCAAAATGGACTCAAATACTAAAAGTATAATTAAATCTCAAAATTAGAACTTCAAAATAGCACCAAAGTATAGTGCTAAAAAAAATATCAACTTTCAAAAAAATAATCACCTCGATCCGAGGTCATATCTGAAAGTTATAGCCGTTTGAAGTTTCAAAAATGAGAACTGTCCTTCAGATCTGCTGTTAAAACTGATTTTCTGAAGCATCCGGATTACTTGAGAAAAAATGGATCACACCACTGCAAAGCCTGCGAAATTCTACCCCAAATCAAAAAAAAATTCTCTGAAAAAAGAGCTCGTATGACTGAATTATGGCCCTCCAAAGCTTGACTGCAAAATCAAAAATGCAATTGAAGAGGGGGTCTACTGAAATGTTCCGATTTAGTTTCTGCAAAATATGTAACCTGTATGCAGAAAATAGCAACGACCCAGATGGTTTTTTTCTTCTACGAACAAAACCCAGATGACGGATTTTCTTCAAAGTATACAAAAAATGTGGATCTAGTGTAAAACAAACGCCTTTAGAAACATAAAACGACCCCAACAACCAAAAAAATGACATGAAAAGGTAGAATCAACTACTTAAGACAAGAAAAGGCATGCTGCAACCTGCAATACTGATTAAAAAACTCACAAATCTCTCAAATTTGAGAAGGGGCTTGCAGATCTGACGCTCTGATACCATGTAAGAGTTATTGATGAACTCGAGCACCCAAGATCACCTACAAAACCAAGATAAATCTTCCACACGAGAGTAGCAAGAGATAGAATGCAGGAATATAGTGCAATAACAAAATGATGTTATATCACACACTAAATGATACAATATGCCTCAACTCTCCCTTGAATTGATTTGAGTTAATATGAACTCATCTAGACTAGATAGGAGCTAGACCTGAACTAGTTAGGAGGGAGAGGTGAGTGCAGAATATATAGTAGAATATGGGAAAATAATTCCAAGAGGGGTAATAACTCCCAAATAACCAAATTAGGTGGGAGTTATGCCTACTTGGAAAATGCCAAATAGGTGGCATAACCTACTCAAAAAGAGACAGATGAGTGGTTTTGTGAGGTGGCATATAAGGCCAAAAGAGGGTGTGAAACTCAACCACCCAAGTGTGAGTGGGAGCAACACATGTAATTGATGGATTATGCCACGTGTCCTCACATGAACCACATCTCCTATAACCTAAGGTATGCTTAATAATGTGTAGGAAAAATAATATTAAAAAAACCTACACTAACACCAGGATTGATGATAATAAATAAATAAAAATTTTGTATGCCCCAGACATGCCCTCGACATTGATTTTCTAATGATGGATGATAATATGCCCCCTCGAGAGATAAATAAATGATCTGATGATTTTTAGAATTTTTTCAAAAAATTTATGATTTTCTGATGATTTGATGATGATTTGATGAAGAAATCATTTATCTCCTAACAAATGATGAAGAAATCTAGCCCGTAGATGATTTTTAATTAATTTCCTGGATAAAATTAAACAAAAGATAATAAATGCACCAAAAATACCTTTTCAAAAATTATATATAGTGCTAAAAGGTTATTTTCCAACTCATTTTCACTATTTGATTTTAAAAACCTTTGTGATAAAGACTTTTCTACCAGCTAGAGCAAGATGCCTATCCCATACCACACTCACCATTTCGAACGCGTTCAACGTCATCGACGGCCAACCACGTATGGACCTCCGGTATGTACCCATTAACCTCCTCGTAATTCATGAAATTTTTTTTTTAATGCATTTATTGCTTTCCACGTTTTATAGTCTGTTTTAGCACTTTCAAGCCATGTTTTAGCACTTACACTCCACTGTAGTGCTTCCAGTAGGTAGATTAGCGCTTTGAGTTTTAGCACTTGCGTTAAAAACTCTAGCACTTCCATTGGGTTATGTAGCGCTTTCATTGATATAGTGCTTAGGAGTTGAATTTTAGCACTTTGATGTCGGATTTTAGTGCATTGAGACTTCTAGCACTTTGATTCGGTGGATTAGCACTTTCATGGTTTGTTCTAGTGCTTCTGGTAAAGCGGAGCTTCGACGGACTGTTGTAGCTCATTGATGCGATATAGTAGCGCTTCAGATGCCTGTTTTAGCGCATCAGAGTGCTGAAATAGCACTTTTGAGATTTAGCACTTTTGGTCCCTGATTTAGCGCTTTGAACTGATAAAGTAGCGCTTCTGGGTTTTAGTGCTTTGGAAGCCCGTTTTAGCGCTTCCATGTCAGAATTGATCATTTTGACTTAGTGAACCCTGATTTTTTCAATTCTGATCATGTCCATTCTTCAGATTGGTATGATTGATAATCCAAATTCTTGATGTGTTGGATTGATGTTTTAAATAAGACTAACTTCTCATGATAGGCAAGAAGAAAATCCTATTTCTGATGATCCTCATGATAGTCGAGGAAATGATTCAGTATCCGATAAATCTCATGATAGGTGAGATTAGATACTGTTTGATGAAGCCCATGATAGGTGAGGTTTGTTTGATGTTTGCCCATGAATTTTGATCAAAAATTCATACCAAAATTTTGGAATAGACTTGATAGTAGAATGACGTTTGATTTCTTGACATAGTTCACTGATTGTAGATATTTCATTATGATGATAGGGGGATTTGGGTACTCTCCAGATGCAAGAGAGGTTTCCATGGATGACAGACTTGATACCTCATCTAACACAAGATGAGCTTCAGGTGATAGGCCGATGTGGCCTTACTAGCTTGCTTGATATGCCCCAGATTAGGATTAATCGAGGTCTGTTGACTGTGTTGGTTGAGAGGTGGCATAGTGACCACAACACCTTTCACCTACCCACTGGCGAGATGATGGTCACACCAGAGGATGTGTGGAAGATTCTACGTATTCCATTTATGGGGGAGATCATTGTATATGATTCCCATGGGACCGACGATAGAGATTTTTTGCGTAGAGTATTTCAGGATCAGGACATTGCGGGTCTGAGCGTTCGGTGGAGGAGGATCGCCGATTCTTACGTGACACTACCAGCAGTGCTTGTTGGTTTCATTGGAGGTTTCCTTTGCTCTGATCGTAGGTCAAAGGGATTCCTCGTTGGCTGGAGTAGGACTCTTGAGAGCATGATGGTACACGGTACCAGATATGTGTGGGGGATGTGCATGTTGGCACATCTCTATCATGATCTTCACTCTGTTGTGTACCTTGGAGCGCAAAGTTTATCAGTAAGGATGACCTTGTTACAGGTGTGGGCATGGGAGCATTTTGCTATTGCTCGGCCATTTCTAGTTGCAGATAGACCACGAGGAAGACCTTACATTTTCAGATACAGAGGTCAATTCACACTGGCCTAGATGGGCAAGTTAGAGCACTGGAGGTGGGTGTTTGATGACACCGAGATAGTTACCTGGCGTCTATACCTCGACTATGAGTAGTGGGATGAGGATGATGTAGTGTTAGGGTTTCTCTGTGATTCCATGTATCTCATTGGCCGGACCCCATTTGTTCTAGAGAGATTTGTGTTGCACCGAGTGTACAGGCAGTATGGCATCGTACAGTGTATGCCATAGGGGGTAGCCCATTATGCCAGATGACGGATGGATATTCTTGATTGGGGGCCCTGTTTATCATATGATGTTGTACTAGAGGGATATAGAGCATTGCAGCCATCACCCTGGGATATGCGGAGGGATATTGCAGAGGAACTAGTCACTAAGGAGTATGCTGCATTTTTGGCCTTGGTTCCTCATCCTCGTATTACCATCCCAGATGAGCCAACACCATTACCAGTAGAGGAGGATGCGGCAGGGGGGTCTACAGAGAGAGAGGGTGATACTCTGGCAAGCAGTAGCATGGAGAGTAGCAGTGGTGATAGCAGTAGTGATGACAGTGATGGTGGCAATGGAGGTGACAGAGGGGCAGGGCTAGCCATTAGTAGTGCACCATCATCCAGCAGGCCTCGCAAGAGGGGAGCAGTGATAGTGCCACCTATGGATCAGTAGAGACAAATTGTCGTGTTGCAGACATAGGTGCAGACATTACAGGGGCAGTTGGTGCAGGTTTGGGGTTTGCTTGTTCAGACCCAGACTCAGATGCAAGCCCAGGCACAGGCTCATGCTCAACCTTTATCGCAGGTGCAGGGATAGTTGGCCATTGTACAAACATAGGTGGCCACTTTGACAACCGAGAGAGACAGTGCTTGGTAGATTACCGAGAGGGCATAGGAGACAGCGGAGACTCCAGAGAGTGGCCGATGGCACCTCCATAGGAGATTACATGAGAGAGGTACTACGGTCCGGTCAAGAGGTAAAGTTCTATAGAGGCAGATATCATGATGCAGTTCCTCCTAAGCATAGGGTCAGTTATGCCCCGTCGAGATTTGGATGGACTCACACGTGGACAGTCAGTGAGGGAGTGACACAGCCTCCACGTAGAGATCCCAGAGATACTGGTTCCTCCGGTGGTGGTGATGGTACTGGTCCTTCTGGTGGTGGTATAGGTCCTATTGGGCCCACACATTCTGGCAGTAGCAGATTATGGATTCTATTGTGATCCTCCATGATGTATATTATGATGTAGCTCATTGTTGATGATGTATTTTTAGACCAGACTTCATTGTATACTTGACATTTGATATATATATATATGAGATGTAGTTGATGTGATATGATTATGGTTTATGATTTCTATGTGATGGATGCATTTATTATGTGATGTATGCAATATGCGATGATTTTATTTTGATGTAATGATAAATGCATGTGTAGAATAGATGATATATGGATGTATGATGTGATGTGATAATGATAAAAAAATGATGATTCTATATGGATTCCCAAAATGTGATAATATGTATGGATGGATGGATAAATGCTTTTTATGTTAATATGATTATGATAAAAATGACGATCTTATGATGAATGATAATGTAATGATGTAATGAGAATAATGATGTGATTTTATTTATTAAATGTGTGGATGGTAAATAATGTATGCATATGATGTTGGATAGATGATAATGTAATGAATGTTTTAATGGTAAAAATGAACTTGATGTACTTATGGTACAATTTAATTCATAATTGATTTGATGTATGATGAAATGGATGAATGATGAAATGATGAGATGATGCTTCCTACATGTTTTTGATGATGATTTTTGGATTTATGTCAAGTATACTCAGTTTTATTTGTAGATTAGATAATCATTGATTGGAATCCTTAATACAACAAATACTTTGCAGATAATGAATATGATGAATGCAATCTAATTTTAATATGCAACTATATGCAAAACAATTGTCATTTTAACAATATCTTTTTGTTTTTTGTCATCATAGAGTTTTATTGGATGTTGAAAGTGAGTACAAGCGTTAATGGTATGTGTTAGACCAATGACGACCTGAGTACTTCTTTCATGATTTTTGGTGTTGCAATCGAACACAAGCATCTAGGTATGATTTAACCGAGATTACCTAAGCATTCATTGCATAAACAAGCAGTGATTAATCATTTCAATGTGTGAATTTTGAATGTCATCGGTGATACATTTGCATAGCACATCCCCTGACAATTCATACATTTATATGATTAACTTATAGACAACAGATAATAAAAACATCATTCTTCATCCTTGTTCATCTAGTTCAATACATCATTGAGTTACTCCAAAGAAATGATAATCAAAAGTACAATTTATCCATTTTTTACTTAGAGTGTTCCATTCATTATTCAGATTTTAGATCATCCATCTTGATTTTGTGATGTTTTTGGATTTTTGAGATTTTGACAAAAGACCTTAGACCTAGTAACCTATCTTAGGGATCTCAGGGGCTGATCATAGATTATCCTTGCTTACGTTACACATGCAGAGACCACGTAGTTTGATTGACATAGACCTATGTTTTTGGATGATGCTTTTTCAGACTTGACTTTTTTGACATGTTTTTGGATTTTCGATACGATATGGATGGTTGATGTTTTTCTGACGATGATTGATATTGCGCGTTGATCTTTGTTTTCGGTTTTTTCTTTTTTTCCTATATTGTTGTGTGCCCTTTTGGTGACATCGATGTTTTGCTGCCCCTAGTGATTTCCAGATGTTGTCCCCAAGCTTTGGAGTGATACTTGACTATGTGAAAATGATTTTGATTTGGATGCAAAGATGGCAAGACTACTGACATGATATGAAATGGTACTGACTGCCAGACTAATGATCCCGATACATATCAAAATAGATGGGAAAGTTGATCCTAGAATCACATACGACGCCTGTTTCCAAGTTTTCACCATATGCTTTGATTACACTCTTCGAGTTTTTGTATTTTTCTCATTTTTCCCTTTTTTCTTCCTTTTTGTAGTTTCTTTTTATTTATTTTTTTGTATTTTTGTATTGCCAAGATGCATGTTTGCCAGGTTTTCATCAAGGAAACAATTTTTAGAAGTTTGACCCGTGCACTAGGAGATTTAAGCATAGAATTTTTGGAGATGAATACTGTTGATAGGTTCATCAAACAAATCCCCTTCTGATGTTGATAGTTGATATGCTCCTGATCCATACACTGATATGACAACAAAGGGACCAAGCCAATTAGGCTCAAATTTCCCTTTCTTCTCTCTATCTTGTTGATTCCTAGAGTTTTCTTTTAGTACCAAGTCACCAACCTAGAAGACCCTCTATTTTACCCTGTGGTTGTAACTTCTTGACATCCTCTATTGATAAGCTATTAGATGATTAACAGCTTGTTGACAATGCTCATCCAGCAACTCCAGTTCTTGTAGTCTAGATACCCTATAATCTTCATTTGAAATGATACCTCTGAGTGATACACGTAGGGATGGAGTCTTTACTTCAATGGGAAATATGGCTTCTGACCCATTTACCAAGGCATATGGTGTAGCTCTTGTTGGTGTTCTGATACTTGTTCTGTAGGCCCATAGTGTAGGGTTGAATTGAACATGCCAATCACATCCAACATCGTTAACCATCTTTTTGAGAATTTTGAGTATTGTTTTGTTTGATGCCTTTGCTTGGCCATTCCCTTGAGGATAGTACAATGTTGAAAATCGATGTTGGATATGAAATTTATGACATAGCTCTTGGACATCTTGATTCTTGAAAGGTCATCCATTATCAGTGATAATGGATTGAGGGATTCCATACCAACATATTATGTAGTTCAAAATGAAAGAGGAGATCTGCTTCCTAGTGATGGTAGTAAGAGGTACTGCTTCAATCCATTTTGTGAAATATTTTGTAGCTGTTATAATGAACTTGCATCCATTAGATCAAGATGGATTTATTTTTCCTACCAAATCTAGGCCCCATTGACAAAAAGGCCATGTCAATGTGAAGTGATGCAGTTCTTGTGCTGGTGCATGAATCAAATTGCTGTGAATCTGACACTTTTGGCATTTCTTAACAAACTGATAGGATTCTTTCTCCATGCATGGCCAATAATATCCCAAACGGAGGAGTTTCTTAGCTAGAGTTATCCCACTCGAGTGAGTGCCACAAATACCCTCGTGAACCTCTCATAGGGTTGTTTTAGACTCGCTGTGTTCTAAAAATTAGAGTAAAGTACCATCAAGACCTCAATGATAAAGTATGTCAGCAATTAAAGTATGTTGTGTGGATTGGCGGATGAAGCTTCGCTTTTGGTTCTTAGATAGGTCAGGAGGAAGGACATCATTTTTCAGGTAGGCATAGATCATTTCATAGATGGAGGTTTATGTGGTTTCGATATGGCAGATCGTAGCGGATTCTATATGATTATGGGAAGGACATGATACTTGTTCTACCATAAACTCATAACAAACACGCTTCTCAGGCAATTGTAGTAATGAAGCAATTGTAGCCATAGCATCTGTAGCTTTGTTCTCAGCTCCTGGAATTTGATAAAACTTGATACTGACAAAGGACTATTTCAGATTATCTATTTGTTGCTTGTAGGGCATCAACTTTTCATCTTTTGTTTGATATTCGTAATTTACTTGATAAATAACTAGTTGAGAATCCCCATATACCTGTAAGTCTATGATCTTCCACTGAATTGCTATTTTGACCCTAATGATTAATGCTTCATATTATGCCACATTATTTGTACACTGGAACATTAATCTATATAATTTTGGAATGGTGTGTCCTTGTGGACAAATGAACAAGATTCATGCTCCTGATCCTCGTTGTGTATATGATCCATCAAAATATAATACCCATTGTTGGGGCATTACTGTCAGAATGTCTACGTCTGGAAACACCATTGTCATTGGTCGATCATCTACTAGAGAGGCCTCTACTAATTGTTCAATGATTTCCTATCCCTTGATTTCCTTTCTCTCTACATACTGAATGTCAAATTCACTTAATAACATGACCCACTTTGCCAGTCTACCTGTTAAGGCAGCTTTACTGAGTAGATATTTTAAAGGATCATTTTTTGCTATTAGTTTGATTGTATGAGTTAGCATGTAGTGTCTCAGCTGTTGAGTAGTGAATACCACCATCAAGCAATATTTCTCTGTGAAAGTGTAATTGATTTCATATCCATTCAAAGTATGGCTGATATAGTAGATAGCATGTTCTTTTCCTTCATAATCCTCTTGTGCTAAAAGTGCCCCCAATGAGATATCAGTCATAGCAATATACAATATGAGAGGCCTTCCTTCTATTGGTAGCATGAGAATGGGTGGTGACATTAGATACTGCTTGATTTGATTGAATGTTGTTTCACACCCCTCATCCCACTTGAAAACTATATTCTTATGTAATAGATGATTAAAAGGATGACTTTTATCCACCAGCTGGGAGATGAATCTTCTGATCGATTGGAGCCTTCCTTGTAGTGATCTGAGTTGAATTATATTCTTAGGAGGTGGCATCTCCATAATTTATTTTACTTTCATCGGATCCACTTCAATGCCTTTTTCTGAGACAATGTACCCTAATAGTTTTGCTGATGTGACCCTGAAGACACACTTCTTGGGGTTTAACCTGGCATTTAATTTCTCCATCCGTGTGAAGATTTTGTCTAGGATATGCAGATGTCCTTCCCTTGTAGTATATTTTTCCAAGATGTCATCCACATAATCCTCCATGAAAGTGTGCATCATATCATGGAAGATTGTCATCATTTATCTTTGATAAGTGGCTCCTACATTCTTTAGACCAAATGGCATGACGGTCCAATAGAAAGTTCCCCATGGACATGTAAAAGCCATCTTTTCTTGATCTTCTGGAGCTATTTTTATTTGATTGTACCTCAAGAAACCATCCATGATTGACAACATGGCATGCCCTACTGTCAAGTTCACGATGATGTCTATATTTGGTAGTGGAAAATCATCCTTCAGGCATACTTTATTTAGGTCTCTGAAATCTATACATATTCTGATACTATTTTCTGGCTTGGAAATAGGTACAAGGTTGGATATCCATTCGGCATAGTCTATAGACCATATGAATCCAGCATCCAATAATTTCTTCAACTCTATCTTTACCATTAATGCGATGTGAGGATGCATTTTTCTCAATTTTTGCTTGACAGGTTTGATTCCTGCGAGCAAAGATAAGTGATGCATAAGTAGATTTGAGTCTAGGCCTGGCATATCAAAATATGACCAAGCAAAATTGATGCTTCTTTCTTTAAAGAACTTGATGAATTCTGGTCTTTCTTGTTCTATCATGGATACTGCCAGATGTAGGATTTTTTCTTTATCTTCAGTGTCAATATTCACAGACTGTGTTGGCTCCACTAGGACTGATGATCGCTCATGATAGTGTTTCGGAAGAGTGTCAAATCTTCCATCCTTCAATGCCTCAGAAAGGTTTTCACTGTTATATGTGTTCTTTATTTTTACTTTTTCCAGATCTAATGTTGCCATAGAATGGTTTTAACCATTAGATATATTTTCCCTGTTGTTACTTTTGCAACTGGAAGATTTGACACCCTCCTATCGAGTCGTGATGTTATGAGTATTACTGACAAAATTTGTACCAGGTTCAGTATGACATAGGAAGTTTACGATATCATCATCGTTTGTAAATATTGGTATATTCAAACGTTCTATAGGTTCCCATTCAATGAGTTCAAGATGGATTAATGGCATGAGGTTATCAGATTCATTCAAGGTGATGGATGTAAGGGTTTGGACAGCCATTTTGTCATAGTCGTTTATTGGAATATCGAGGTCTGTGATGGTACTTTCTTCAAGATCATCTAGTCCAGTCGAAGTTTGCTCATCCCCACTCGAATCATCGATATTTAGTGATCCTTCCATGAGTGGTCTAGACCCAGAACCTCGGCCCTCCTCACGCTTAGGTGCATATTGTTGAATTACATTGACTTGAATATCAATGAAAAATAGATTGGAATACAATGCCCACTCATATTCATTTGAGTTTGTTTCAGAGCCATCCCTAAGCTGAAGGATATTTTGTACAACTGTCTTTGTTAGCTCCTTATTTTATTCTTCAGAGTATCCTAGTCCTGGCTTCTCTTTTGTTTGGAGAGTGAGGGGTGTAATAGGCTCTGTGATTCCATCATTTCTTAATCCAACGGGTCCTTGTCCTTCATATCCCATTTTTTCTAAAATAGCTTTTCCTTTTCCATATTTATCGGTGTTGATGTTGACATTTTTGATACTGATTTCTAATTTACAGGGTTCATCATCTTTGTACAGCCAATCTAGGATTGCTTTGTTGCTTGTTTCATCCTCTATTGTACCTTTTTTGACAAACCTTTCGTCAAGAGCTGTGACTAGTAATGATGTTTGAGATTTCATCATAGATCGTTGACCATATGTCTTAGGAGATGGCATTAACTGTGATAGGTTAAGCAATTGCTCCATAGAATATGTTCCCATTCCTTTGTCCTTAAGTTGTACTTGCTCTTGGAATTTATGTGATAAAGAATTTTGTTGATCTGGATTATCCGTTGGTTGAGTTTCAACAGGACTTGTCTCTTTTTCTTTACCCTTCTTCTCTACCCATTTAGTAGTGATGTTTGGACTTTGTTCATCTTTGGATGATGATTCTTCCCTATTGTGTGGTATAAAGGTATCTTGAGAGATCCTAAGGGTGTCACAATGTTGAGGATGATTGTAATCAAAAGATATAGTCACCTCTCATCCATTTATTGGGAACTTCAAACATTGATGATATGTTGAAGGTACAGCCTGCATTTCATGGACCATGGTCACCCTAAGAGAATGTTGTATGTCAACTCCTTCTCCAATACTTGACATGCTATATGTTTCATCATGGGACCCACTTGAATAGATAGCACAATCAAGCCTTTAGACGATCTTTCTTCCTCATCATATGCTTTGATAGTCATTTTTATTCAAGAATCAATAGCATTGTCTGAATATCCTAGTGCACGGATTAACTTGAGAGTGCAAATGTTCAGACCAGCTCCCCTATCTATTAAGACTCTCTTGACATGGTGATTATGGATTAAGACCTCAATATGGAGTGTAGTATTATGTGGATGGTTTAGCAAGATATCATCCTATTTGGAGAATGATAGATAATGTGGGGTAGTCAAATGTCCCACCATAGCTTGAAATTGACAGACATCTAGATTCTTCGGTACCATAGTGGCAACTAAAGCTTGTTCGAGAACCTCCTTATGTGATGGTGATATTTTAAGGAGTTCTAGTATCAATATTTGAGCAGGAATATTTTGCAGTTGATCGACAATGTTATAGTGAGATGGAGGTGGAAC
>CM021102.1:247791281-247870552 GCA_007115665.2 Sequoiadendron giganteum | reverse complement strand
TGGATGTTTGGATTCTCCTCAGGGAGTTTTCCTCCACTTTGTCCATGTTCTGGATTATTGTTTCTTACAGTTGACGGAGGCGGAACCGGAACCGGTTTGGTTCCTGATCTTGGACTTTTGGTAAAGTCCTGTTTCTGTTCCTGTTCCGTCCCCAACTCCGACTTCGCTCTTTTGTGCTCTCGTCTTGGTTTGACCCCAGGTTGACTTTACCCGGTCAGTTTTGTTTTTGATGTGTTCCTCTTTGCCGCAGGCAGGCACGGAACCGAATTGGTTCCTGAACCTGTAATTTCGGTGGAGTCATGTTTCGACTCTAGTTCTGTCTCCATCTCTGACTCCGGCTCCGACAGTGTTAGGTTTGGCTTGAAGCCTTGGACGTGCCCGATGTCTGTTTGACCATTTTGGTTGCTCTGTCAGCTGCGATTGCTGATGGGTCTTGGACGCGTGGCACCTAGTTGAATAGTGATTGGATGGTTACCTAACTTGTTGTGCTGCATGTTTAGTCAATGAAGGTTGGCGGAGCTGAACCCGTTTTTGGAATGACATTGAATGCCTGGGCGACTCATTGTAGGGAGATCTGTCAGATTCGACCAGATGCATGATTTGCGGATGGTCTTCTTTGCTCTTGTTGAGTCGGTTACATATTGGATGAGAGATGTATTATTTCTCAAGCAAGCAAGTAAGTTCGACGAGTCTGCAAGAGTCATGGGTTGCAGAGCAAGTGCGAGATGTGTGAACTGAATGCGCGACCATGAGACTGCGAGCAGGATGCGCGGGAATGTGAATGCGTGTGCATGGGGTTGCAAGCATAATGCATGATGCATGATGCAAGATTGCAGCTATTGGACTTACAGGTTGGAGAGTCGAAGGTGTGATGAGATTTGTAGAGAGATGGAGAGGGTGTTCAAGCAGTTTGCTTAGGCAATGTAACTGTGAACACTCTATCTCTCGGATCTGGGCATGGGAATCATTGGAGGCAGAATGACTAGGCTGGCCATGAGGCTGGCTATAATAGTCATTTGAGGAGCTGAGAGGAATCTTGCGGGTACCTGTTACTTCTCCAATAGAACAAGATGTAACTCCTGTATTGGCCTTGAGCTTGATATTGTATTGTAACTGGTTTTGTTGCTGAATAATATAATGGCTCAAAATTTTGGAGTGTGGGGTTTTTACCTGAAAGGGTTTTCCCCATGTATATCTTTGTGTCTTCCTTTTTTGTCTTTCATGGTATCTGGTTATGTTGAATTTATTTCTTGTTGCATTCATTTCTCTCAGAGGATCAATGGGGGATCAACTGTGCTTGTTTCTGCTTTATAGCATAGTTGGTTGTGTCTTTGTTGTGATTTTGAATTGAAATCACTAAGGCACTACTATCTTAGATGCCTATCTTGATGACAGACCGAATCCGTATCCCCGACAAGTGGTATCAGAGCTGGTAGCTTGTTGCTCGTGATACCAACAGTGGTATCAAAGCATGTTTAAGGGAGGTCATGGCTTGATGATATCGACAGTGGTATCAGAGCCTTCTCCTGGTTGCTGAAGTTCTGGGTTTTCTCCTATGGTGATTTCTTAGCCTGGCAAGCTTGAGGAAGTTTGGAGAAATCGGTTGGTGATTGGTCCTTCGGTGAGTGGAAGTGTGTGCTTCATTGATTCAACATACAGTTTGAAAGGGACTGGGAAAGTATGGAGTGGGTCATGTTGTGGCAACATGATCTGGAGGACCTGACTGGTAACATTGTTCCTGATGCAAAGGGCATGAGATGTGTTCATGGTTGTGTTGTAGCAAAGTGTGGTGTTCATACTGGGTGTCTGTGTGAGAGGCTCCTTGGTGATATGGACTAGCTTGTGTCATTGTTCAGTTATGGTTTGTTGTGCTTGTGCTGGGTGTTTCTGACTTAGCATTGAAGGCATTTTCTCTGGTGTTCTGATTGCATGGAGGCTATGAGGTGACCTTGGTGGTCTGCAACTTCTGGATAGCCTAGCTCTTCCTTGTGCTTGTGCATGGCTATGGCATTGGAACTGGTGTGAAACGGACCTGTTGTTCCTGTGTGCCTCTTTCTTGCACTTGCATGGTTCAGATTCATGTCTTTGGCTCTAAAGGTTTTGTGTAGATTTTCCTAAAAAGTCTACGGTGCATTCTCTTGTTCTTTCATTGTTCTAGTTTACTGTGATGGTTGTGTGAAGACTCCTAAGTTGTCCAGATGAGCAGTGAATATGGAGGTGCATGGGTGTTTTGGAAACACTATGGTTTTTTGAAGGTTTTGCACGGTCAAGGAAAACTTGTGTTTTTATGGAACTGCTATTTGTTATTTTTCTAGATCCTAGTTTCTAGGGTGTGACTGGATGAGATAGCTGCAGTTCGACTGGTTTTGAGGAGTGGTGTCTTCTCTGCATGGGAGTGTTGGTATGTTTTTCCTTCAACATTCTTGTGGTTTGCTTTAATGGTTTTCTAGACTTTGGTGCTTGGGTTGTGGACGTGACTGGCAAATCAAATCTGTTGCTGATATGGTGTTTGAGTCATGATTGTCAGCTTTGGCTGTTCTCTTTGATTATCTCAGTTTTGCAGTTTCCAGTGCAATGATAGATTTACAGGTTTACTTTTGGTTGCATCCACAAGTTGTGCAATATTGTAGGCTATCCTTACCTACATGCTTGTTGTGAGACAACTCAGAAGTGGACTGTCTATATCCACGAGGGTGTAACCATGTTGTGTAGATCTATTAGCTGACCTTGTCTGTGGTCACTTGTGTATTGGCATGGCTATTTTGAGATGAGAGGAGGAATGGTGTTTGAGTACCTGAATAGTCAGTGATGGGGACCTGAAGCATGTGGATCACGATGTCATGGAGAGTTGGGTACACTAGCATAGTGTAAGCTTTTGACAGTGATGGTGTGGTCAGTCATGGTGCTTGGAAAGCTCAGTGTCACGTTTCAGTGGGAGCTTTAGCAATGACTGGTGTCTTCTTTGGTGTTGCAGAATTTGCATCTGCATGTTCACTATTTGAAGATGTGCAGCACTTTGGAGCCATGAAGGACCTTGGTAGTCTTTGGCTGAGTTGCTGGTGGTGCTTGGCAGGTGATGTTGGTTTAGAGTTGTTTGCTTTATGTCATGGTATACTCTTGCTTGTGCATTAGAGTTTTGGCATGTTGTTTTGCTCTTGAAGACCATGGACAGTTCACTTGAAGCATGGTATCTCCCTTGGAGATGTGTAGATCATGGTGTCATGATAAGTTCCTGTTCTAGGTTATGGAACTTTGACAATAGTCTGGGGGTTCTCTTTACTTTGAGTACATTGGTCATATGTTGGAGGACTTCTGGTTATTGCAGTGCTGCAGTTTGGAGTTAGCATGAGATGACAGGTGTTGATACTCATGGATGCATGGAGAATAAAGGTGAGGCTTGAATTCTTAAGTGAATGTTGTTGTTACAATTGAAAGTCCGAGAAGCCTACACTTTGGTTAAATGTAAATTCAACAGAGATCTTGAAGGAGAATGCTCTTAGGTTAGCCATGGTGGCTTGTATATCTTGGATGAGCATGTTTCTCTTTTCTTCTTGATCTGCTCGGCAGTGGTGTCATTGTGAAAAGTATTTACCCATTATACTTTTCAAGTGCTTTATGTTTTATCTTTCATGTTATGAATCTTGAGTTGGTTTAGATTCTGGAGGATTCATAATGAAAGGTTGGAAAACATAGTTTATCTCCTTGTGCTTTTGAGGACTGAAAGGAGATGGTTATATGGGTAGGTCTGATCTTCTTTGAAGAGCTTACATCCATGTTTTGTTGGATTTTGTCAAGGCTTTTCCCTTTGGGATGTAAAGAAGATCATTCTTGACACAACTGGCATTTAGAAGTGTTTGTAGAAGGACATGTTTCTTGTTGATTTGTTGTTTCTCTCTTATGTAGTCTTGTTCTTCGTGATTGCTCTTGTGACTTTAGATGTGAGTTGCCTTTGTGGTACCAGGTTGGTCACTGTTTGTGGTCATGTGTTGTCACCTGGGTGATGACACGAAGGTGCCTGTGCTTCTTTCTTCAGTCAGCTTTGGAGGTGTTTGGAAGAACTGTGGAAGATAGTTGAGAGAAATTTTTCTTGCTGCAGGTGGTTGCAAATATTGCAGATCAGTATGGATGTTCCTTGGAACTACATGGTTACATTTCTTTATGCTGGGTTTGGTGGACTTGGTATGCCTGGATCATTTGTGATGGTGCTCTGTTTGCACTCATCTGGACAGTGCCCTTGCAATGGGAGTACTTGGATGTGTTTGGTCTATGGCTGGTTGACACAGGGTGCTTGTTTGCTGCTGAGATGGGTGGGTTTCTTTTGATGGCATGAGTTCACTTTTAGGTCATACCTTTAAGGTATGGGTGGTTGGATGTTTCAGCATGAGTTGTGGGTGCTGGTTTTCATTCTCTTGGGTTTGATTGGTTGGATGAGGGCAGTCTATTCTTGGTTGCCTTTCTAGCTGGTTAGTTTTTATTGTTTTGGAGTTTGGTTGGAGTGGTGCTTTGTTGTTTTTTGCCTTTGCCATCTGGAGGATCTTTTTCTTTCATTCCTGAGACTGTTGTTGTTTCACTTTGGTGTGTTCCTGTGTTTGGAGCTATTGCTTAAGGTGGTGGACATCTTTCTGATGTTGTTGTAGTGGTTTTGATTGGAGTGTGAGAGCATGTGTTGGTCCTTGTTCGGGCTAGTTTAGAGGATGCCTAAAAGTCTTCGGCAAGTGGGAGATTGTTGGGAATTATGCCTCAACTTTCTAGTGACCCCCTTTGAAGACTTAGGCGAATTCTCTTGTTTCCTTGGAAAAATCTTTTATTTTGGTGGAGGCGGAACCGGGATGGAACTTGGCATTGTTTCGTTTGCCTTGTTTCGGGTCTTATTCCCGTTCCATCTCCTGCTCCGTTCCCCGCTTTCTTGGTTCTTCAAGTTTTGTTCTGGCAGAGGCGGAACCAGATTGGAACTTGGCATTGTTCCTTTTGTCATGTTCCAGGTTTGGCTCTGGTTCCGGCTCCGGCAGTCTGTTGCTCTTCGCTTGGTTCTGGCGGAGGCGGAACTAGTTTGGGAGTTGACAATGTCTGTTTGCCATGTTCCTATTTCGACTCCGGGTCTGACTCCTGCTTTTGTGATCTAGTTCCTCTAGATGTTTGGATTCTCCTCGGGGAGTTTTCCTCCACTTTGTCCATGTTCTGGATTGTTGTTTCTTGCAGTTGGCGGAGGTGGAACCGGAACCTGTTTGGTTCCTAATCTTGGACTTTTGGTAAAGTCCTGTTTTTGTTCCTGTTCCGTCCTCGACTTTGACTCTGATCTTTTATGCTCCCATCTTGGTTTGACCCCAGGTTGACTTTACCCGGTCAGTCCTATTTTCAATGTGTTCCTCTTTGCCGCAGGCGGATGTGGAACCGAATTGGTTCCTGAACCTGTAATTTCGGTGGAGTCATGTTTTGACTCCAGTTTCTTCTCCGTCTCCGACTCCGACTCCGACAGTGTGCTTTTTCAGTGGAGTCCTATTTCGACTCCTATTCCGACTTCGGCTCTGGCAATGTTAGGTTTGGCTTGAAGCCTTGGATGCGCCCGATGTTTGTTTGACCGTTTTGGTTGCTTTGTCAGCTGTGATTGCTGATGGGTCTTAGACGCGTGGCACCTAGTTGAATAGTGATTGGATGGTTACCTAACTTGTTGTGCTGCATGTTTTGTCAACAAGGGTTGGCGGAGCTGAACCCGTTTTTGGAATGGCATTGAATGCCTGGGCGGCTCGTTGCAGGGAGATCTGTTAGATCCGACCAGATGCGTGATTTGTGGATGGTCTTCTTTTCTCTTGTTGAGTCGATTACATATTGGATGAGAGATATATTATTTCATGGGCTTGCAAGTAAGTTCGACGAGTCTGCAAGAGTCGTGGGTTGCAGAGCAAGTGCGAGATGTGCGAGTTGAATGCGCGACCATGAGACTGCGAACAGAATGCGCGGGCATGTGAATGCGTGTGCATGGGGCTGCAAGCATAATGCATGATGCATGATGTGAGATTGCAGTAGTTGGACTTGTAGGTTGGAGAGCCGAAGGTGTGAAGAGATTTGTAGAGAGATGGAGAGGGTGTTCGAGCAGTTTGCTTAGGCAATGTAACTGTGAACACTCTATCTCTTGGATCTAGGCATGGGAAGCTTTGGAGGCCGAATGACTGGGCTGGCCATGAGGCTGGCTGTGACAGTCATCTGAGGAGCTGAGAGGAATCTTGCGGGTACCTGTTACTTCTCCAGTAGAACAAGATGTAACTCCTGTATTGGCTTTGAGCCTGATATTGTATTGTAACTGGTTTTGTTGCTGAATAATACAATGGCTTGAAATTTTGGAGTGTGGGGTTTTTACCTGAAAGGGTTTTCCCCACGTATATCTTTGTGTCTTCTTTTTGTCTTTCATGGTATCTGGTTATGTTGAATCTGTTTCTTGTTGCATTCATTTCTCTCAGAGGATCAATGGGGGATCAACTATGCTTGTTTATGCTTTATAGCATAGTTGGTTGTGTCTTTGTTGTGATTTTGAATTGAAATCACTAAGGCACTACTATCTTAGATGCCTATCTTGATGACAGATCGAATCATATCCCCAACAAAGATGTCCCATTTCCTGTTAATGGGCAACACCTTAAGCATTATTTCCTCCCCTAAGCTATTGCGACACATCTCTAGTAAATATTTGTACATATGCTAGGTTAGGTATCTCTTGCTTTGTTGTTTTTCTCCTGCTTTTGTTTTGCTCATCCCTCGCTATTTTTCTTTATTGAGTGTGTCCTTTGGTCCCGATGTGGTGGCCATGCTCGGTTTGACGAATGACTCATTTTGTTACTCACTCTTGTTCGTTCCCTAGATAAACCTTCATTCCAAAACTATTGATTTATGAATGCTTCTAGGAGTTGTTTTCCTCCTTTGAACTTTGAACTAACTTAGGATTGCACCCTTGTTTGAATATTTTTACGCTTATCATGGATCATACACAAAACACACTTTAAATATTTCTGAAGAATTGTGTGGTGGTTGCTAGGAAGGCTGGACAAGTGATTTTTTTTAAGTTTTCTCCAGTGACCACTATGATTCCCAAACCCATTGTGAGCTTCAGTGCTTACACAATTGAGCAACAAAAAATAAGGTACTGCAAAGAAACATCAAAAAGAAAAGAAAAGAGAAGTAAAAATTATGCAACTAAATGGGTGTATGAATAACTCTATCGGGGCTATGGACACCTGGTTGGAAATAGAGCTATGTTTGTGGGGGTCACAATGATAACTCTGTCAGGGCTATGGATGCTTGACTGGCAGTAGAGCAATGTACAATTTACTTTTTGGGTCTAAAAATCTACATAGCTTGTCCTTGATTGATTGGTAGTTGTCTGCACAATCTCTGAGGAAAGGAAATGAATTCACCTCGCACGCAATTCCATGATGATCCCGTAACATGATTCAACCAAGGATCCCATCCTCAACTTGCTTCTTAGTTCATCTTTGGAAATTGGCCCCTGGCCCACGAAACTAGAGATTTTGGGTTCCGAATGAATACTTATCCTTAGAATGCCAGGAGCATTCTCCTAGCGGAGTCACAATTTGATGTGCCTATAGCACACATGCCCTGTTTGGAATGGAGACCCTCTCTTTTTTCCCATGCCAAGCCACTTTTTATTTCACCTCATTTTACGTGCCCCTATTTTGAGTCCTAAATGGTCAAGAAACTCTAAAAGAATCATCTTGAGTTGGCCACATTTTTCTACCCTTAAAATTTTGAAATCTTGAGTCCTTGTGGGATTCCCTTGGCTATTTTCCTTTAAGTCTTTGAACTGATGTCCTCCGTCCAATGTGGGTCCACCCCTGCGGGCCTCCTTGTGTGAGTTTCCTTCCTTTTGATGCCATTCCGAACAACGGTCTCAAAGCACCTTCCTGGCTCACGGGATCGATGACCACCTTTTCCATTTTTCACTGCCTACCATTTCCAATAGCCCGTGCCTGACTTCGTCCGCTCGATGGGTTTCACCATCTTGGGTGCCATTTCAAAATGACTATTCACCAACCAAGATGGCCACCATACAAGAATTTAATACAAGAATTTAATGCTAAATTTTCTAAAAATACCTCCCACTTGAGATGTCATTTAAAAAAAATTCCTTTGCAGAAGAAGTGTCAGAGCTCCCAGCATCCGCCTCCGCCGCGCTCGTAGCTCCTACGCATCGATTCCAATAACGTTCGAGGTTTTCTCTTCATCGTCTAGTGCGGGAGCCAAAGGTGAGTTTTCCATCGCTCCTCGCCATCTTTGTTTCCTCCAAAATTTGAGAATGATTAAGTGTTTTTTTAATAAAATGATGAATGCAGGTAAAGAAATGACCTCACTACAAAACCAATAAATTGAAAACTTGAATGTTTTTAGAAAATGATGATTTGGAACCACGTAGAACTGAGTACTCCCGTCGCTATTCTTGAGCATGGCGACCATGCCCTTTGGACCCACATCCTTCTCGATGTCGTTTCATTCTTATGCAAACCATCAAATTTCAAAAATGGTTGCCGCTTGTGCCGGTCACACATTTGCAGGATGCTCCCTCCCCTCGACTGTTACAAAAACTAGGAGTTTCACCAAGTTCAAAAGGTACGTCCTCTGACCCTTGCAGATCCATTCCCGTGGGCCACCACCTGCTAATTGGCTTTCGGTTCTATCTTTCTGAATGACCTCTATGATCTATTGTTCCGCCTACAGAGCCCCGCCCTAGTAGTCTCCACTCAAAGAAAATTCATAAGGCTAAACTAACTAACTAACTTGTTCGGACCCGCAATCTTGGACCTTTGTTTTTGGGGATCCGTTGCTTTTCCACCATTCCGAATGGCCGTTTGATGTTGTTCTCTTTTCAGGTAGGTCCTCATCTCTTGATTGCCAATTGACACTTCCTGAATAGATTTTGAGTCCTAAACAATGCAGACTGAGCCCTACGGACCTCCGTTTGTGGGATTTCGCACAAGTATCACCATTCCAAGCAACCGTCACGTCGCATCCTTCTACCTATTGGGTTCCAAGGCCTCCATGACCATCCGTTGGTGTTTTTAAAATGAGCTAAGTCCTTTGCTCTTGTAGAATCTCACTTGTGGGAGGCCCTTTGCAAACCGTTGTTCGTCTCTTTTCATACCTAACAACAAAGTTCCCTCATCTCTTCACCTTGCAAAGTCCGCCGCTCCCTTCGCCACCTAAAAATCACAATGGAAACTGAATGAAATTTATGGTTGATGCCTCCTTGCAGTTCCAACCTTGCAGGCTTCCGATGTCAGACTTTCGCCTAGGTTTCGCCATTCTGAACAACCAACCTCCTGCATCCTTTCAGACCTTACCACTTACACTAGTCCGTTGTCCTTTGATCCCACGGGTCCCATGTTGCGAGACTGAGCCTATGAGATGCTGCCTTGCCAGTGCTGTTTTAATGACAATGACCCCAAAACACCTACCAACCTAGGGAAGTCCGCACCCTTAGGCCTGCATTGCCCAAATTCCTTCAAACGAAAGATGAAGAATTTTTAGAGGATTTTTATGATCTTTAAAGCATGAATTGTCTAATCTAATGTTGTTTTGTAGGATTTTCACTAATGTTACTCATACTATTATGCTTGAATCACTTACTGCTCCTTTGGTTGCAGGATATATGGAACTAGTTGTTGGATCCTCGGGGGCAGCTACAGAGAAGGACAAAGGAAAGGAGATCACCAAGGCACCTCGAGGAAAAGAAGATAAATATTAGATGAGGTAAAAATTATAAGGGGAGCCCCTCAACTCAAAGGTCACTAAAAAATGGAAGGAGATCTTAGACACCAATCTAGGACATATCGATATTGATGAATTCAAGCAGAGGGTCAGACTCCACCCCACAATAGAAAATGGCAAAAAAATCAGAGCCAGTGGATTGGCTAATGTTGCAGGGTTCCCACTGGCTCTCAAAGCCCCCAAACTTGTAATGGTCTGCCGGGAGGCATACCATGAAGAGACCAAGAAGATAGTGGACAGGGATGGAAATGTGCTAGCTGACTTGTCTGCCAAGTCAATAGGGAGGACCTTGCACATCCCTACTTTAAGTAAAATGGAGCAAACTTCTAAAGAATATGGAAAAAAGATGTGGGATGCTGATCCCCTCAAGTGTAAAAAGTTAATCAATCAATACTGGCTGAAGGAAAAGAGGGGCAATGCCAATAAATTTCCCCAAGATCTTTTTGAAGTGACGTTTATGAAGATTACCATGAGTTGGTAACTCTTCTGAGTAGAGTTATGGGCCTTCTGACTTCGGCTTTCTTTTAGGATTGGATGTTCTATTTCATTGAGAAGATCATCTGAGGAGACACATATTTCTATTGGGCTAGAACGATTAGTGACTTCTTGCATGAGCAGTTTTTGGTAGTGAAGAAGACTTCAAAGTTCTACATGACGTCATATCTAGTATACTTGCTTGTTGACCATGCCCAATACAAGGGTTTATTTGTGGTGTTGAATCCAACTCTGGAAAGGTACTAAAGGTGTATGATAAGTACCCTCAACTCCAATACAAAAATTTCAAGAGGAAATACTCTAGAGTCAACGATGCCTTCATAGGCCACATCATCATAATGCTTGGGGGTGATCCCAAAAGGAGAGTCTCACACAATGAAAATGCCTTCATCCGCCAGTTTGGCTTCTTCTTTATATAGTTTCAAAAATTCACCTACATCTGAGCTGAGGGTTTTCTGATAAACAATACAGACTGCCTTGGTACCCAAATGACTGGATAATATTGCAAGAAATTTCATGATAGCTACAATGAGTGCACATCCTCTTGAGTTAGAAGCATCAAGCGAAGATTCCTTATCCCCTCTCCTTCGGCCAAGGCATGTTCGAGCTCCATACATCTCAATGCATAGAATAGTCTGACAAGGAGATGAATGAGTATAACTTGAAGTTTCACACTACTCGCCCATGAATGGATCCATATGAAAAGATGAAGAAAATGGTTAGATTAGAGTATGCCCACTTGCATAATGTCAAGGATTTTTGGGCTAACTGTAAAGATGACAAGGAGGTGCATATGCGATAATACATGCACATGAAAACCTACTTTGTCAAGGTGGTGCAATTGTTCCCTATACTAGAGAAAGTGGTTGAAGAAGAAAACATGGTGGTGGACCCAAGGTATGACAATGTCACCAACTTGTCACTGCCATTGATAGATTGGAACAAAGAGGAGGTCAATTACCTCGACATTATTACAAAGCCTATCGAGGCAAGAACCAAAAAATGGGTTGATGGGCAGATTGCCCAATTAAAATTGTAAGGAGTGACCCTAACATATGGGGAGCTCAAAGAGTTAGTGGAACGTGAGACTAATAGTGCCTTTGATGCTGCCTTGATAGGAGAGACCTCAACATCTCCCCCGAACACACAATCAAAGAAGAGAAAGGAGGTTACTAGGAATCAACCTGAATCTAAAGAGTCTTCGAGGAAGGCTATGAAAGTTGGAACTTCAAAGAAGTCAAATAAATTGGGTAGTTTCACAGGGATTCCCACTCTTCAAGAGGACCCGCTGCACGAGGGAGAAGAAAAACTGAAGTCCCCACCTGTTACACTTTCTGCCCTAGCCACAACAACTGCTACTATTGTTACTCCCCCACCTATTTCAAAAGTAGTGGTTTCCACCTCCCTGCCCACGGTAGAAATTTCAGTCCACCTTGCCTCCACCTCTCCTATGGCCCAGATTATAACTGTGGATTCCTCATCCACCACTAATTACCCGCTCTCTTCCTCATCCATTTCTCCCACATTGTCTCTTCCACCTGCCACTATAGCTGCGACGATGCCCACTCTCGTCCTCCCAGAAGCTTTGAAAAAATACATGTAGAACATGCCCTCTAAACTTTGTGGGATGTTTCTGAACCCCGTAGTGTAGGATGCTTTAGCTCATGCCATAACTGGTCTCCCTATCCCTCCTCCTCCTATAGACCGTTCCTTGATGGATGCAACAATGCAAATTTATGAAGAATTAGACATACAACAAAAGGAAGTGGCCAAGAAATTGTAGAAAGAAGCAGATGATTATCATGAGCATCCTCCACATCAACATCTAGTAATTGATCAGGTCATCCACAAAGAATAGGAAGTAGAATCCTACGAGGAAGAAGATGATGAGCTGAAGTATATCATGGAGACCTTTGATCCCAATATCGAGGAGAAGTTGGCTCAACATCTCAAAGATGTTGAGGAGGAAGAGATTGGAAAAATTCCTCCTATTGAAGAGAAAGGTGCTAATACAAAAATGGAGGACACTGAACCTCTAATAGGGGAACAAGATTAAGGCCCCAAACATGATGAAGAGATTCCTCCTCCAAAAGAAGACAAGCCTAAAGAAGAGGCTGAAATAAGAAGCCCAAAATTGGAACATCATGAAGAACACGGGATGAGAAGGAAGGAGAGAAAAATTCTGAGAAAGAAGACAACCCCAAGGAGTGCGTAGCAACTAATTCCCTGAAGAAGGTAACTATATGTATTCAAGATTCAAATGAAGAAGGGGAAAGGCTAGAACAAGAGACCTCAAGAGAAAATACATTGCAAATCCAAAGATGACCGTGAAAAGGAAAGGTAATCAAATCACCAAAAGGGAAGCTTAGATGCCCGAGTGGCTTGAGAAGCAACTAGAAAAGAAGACCCAAACCCAATAGATTGAAGGCAAGGTTGGAGGCCATATTGGCTTAGGAGCTAAATAAGCACAAAGAAGAAAAAGAAACCAAAGGTCAGGTCTCAGCTGACTATGGATGCATCCAGATCGAGAATAGTACAAATTGCAACCCCGGTAATGGGTGAGGAAGGGGTCAACTGCAATATCTCTACCATTGACCTTGGGACAATGATGAGAGAGAAAAATATTGACCTACTTCAAGGATTCACCACCAAAATTGTGCACCAAATGAACAAGGATAAGACCTCTAAGGAGGAGTTAAAGGAATAGGTGGCAGCTCTAAAAACATATATTCAACAACGGTCTTTAGCGGAAGAGCTCCCTACCACATCAACAGCTCCCCCATTGCTGCTATCAGAGGAACATATCAGCAATTTAGAAAAGAGAAAGAGATGGACCGAAGCTACTAAAGATTGGTTCTGGCAGGTCCTCTACAATGGGAACATGGGCATTGGACGTGCTGTTAGGACATTGAACAAGTTCTTGGAGGTGCAGAAGTATCATGGCGATATAAGGAAATATGTACTAACTTCCTAGAGGTCTATAGGATCATGTATCCTAAAATTGAGGAAATCTTCAAGATTCCCAAGAAAACGGTGAAGAAAGAGTTTGCTCTGGTGGAGGGTGATTTCTAGCTTGTGGAAAACTAGAATTTGGGCCTCGATCATAGGAAATAAATCTTAGAGTGGCTGCTCCATGAAGTGGAGAAAGATATTGATTGGGTTAAGGAGATTAGAATGTCATGTGAAGAGTACTTTAATTTAATGACAGATTTTGGCATGCCTCTTGTTGAGATGGACCCAGAAAAGATAAGACCCTACTTCCATAGGAAGATGGGGAATGGAACCACAGGCGAGCTCACAATGGATTTTATGGATTTTTTTACTCGTGGCTTCGCCCAATCAAAACAAGTCCTGTAGAATACAACCAAATGTGACAAATATTGGGACACGCTCACCCACAAATCCAAAAAATTGAACTTCTAGGTGCTTCAATCCAACATTTTAGAGTGGGACAAGCTTCATCCTTTGATCAACAAGTTTGTGGAATATGCCACATTGCAAAAGGAGGCTGGGAAGCTTGTTATAGATGATGAGTTTCTCACTGTGTAGCTATAGCCAAAAGGGAAAACAACAATCTGCTAAAAGACAAAAGAGCTACAGTGCTACCACTAGAAGAGGAAGATGTATTTTAAATTGTTATATATTTGGGGGTAGGTGAAACCCTATTGTAAAATGAATCTGGGCCACACAATGAAAGTAAATCTTGGCCATTCATTTCAATTTTTTAAAACTATAAATAGGGGGTCTCCTCTCATTTTCAAGAGAGTTGAGTTGTTGTAAAGACATGCTACTGGAATATTAATAGAAATTCATTGACTTTGGTGGATTTTGTGTTCCTTTGCATGTTTCATGAGTCTTCTCCTCTTAGTTAGTGAATTTGAGTAGTTTTACTTTATTGTTTTATATGTTTAGTTTGCTTTAGTAGATTGGTTGGATGCTGCTCACTGATGCTGAAGATTACTATGGTGTTGACCTATTCTTAGTTCATACTTTTGGTTGTATATTGATGATATATAGTTGTGTAAAGTTAGTCTGAACTTCATATCATTGCTGCACTCAAATCTCATCTTCTTATTCATGTTCATGATGAATGGAAAGCTGAAATATGTATTCCCTAGAAGATTACACTAGTTTCAATATGATACTATATACTTTCTTGGTTAAGTGGAACTAAGTCTTAGGAAGGAAATACCATTGTAGCAACCTCCATTTTCACTATTCACTGCTAGTTTCAGATCTGAGAACCTCTTCAATTCCTTGCCCTTTTCCCTTTTTTTTAATAGTGCCTTTGAACAAGGTTCATTGCACATTGTAAAGCCAAATCTAAAGCTGAAATAGGAGTTTTAGACTACTATTTGAATGTACAACAAACTTCCCATCTTGAAACTCCATCAAATGAACCAATTAATCCCAACTTAACTTGTGTAAGTCTTCCCTATGATTACTAGCAAGATCACATCTAAAACAACTGAGACATTCCATGCATGTCATGACCTGACACCCGAGAAACCTTGGGGTAATATTTTGTAACTTGTTTACATATTTCTACCTTTCAAGAGAGGTGATGCACCTACGCATTACCTATGTTGAGAAGTGAAAAAAATCCATCAACAAAAGGAAAAAGGTATCATTATTAAGGCTTATGATGATCAAGAACGAGTGTCCCAAGGCACCATCCAACTTCCCATTCAAGTGGGACCATCCATCATGGAAACCAAATGCCAAGTCCTTGACCTTGAGCTTCCCTATAACACCATCCTAGGGAGTCCATGGATCCATGGGATGCAAGCTATCACATCTACTTACCACCAATGTGTAAAATACCCTTATCAAGATAAGAAAGTAACAATCCATGGTGAACCTGAACCATTTTACTACTGCAAAAACTTGGAAGTAAAATACTAAAAAATCCCACAAGTTCCCAAGAATAGTGAAGGACCCACATCTTCCTTTGTTGTTCCATCCACTTTGGCTTCCACATTTGAGATAAAGACACCCTCCATCCAGAATATCCCAGACATCAAAGATGTAATATAAAATGATGGTTGTGGAGAATATAAATTAAAGAAGAATGCATTTGTATTAGGAGAGTTACCTCAATCTCCTAAATCTCATTGAAAACCACAAACCCTTGATAGCTCATCCAAACATTCATTGAACCACCTACCACTTTCAAAAAGTGGGGAGACTTAAGACAAGAGGTTGTGGACAAAAAGGATGTATCAAGCTTGCTCTACCAAGACAATATACCCATGCCCATTCTTCTAATGGAGGACAACATAAAGGTTCTACAACTTATGTTTGGTTGGGGATATTAAAAAAATGAGAAGCTGGGGTAGAATGACAATGACCTACTAGAACCCCTCATTCCAAAGAAATTCTTGAAGAATCTTGGCCTTGGTTGTGTCACTAGTAAGGTGAATATTATTGGAAAGCGTTCTCTCATTAAAATAGTCAAAGCTTCCTCTTAGTTGCTCGTATCAACTGGTATCCCCCTTGATAACTATACCTTTGATATAATAGACCTATTTGATGAGGATTCACATGTTTTCATGATAACCACTATGCCATTTGAGTAAAATAACCAAAGTTCTAAGCTAACACTTGTTTATTGCCAACTCATAAACTTGGACCAACGAGGACCACCGATCTTGGATTCATTGAAAAATGATGAAGGTCTTTCTGAATTTATGGGAGTACGAGACAACATGCCATGTGGAGATCATAAGACAAGATTCAACATCGAGCTAGAGACACATGCATACTATGGGGAAACAATTGAATCTCTTAGTCGCAAAATTGAAATTCTTAGAGTAACGTCTTGATCCTTAAGTGAAAGCCACATTGTGGCACTTTCTGATCCAAAAATAGTAAAAAAAAAGGACGTATTCGATGGTGAAAACCTCTCTAAGGTGCCAAAGGATGAGGGTTTCAATCTTCCCCCTAGTTCTATCCATCAAGAAAAATCAACAATCCTTGCAAAAAAGTGTAATCTAGTGAATGTCAGAACCGAAAAGGAACCTTAGATAACCTTCTATGCAAAATCACTTTTGATTGAGGAACAAGAGAATCTAGCAACATTCCTAAAAGAAAGAAAGGTGAAATTTGCATGGACATATGAAAATATGGTTTTCCTTGATCGTGAGGTGGTTGTACATCATCTAGTAGTGTATCCTAAGGTAAAACCAATAAAACAAAAGCCGAGAAAGATGCATCTACAGATTGCATTACTAGTGAAACTAGAGTTGAAGAAACTGCTCGACATGAGATTTATTCAGCCCATTGATTATCCAAAATGGGTTTCCAATCTTGTACTGGTTTCCAAGCCCATTGGGGGCATTAGGATTTTCACCGATTTTAGAGATTAAATAAGGCATGTCCAAAGGACGATTTCTCCTCACCCAACATGGATATGATTATGGATCTAACAATTGGGCATGAGATGTTATCAATCATGGATGGATTTTTAGGTTATAACCTATAGACATGGAAAATATATCGATGCACTTGATCCTGATTACTAACATCGTTTCATCCTGAATCACCTTCTCAGCTTGTCATCACTTTTCATCGCTTAATTAAATAAATTATTATTTATCTGATAAGTCATTCTTCCCTGTTGATTAAATTAATCAATTTAATTTAATTAACCCTAAGTCTCTGATTATTTAAATAATTCATTTTATTTAAATCTCTAAAATTCCTCCTATTAGATTGAATAAATTTAAACCTTATTTAATTTAATTTAATCTAACATCATCCCCTTTAGTTAAATAAATCAAATCATTTATTTAATTAAATCATTTTCCTCTAAATCTTGATTTAAATAAATCCTAAAATCTAAGTCAAAATTATCAAATCATCTAATTTCTACTTAATTTGATAAAATCATGATTAAATCTAATCCTAATCACTTCAATCCTCTAGATTTTACAACTTGCACAATAAATCAAATTATTTGATTTATTAAATCATCAATTTCCATTCAAAAGGGCATCTTTTGTGGAATATTCCGCCAATTCAAAAATCCCTCCAAAAGGGGATGGGTACCTCCAACAAGGTATTTAATGCCTCTTACATGTCCTTGGCCTTGAGACAAGTGACATTAACTCCATTTCCCTTCCCTCTAAACATGTCATTTCACTAAATTCAAATTTGAACCTAATATCGTTTATTAGCACTTTCATCAAAATGTGCATAACCTTCCTCCATTCACATCTTGACAAGTGGCACTTTGCCATTGGATGTTGAATGATCCCACATTGCTCAGTCTTTCTCATTCTTCCAATTTGGAAATCTATAAATGAGAGACTCTTCCTCTCATTCATCATCCACAATTTGAGTAAACTTATTACACTCAATTTCATCTTCAAGCATATCCACAATTTGAATGCAAAGTTATTATCTTCACATTAGAGCAATTTCATATCATTTATTGAGCATTGGCCATAACCATAGCTAGGTTATTGCAGGTTTTCTCAAGGAATCACATTTCTTCACCATCAAGTGGATCAAATCATCAAATCTTAAAAAGGAGTTGGGAAAGGGTCAATTTCTACACATAATTGGCACCAATTCCCTGATGGGATTGATAGTTTATTCATTAAAATAGGATTCATTTACTTTCATTTATATTGTTCTTCATTTTCTTCCTGTGTTAATGTTTCAATATAATTTCATGGAGAATCCTTATCTTAACTTGCATTTCAATCTAACAATGTGCTTTTTTGCCATGTTTGTGCAGGTGTAGGATTCGGGTTCACATTTTGGCACTAGAAGGCGGGCGAATCTGAAGGATTTTATCACGTTTTTAAAAAAAAATCATTTTTTTGTGTTCTTTTTTGTAGCTTACAGGAAAATACATTGCTCACAGTCCAGTGACACCAAACTACATCGCTATCAGTCAAGTGGTGCTATATTGATCTACTCCTAAATTCCAAACTCTACCGCTAGAGTCTTCCCAACCGAAAATTCAAACTTTCAAACCCGGTCGTTGGTTTCTAAATTTCAAACTGTGTCGCTGGTCTAAATAGCACCGCAATCACAATCTTTGTCCTGCTGCAGAGTGCCACTCATAGAAATTAGCGGCGCTATATTGCGCCGCTGGAGTCTCTAAACTCCACCGCCTTTGCTAATTGCGCCCTGTTTTATAGTAAAAATTTCAAATTTGATTTTTTTTGACATGTGCCTTTTTGTTTTCAGCTTTTTGAGCTATTAACCTATTTGTTGTCTCTGTATCTTCTGGTTTTAATCATTTTTCAGGTTAAGGCAAGGAGGAAAACAATTACATTATGACATTATTCTCACCTTATACCAAGTGTTTTTTAACACTCTTAGAGAATTATCAATCTCTCTTAAAGAATTTGCTATCTTTCATGCTTTAGGGAATACTAAATTTCTTTTGGGCTCTAAAAAGAACACTACAAAAGCTTTCAATTTTACAAAGGGATTAAAATGAACTTTAGGACAAACTCACTAGATTTGGTTTAAGGATTAACAATTGACAAGAAAAATCTCACACTTCCTTTGGTGCTTAAAAATAACTCATTAATCCTTTGAGCAATTTAAAATGAACATGTGTTTTTGTGTCTTGTAATATTTTTTGCAAAGTAATTTCATTTAAAAAGGTGTATATGCTTCTCTCGTGCCTCACGGCGATCTTGAGAATCAAAAGTATTTTTGGTGACATTAAGTTGCATAAAATATTGCCCTCACATTTCAAATTGGCTTTTTAGAATTGAATCAATCTTGCGAGTGTGAGTGGAACATATGGCATGTGTTCTCTCTTTGTTTCTCAACAAAGATTGATCAAAATATAGATATGTTTGCTTGGTTTTGTTTACTTTAGAGGGCCTGCCTTGGTGGGAAAAAATACTCACCCCAAGGGAATGATTCAAGCAGTAACAGGCTAAATCCAAGCTCTTCCAAACCACTATATAAATTTTTGTTCACGGTGAAAGCCATGGACAATGGGAAGCGGTGCATGATAACTCTCCCCTAGTATCCATGTGATGCGTAAAGCCCTTGTTCTAAGGGTTGGGAGATCTCTCACAAGGAGTTTATCATTGCACCCCTCAACTAGATGCCCTTACTACAAAATTTTGTTTAGAAGCCAAAAATCCTTTTCTATTTGTTGGTGCAAAAGGTCATGTCCTTTGAAGCCGCTCCACATATACATGTGGTTCTATTGTAGAGATGAAAATTATACCATGGGAGATTCATGGGTACTAATGCTTGGATGACTCAAGAAGTGTGTGCCATGGAGGGGAGCCAGTGTGGTCAAGAATCTAGTCATCCGCACTAAATATGCATAGATGGATTTATCCAAGTGGGAATCCGGACAAATATTGTCTTTTCAACCTAGGATTGTGCATGTGATTGGAACAAAAAATTATTTGTTTGGGTTTTAAAACAATTGAAAACAAACATTTACAAAATCCTCAAAATTTCAAACCCTTTAGAGGGGAAAATACCTTTGGCTGAATCTAAGTGTTGTTGTTTTTCCTAGGGATTCTATCCTTAGAGGTTTCTAAGCATTTGGATTTACATCATAATTTTCTCATACTAAAGTCAACCTAGGAAACTATGCTCTTGAAACCTTAATTTTCACATAATGGACCTTGTGGAATGAAAATGAATTGAGGCATAGACATTTAGTTTGAAACATAATCAAGAAATTGTTTTTGATAAAAAGAACTCATTAAGCAAATAAAAGGACAATTGGACCTCACACATGTGTTCTCTCAAATTGTTTCCCGTAAAATCAAAATCCAAAAATCAAGGTTCAAAAAGATTTGCCCAAAAGCTCGTGTGGAGCATCTTGAAAGGATTCTTGAAGTTAGAGAAATATTGGTTTACAACTTCTACAAGAAAGGTTCAAAGAACAACCATAACTTGTATGAGTTTTATTGTCAACAACATCCCAATATTTTTCAAACGTTTTCTTTTCTCACTTAGGAAGTATGGCATGTTCTTCAAAAATGAGGTCCTGTAAGAAGGCGTTTTACCTAGGTCAAGTCTAGGATCAAAATCAATCACTCTCACCCATCTCTCAACCATCAAAATCAAATCCCATTTCACCAGCAAACTCTTGAAAACTTTGAAAACATCATTTATGCTAAACTTCTAGGAAAAATCATAACCACTTTGTTTAACTTAACACACTTAGTCAAACTATCATCTTGTGCACAAGTTTATTCTAGGATAACACAATTTACTAGGGTTTACAAGTCCAAAATCACCTTGTTTGGCTTAACACACCTAGCCAAATCATCCTCTTGTGCAAAAGTTTACTTTAGGATAACACAACTTCCTAGGGTTTACAAGTTCATTATCACTTTGTTTGGCTTAACACACTTAGTCAAATTATCCAATCCATTACACTTTGTTTGGCTTAACACACTTAGTCAAATTATCCAATCCAAAATCACCTTGTTTGACTTAACACACTTAGTCAAACTATCTGCAATCAAAATCAAATCAAAACAAGTCCTAAAGTCTAGAATTGATCCAAAGTTCCTAAAAGTTTAAACATCCATATCATTCACCCCTTTCATCCTCCATCTCATCATTGGTCTTAAACCCCTCAGAGGTCAACAAGGTCAAAACACAAGAGGAACATGGAATATAAACTTGATTCATCCATCATGAGTAATCCAATTCAACCAAACTATCCAAGCCTTATGATGCCAATTGATTTGCAAAACTTGAATTTGTACAAACCATACATGGGATCATTATCTCCTCCAAACCTCAATGGTACAACAAAAGTGAGCATACCCAATCTAAATTTTGGAACAAATTTCCCTTTGGTAGATTTAAATCAAAGTCAAAACTTATAAATCTATCAACCAAACAATCAAGGCATGAGCCTTCCCCCTTTACCAACCATCAATCAACCGAATCCAAGCAACACCCCCTTCATAAGTCAAAGCATCATAACAAATCCTCCCATTTTTCCATCGATATCGCAACAACAGATGGAAACCATCCAAGCAACCCCAATGGTCAACACAACTACTATCCCTCAAGTGTCTCAAGGACCAAGCATCTCAATCACACCATTCACCACTCAAAACCTAGCAATCAATGCAATCGCTCCACTCATCACAATGGTCAACACCATTCCCAATCCACCACCACCACCACCACCAAAACACAACATGGAAAATTAATTCTCCATCGTGTTGCAAGCCGCTCGACAAGCTTACAGCCAAAAGGTGCTCCAAAACCAACAAGCTGCACAATTGGCTTCTCAATAAGCATAAGTGCAATTAATCACCCAACAAGCTGCATAATCTGCACAAGATGCACAAGCCACACAAGCAGCACAAGCAGGACAACAAGCATAGTATCAAGCTCAAGCCCAACACCAGGCTTGGCATATGCAAACACAATACCAGGCACAATTGCAAGTAATCCATCAACAAGTGTATCAACAAGTCCTACAATATTTTTAGGCACAACAACAAGTAGCTCAATAGCAAGCCCAAAAACACGCATTGTTGGCACAACAACAACATGACCAAAAACAAGCGTTGTTGGCTCAACAAAAAATGTAGGCATTAATCCCTCATCAAAGCTTGCAACAGATTCCCACCACAATAATTGAAAATGATGATCAAGATCCTTCGACCAATGATCATGTTGAAAATTTATCTACATCACCTAATGAGTTAGATGACATATCTCAAGAATTTATTCCAAAGCATGATCAACATCTTTCACCAAGATGCCTCAATGATCCTTTCCAAAATATATGGGCATCCTTTGACGTCATGACATTTGAGAAACTTCCTATGCCTAATGAAGATATCCAAGAACCCTTTATAATAAATCCATTCTTTGAAATTGACCCATGCCAAGAACTTGATCCAAAGCATGTCAAAGTAATTCCAAAATCATTCGAGATCAAGAATTTGTATCTCCAAACTACTACAATGATATAATGGACACTCTCCTATCTATACAAGATGATCACATCCACATAACACATACTCCTCCATCTACCCAAGAGATGCTTCCCGTGGATGGACACATATATGATCTTCATTCAGAACAAGACGCCTTTACTCCTGACATTATTACACAAAAAGAGAAGGATATTGATTCCTACATTCAAACTCAGTTGTCAACATCACGATCAAATATATCCCAAATTCAGACTAAGGACATCATGTATGAAGATATCCAGTATTATCTACTCAAGGGAACATGTCAGAAAGAATAGGATATTCAAGAGTCAATAGAGAAACAAATTGAAATGACATCATTTGCAATGGTCATTTGTCAGAGAATGCATTCTAAACAAGAAATCTCAAAACAAGGAGAATCAAAGAACAAATATGCTACTACCACCATATTGGGGGCAACTTCATCTCAAGAAAATGTCAACATAGGTGGCATGAAGAATCTTTATGATGAAACCAATGCCAATACTACAACCAGCCATGCCATGAATTTTCATCCACCCATCACCCCATCCATGAATTGGGACCAACATCAAAAGAAGGTTTTGAATCAAAACACAAAGAATGTTATCAAATCAAAAGAAGCTAAGAAGTATATTGGACAAATCAAATTCATATGGATACCAAAAAATACAAAGAAAGATGATCCCTATCAAACTCCATTAGTCAAAGAAACTATGGGAAAAAATAAAAAAAGGGTCAAGAATCCATCAAAGATGTCCACAAAGGAAAAAAAAAGCTTCTCAAGCAATGTACAAAGTATATCAAGCTGTTGGTCCTAATTCCATGCACACTTTTGTATCCACCCATCATTTCTCATCTTCCCAAGTTTGGAGAGTCAAAGGTTCCAAACTATCAACCAATCCATCTTTTATTCATAAACACACTCCACCATCCATGCCTCCACACATGATATCCAATTCTCATATTGACCATGTGTTGGCAATGACCCTTCATCATAAGGATTCAAAAGGCACACTATCGTGATGTGCGCACATAGACAAAGTTATCCTTGGTATCGACAAAGCAGATCAAGAACCTCAAAAGTTGTATTCAAGTGCATGTATCTTGGAAAAGCAACTTCTTCAAGTAGGATATTGATGGAAAATTATGATAGAAGCATATACATCGACACCACTAGGTGTTTTAACACAAGCCTAAAATCTTTTAGTGAAAAATCCAAAAAAATCAAAATATATAAAAATCCAAAAAAAATAGAAAAAGGATTGAAAATAGTAAAGATAAAAATCATCCTCTAGTGACAACCACTTCGGTGGCACTTTGGATAGGTACCATGATGAAAACCTGGCAAACAAGCATCATGTGTAGAATTGAGCATCTACATGCACCATTTCAGGAGAAAGCATCTTATCACATCCATAATAAATCCATTCATCCATGAACCATTTATCCAATCCATTTTCATCCATCTGCATCCATACTCCAAGTTATCTTAATCTTGATGAAACTTTGGTGCACACTTTACACTTGCTTATGGTAAACATCTTGACATGGGTCATTTTCATTGATCCTATCCTACCCAACATTATCTGAGCCAAGAAGCACTATCCAAATGATAATCCTTTGTGTGAACACCTTATCTTATCGCAAGATGATCCATATCCATCCATCCATACACCTATTCAAGAATACACCCATTACCTTTCAAACATTGCTAGACACTGGGGGCAAATATTTACACCTTACTTCGGGAATAAATCTTGATCTATATCCTCCAACTTATGTGGTGATTCGAACATTGGAAAATGTAAAATCAAGTTGGTCAAAAAATTTGTGAGCCAAAAAATCCAAATCACTAGCCCATGACACATTTTGACAAGACTATGTTACTTATCAAGCTTTACCTTTCATCAAACATCAATCCAAACAATCAATATCAGTCACATCTAACTTGTACTTCAGCATCACATCAAATCATCAAAACAATTTTTTTCCAAATCAAGCTTCAAAGTTATGATCAATCAAAATCCAATCAATCCATCATCATCTTGGGATATCCTTCCCAATCCTTATGTTTCTTAACACTATCATTGCATTGTTGTGTATCCTCAACAATGTTATCATTATGAATTCATCATCATCTCAAGATATCCTTCCCAATCCTTGTGTTGCTTAACACTATCCTTGCATTGTTGTGTATCCTCAAAAATGTTATCATAATTAATCCATTGATTTGATCAATCAACCTTAGCTTGGTTTCCAACAAAATCCAAAAATAGAGCACTGATATCGTCACATATCCACATCCAAATCATATCAAAATCTAAAAATGTCAAAAATATGAAAAATAAAAAATAGAGTTGTTAGTCCAAACTACATCATCTCTAAGCTTGAACATAGGCAAGGTTGATCTTTGATCATCCCCCGAGACACCCTAGGTCAGTCCTTTAGGCATCTGTCACAATCTAGAAATCCATTTTCCCATCTTTCTTTTCATCAATCAAGTCTATCATCAATCGAACTACGTGGGCTCTGCGTGTATAACGTAGGCAAGGCTAATCTATGGATCAACTCTCGAGACCCCTAGGATAGGTCTTTAAGTTAGTCTCTTGGTTAAAATCTCAAAAAATACCAAAAAAATTTGTAAAACATCTCAAAAATTCCAAAAACAACCTCAAAACATTCAAAAAACACCAAAAACATCCAAAAATTAAAAAAACCCAAAAATGGTGCACCCATCTCATCTCGCTTTCACCCACAGTAATCACCATTCATAATAAATAAATCATCTTCTTTATCCTTTGGTGAGTTAGTCAGAAGCAAGTCTAGCAGGTTCAAAAGTGAACACCTAATTGTCAAAGTCTCAAGTCTAGGTCAGTAAGCAAGCAAGCTGATCAACTCGGAGTATCAATAGCTTATCATCGAATCAATCTCATCAAACCTTGATCAAAATATGGAAATCAGCATCATGTATCACAATATTTTAGTCTTGGCTAGCGGTATGAAGAACATTAGCTTGTTTTTTTACTTTATCTTAATCCTTTTGACTTATCTTATTTTGTGCTCATTCCAAGGACCTCTCGACGATGCCTAATAAAAAAAGGTTTAGAGAGAAAGGAATGGGGAAATGATCATTATATTGTTTATCCATTGTGCTTGTTGGATATTCTTGTAAAATAACTTGGTGAATACTTTCTTTGTTAGGTACATCCTAGCAAGGTTTCTATATGTGAGGTGTGAACATAAATACTCCTATCTGATTGTCGAGTCAAAGTCCATCACACTAGGTACAACACCATCCTAATTCTTTATACCTTGATGCATCATACCTACATGTAGTATCAAACATAAAGTAATTAGCCCTTTTAAAATCTTGACTCCTGGTAAGAAAATATTCACCATCATCATTAATAACGTAGGCTTGTTGGATCCTCTTCTCATCATCATTTTCTTCTTATTCTTCTATCTTTACTAACATTCCTATCTAAAATTGGTGTGTTGTATCAAAATATACATGAGGCTACCCATGGATGATGACTGTCTATACATCATCAGAATTGTCTAGGTCAAATATTTGATCTTTCTAAAGAATTATCTTTCATCCTTTGATCAATAGAACCACCCCTCTCATTTTATCGTGATCTCGATCAGAAAATCATACATTTTCGCTCGATCTCTCGAGGGGGCAGTATACCATCATAATCCTTCTCGCTGGGGCAACGGTAGGGCATCTAAAAAAATATTTATTTTTTGAACTTTGATCACAGTATTTTATTCTTTGAACCAACACAATAGGTGTATTGCTTCAAAGAGGGGAAAAATGTAGACATGGAAAATATATCGACACACTTGATCCTAATTACTAACATCTTTTCGTCCTGAATCACCTTCTCAGCTTGTCATCACTTTTCATCCCTTAATTAAATAAATCATTATTTATCTGATTAAGTCATTCTTCCTTGTTAATTAAATTAATCAATTTAATTTAATTAACCCTACGTCTCTGATTATTTAAATAATTCATTTTATTTAAATCTCTAAAATTCCTATTAGATTGAATAAATTAAACCTAATTTAATTTAATCTAACATCATCCCCTTTAGTTAAATAAATCAAATCATTTATTTAATTAAATCATTTTCCTCTCAATCTTGATTTAAATAAATCCTAAAATCTAAGTCAAAATTGTCAAATCATCTAATTTCTACTTAATTTGATAAAATCATGATTAAATCTAATCCTAATCACTTCAATCCTCTAGATTTTGCAACTTGCACAATAAATCAATTTATTTGATTTATTAAATCATCAATTTCCATTCAAAGGGGCATGTTTTGTAGAATATTCCTCCAATTCAAAAATCCCTCCAAAAGGGGATGGGTACTTCCAACAAGGTATTTAATTCCTCTTACATGTCCTTGGCCTTGAGCCAAGTGACATTAACTCCATTTCCCTTCCCTCTAAACATGTCATTTCACTAAATTCAAATTTGAACCTAATATCATTTATTGGCACTTTCATCAAAATGTGCACAACCTTCCTCCATTCACATCTTGACAAGTGGAACTTGGCCATTGGATGTTGAATAATTCCACAGTGCTCAATCTTGCTCATTCTTCCAATTTGGAAATCTATAAATGAGAGACTCTTCCTCTCATTCATCATCCACATTTTGAGTAAACTTATTATGCTCAATTTCATCTTCAAGCATATCCACAATTTGAATGCAAAGTTATTATCTTCACATTAGAAAAATTTCATATCATTTATTGAGCATTGGCCATCACCATAACTAGGTTATTGCAAGTTTTCTCAAGGAATCACATTTCTTCACCATCAAGTGGATCAAATCATCAAAGCTTACAAAGGAGTTGGGAAAGGGCCAATTTCTACACATAATTGGCACCAATTCCCCCATGGGATTGATAGTTTGTTCATTAAAATAAGATTCATTTACTTTCATTTATATTGTTCTTCATTTTCTTCCTATGTTAGTGTTTGAATCTAATTTCATGGGGAGTCCTTGTATTAGCTTGCATTTCAATCTAACAATGTGCTTGTTTGCCATGTTTGTGCAGGTGTAAGATTGGGGTTCAGGTAACCAAATATGTTCACTAAAGAGGATCAAGATAAGACAACATTCGCATGTCCATGGGGTACTTACTATTGAAACATGATGCTAATTGGGATAAAAAACACTAGAGCTACCTATTAGAGAGCTATGGCTTTGATCTTCCATTGAATGATTCAAAAAAATGTCAAAGACTATGTGGATGAAATATTAGCTAAATCCAAGAAAAGAAAAGATCACATTGCAACCTTGGGACCAATATTTGATAGACTTGAGGAGTACAAGGTGTGACTAAATCCAAAGAAGTTCATCTTCAATGTAACCTCAAGGAAGATCTTGGGCTACATTGTGTCGTTAAGAGGAATCGAGATTGATCCAAAAAAGGTAAAAGTAATTTTAGACATCGAGGCACCCAAAACTTTGGAACAATTGAGGGGTTTGCAAGGAAGACTACAATTAATCAGGAGGTTCATAGTGCAGTTAGTAGACAAAAATGTTGCCTATTCTCATCTCCTCCACAAGGGGATATCATAGAAGTGGGATGATAAATGTGACAAGGAATTCAACCAAATCAAGGAATACCTATTATCACCGCTAGTCCTCATGCCACCAATCCCAAATAAACCATTAATCATGTATATCCTAGCAAAACTAGTAGCATTAGGGGCTCTCCTTGCTTAACATGATGAAACAGGGAAATAGAGTGCAATCTACTACATTAGTATGACTGTTGTGGGCCATGAGTTGAATTACACTTTCATAGAAAAGGCTTGCCTTGCAATCATGTTTGCCTAAAAAAAAATCATGCACTACATGCTAGCGCATTAGATCAAGCTCATCGCTAAGATCGATCCACTAAAGTATCTATTGGCTAAGGAAACTCTCATAGGGAAGATGACTAAGTGGGTCATGATATTGATAGAATTAGATATAGAATACATGGAACAAAAGGCCATCAAAGGGAAAGCCATTGCTGACAAATTGATTGAAGCACCTACATATGCAAACAACCCCTTAGTATCTGAGTTTCCAGATGAGTAATTATTCCTCTTGAACATAGCAGATCATTGGAAGATGTGTTTTAATGGTTTCTACACACAACACAAATCAAGAGTAGGTGTCTTGTTCATTAACCCTCAAGGGTATTGCATTCCCAAATCCTATCAGTTGTCCTTCCCATGTACCAATAAGATTGTAAAATATGAGGCTCTTATCATAGGACTCAGAATAGTGGTACAATGGAACATCATGGCATTGAGAGTCTTTGGAGATTCACAACTGATCATTAACCAAGTCAATGATGAATATCAAACCAAAGATGACAAGATTGCTCCCTATAAGAAACTAATAGAAGATCTTAAGGAATTATTATTGATATCACCTTTGAGTAGATACCCCAAGTGAACAATAGAGCTACATATGCTATGGAAATGATTGGATCCTTGTTAGACATCTTGAAGAATACCCATAAATGTGAGTTTCTCATAAAGTAGTTTCTCATTCCAGCTTTTGAGGTACCAAAATCAAAGTTTGTGTGTGAAATCATTGGTCCTAGTGATCCTTGGTTTCATGAAATATTTACCTATCTAAAAATAGGAATCTTCCTTGATAAAATCACTTCAACCTTAAATAAAACCTTTGTTAAAAATTCATCCCATTTTGTTATCCTTGGAGAGACCCTTTACCATAGAAATATCGAGGGTACCCTATTATGATGCCTTAACCTTGAGGAAGATTTGAATGCTTTAACTAAAGTACACAATGGTATTTGTGGTTCACATTTGAGTTGCATGACCTTGGCCAAGAAACTGTGAAGGACGGGGTACTACTGGCCAACGATGGAGAAAGAAGCTCATGAGTATGCCAAGAACTATTTGCAATCTCAGTAGCATGGGGACCTTATCCACACACCAGCTCAAGAAATTCAATCTATCATTACACCTTAGTCATTTTCATAGCGGGGACTTGAACTTGTAGGGAAGATCACACCTACCTCATCCAACGACCACAAGTTTATCATTACCACCACATATTACTTTACAAAGTGGGTAGAGACCATTCTTATGACCTATATCATGGGAAAGTAGATCTCTAAGTTCACACTAAATTACCTAATCTATCATTGTGGTGTGCCACAATCCCTTATCTTAGATAATAGGACACCTTTCAAGAATCAAAATGTTCATGAGTTGTGTGAAAGATTTAATATCCAACACTAGTTCTCCACCCCTTATTACCCCCAAGGTAACAACCAAGATGAGGCTACAAATAAAACCATCTTGAAAATCCTTAAGAAGATAATCAATGAAGCTAGTCGTGATTGGCACTTATAGCTAAACCCTGCCTTATGGGATTACAAAACCAGGATTCACACACCTAAAGGTGCAACACCATACTCCCTAGTGTATGTATCCAAGGCTATCCTACCTATTGAGGTCGAGCTCCCATCCTTGAGAATATCATTGTAGAATCATATCGATGAAGAATATAGAGTGTCACGGTTGAATGAGCTAGAGCTACTGGATGAAAGTCACCTAGATTCCTTGAATCATTTGTAGGTTTATCAAAACCATCTCAAAAGGAGCTATAAAAAGAGGATCAAAGGTTGGTCATTCCAAGTCAAAGAGCTAGTGTTGAAGGAGAATAAGAAGAACGTTCCTAATCCAAACACCAAAGGTAAAATTGAACCTAATTGGTTGGGACCTTTCATCATGAAAACAAGTTACAAATTATGAGCATATTAGTTGTCAATGATTGAGGGGAAACCTTGTAGGAACCCATCAATAGCTCCCATCTCAAAAAGTTTTATGCCTAGGCTTGCAAGGTATAAATCCAAATAATTTTAAAAAATAAAAAAAAATCAGAGAAAGAATTGAAAATAGTAAAGAAAAAAATCATCCTCTAGTGAAAACCACTTCGGTGGCACTTTGGGTAAGAACCTTTGTGAAAACCTAGAAATCAAGCACCTTGTGTAAATAAAGCACTTTCCATCACATTCATCCTTCATTTCATCACTCGTCCATGTCTATATCATAGTTGGCTATTGTGAGTATCATATTCCACTTTAGTATTACTTGGCACATTCCTAAGGTCAGTTTGTCCTGCCTACATCAAGGCAGTCTATCAAATCACACTAGGGGAATTTATTAATCTTTATATCAGATCAGATTCATGTATATCCTTAACATCTTTCACAACATCGAAAAAACCCAAAAACATTCACGAAATCAAAAATAAAAAAATATTCAAAACATATCAAAAATCTAAAAAACAGATCAAAAATAGAAAAAGTCAAAAACATAGTCACCATATAAAACTATGTTATCTTTGAGATTGAATGTAGGGAAGGCTAATCTTTGATCAAACCCTAAGGCATTAGGTTAGGTCCTTTATATGTCTATCAAAATAAACTGACAATCCGCAAAATATTCATATCTCATCAATAAATGAGTCTGTGTCAGTCGAACTACATGGTCTTTGTGTGTATAACATAGGCAAGGATAATTGTTGATCAGCCCTCAAGACCCCTACGAAATTATTTTAGGTTAGGTTCTTGGTTGAAATATTAGAAAACATAAAAATATTTGAAAATTTGAAAATAAAAAATATTTGTAAAATAAGTCAAAAGAGAAAAAAATAACCTCAAAACTGGTGCAGGAGCACCCATGGGTCTAATGGACCTATAATGTTTGGTTGTGTTTTGTTTCTTATTTTTTGTTAGAATAAGGTCCTAAGGACCATTTCAATGCTTTGTAATAGGTCTCCTAAGTTTTTGGTGGAATTTTGGTCTTGGTGACCAACTCTTTGTATAAACAAGGACTCCATCCTCCTTTGTAAGTCTAGTACATTTTGGAAAATTAATGAAATAAGGATGCCTATTTGTTTCTAGACACTTGAGGGGAGTCACATTTCTCATTTTATCTAGATTGTATGCCTTTCATATATTTTCAAAGCATCTTTGTAGGCAAGTTGGTGAAAGTTGGCTAAATTGCCTTAATTAGGCATTAAAGAGTCAAAAAACAAAAGAAAGGTGATTCAATTATCTATACAACCACTACAGGATTATAACATGAAAAAAACATATAAAGTCCATACAATGCACGGGATCAACAGTTTCTTGATGAAAAACTCAAAAACAACAATTTCTCCTTTGAAAAATCCTTCTAAACTTCTTCAACAACCTTGCCTCGACCGAGAGAGGCATATTTGAAGTCTCCTAACTCCCTCCAACTTCCTCCAACTGCCATTTGAATCATTTTCCTGTTGGAAACATAATTAAACTTCCTTTTTTTTTGTTTTTTGACTCTTTAATGCCTAATTAAGGCAATTTAGCCAACTTTCACCAACTTGCCTACAAAGATGCTTCCAAAATATATGAAAGGCATAAAATCCAGATAAAATGAGAAATGTGACTCCCCTCAAGTGTCTAGATACAAAAAGGCATCCTTATTTAATTAATTTTCCAAAATGTACTAGACTTACAAAGGAGGATGGAGTCCTTGTTTATACAAAGAGCTGGTCACAAAGACCAAAATTCCATCAAAAACTTAGGAGACCTATTACAAAGCATTGAAATGGTCCTTAGGACCTTATTCTAACACAAAAAAAGAAACAAAACACAACCAAAATTTATAGGTCCATTAGACCCATGGGTGCTCCTACACCATACTCCCAAGCAAGAAAAAGATCTCAAGTCCTCTTTGAGATCAGGTCTTCTACAGTAGTTCGATGCTGTTTAATGTTAATTTCAGACATCCAAGTGGCATCCTCTTTAGGTAGACCTTTCCACTTAACCAAGTACTCCTTGTATACCTTCCTTCTAGTCCTCTTTGTCTCCTTGGAGTCTAGGATGCATTCAAGAGTCAGAGGTTGCCTTGGGGGTAATTCCTTAACCCAATCTTCATCTTCCAATGGTGTTGGACCTGCTACATCCCCTGAATTCATAGAAGCTTTGAAAGGATACAAATCAGAAACATTAAAGATAGGAGAGATTGCCACCCCAGGAGGTAGCTCTATTTCATAAGAATTTTGGCCAAACTTGTGGACCACCTTGCAAGGTCCTATCTTCTTCATCATGAGTTTAGTATACTCTCCCTTTGGAAGTCTCTCCTTCTTCAAGCGAGGCATCACTAAATCTCCAACCTTGTATTGAACATCCCTCTTCTTCAAATCTGCTCTTTCTTTGTACTTCTCAACATTCTTTTGTAGAGTTTCCTTCACTTGTTGATGGATATCCCTAATTGTAAAAGAAAATTCCTCTCCTTGAGCACTTCTCCTATCAAATCCTTGTAGATATCTGAATTCATAGACCCCTCTAGGGTGCATTCCATATATTGCTTCAAAAGGGCTCCTACCAATGCTCCTATTCATGGAGTCATTGTATGCAAATTCAGCCTGAGGTAAAATCAGATCCCAAGCTTGTCCATGCTCCTTGGTAAGACATCTCAAGAGATTTACCAATGATCTATTCACCACTTTGGTTTTTCCATCCGTTTGTGGATGGTATGTAGAGCTAAAGGACAGATTTGTGACAAGTTTCTTCCACAAGGTTCTCCAAAAGTGACCTATGAACTTAGAATCCCTGTCAGAAACAATACTTAAGGGTAATCCATGTATTCTAACAACTTCCTTAAAGAAGATACTTGCTATACTAGATGCATCACTTGTGCATTTACAAGGAAGAAAATGAGCCATCTTACTAAACCTATCAACCACCACAAAAACACTATCAAAACCTCTTTGTGTCCTAGGCAGTCCCAAGACAAAATCCATACTTACACTCTCCCAAGGCCTATTGGGAATGGGGAGTGGCTGATAGAGCCCTGCATTTGATGAAGTTCCCTTTGCTCTTTGGCAGATTGTGCATCCTTCCACAAACTTTCTCACATCCACATGCAGCCTTGGCCAATAGTAGTACCTCCTTACTTATTCCAAGGTCTTATCAAGGCCAAAATGACCTCCAAGACTCCCACTGTGTTTATCCTTTATAATATTCTCCCTCGATGAGCATTTAGGCATAGAAAATTGACTACCTTTAAAAAGCAAACCATTCTGCAACACAAAATCAGAGTATTCACCATGAAAAGTATTCAAATGTTGATCACAAACGTTGTATACCTCCTTAAAATCTGCATCTTCATGATACATGTCTTTCAATGCATCAACCCCCATGCTTTGGAGTTGAATCTCTTGCACCACAAGTGCCCTTCTACTAAGAGCATCTACCACCTTGTTTGCTTGGCCCTTCTTATGATTTATTGTGAATGTATAGGCTTGTAAAGATTCCACCCACTTCATGTGCCTATGATTGAGTTTATCCTGTGCATTCAAGAAACTCAAAGCATGATTATCAGTATAGACACAAAATTCTTTAGGTAACAAGTAGTGCCTCCACTTTTTGAGGGCTTGAGCCATAGCATACAATTCTAGATCATAGGAAGAATACTTCCTCTTTGCTTCATTCAACCTTTCACTGAAAAATGCATCCGGTCTGCCTTCTTGGCTCAAGACAACCCCTATTGCTTGGTTACTAGCATCACATTCAATTGTAAAAACCTTATCAAAATCAGGGAGCACAAGTATAGGTTGTTGTGCTACTCTCTTTTTCAGATATTCAAACCTTTCACTAATAAACACAACTGGTCTGCCTTCTTGGCTCAAGAGAGCCCCTATTGCTTAGTTACTAGCATCACATTCAATTGTAAAAACCTTATCAAAATCAGGGGGCACAAGTATAGGTTGTTGTGCTACTCTCGTTTTCAGATATTCAGCCTCATTGGTCCAAGAAAACTTACCCTTGTTACCTCCTTTGATGGTGTCCAAGATGGGTGCACAAATTTGACTAAAGTTCTTGATGAACTTTCTATAAAAGCTTGCAAGTCCATGAAAGCTTCTCACATCTCCCATGGATTTTGGTGTTGGCCAAGTAAGAATAGCATCCACCTTTGAAGGATCCATCTTCAAACATCCCTTGGAGATGAAAAATCCAAGGTACACTAGTTCTCCTTTCATAAATTCACACTTTTCCATGTTGATCAGCAACTTCTCCTCTTGTAACCTCTTCAATACCATGTCAAGGTGCTTTAAATGTTCTTCTTTTGACCTGCCAAACACAAGAATATCATCTAGATAAACCACAATAAAATTTCCAATGAAAGGTCTCAATACCTCATTCGTAAGGCGCATAAAGGTGCCAGGGGCATTTGACAACCCAAAGGGCATCACCAAAAATTCATAAAGGCCCTCATTAGTCTTAAAAGTTGTCTTCCATTCATCCCCCTCTTTGATCCTTATCTGATGATAACTGCTTTTCAAATCAATCTTGGAAAAGTAGGATCCCCCTTCTAAGCAATCGATAAGGTCCTCCATTCTTGGCATTGGGAACCTATATCTGATTGTGATCCTATCAGTGGAAAGCCTCCAATTCCCATCCTTCCTTGGTGCTAGGACAGTAGGAACAACACATGGGCTCAAACTCTTTCTCACTAGCCCCTTATCCAACAAATCTTGCACTTGTCTTGCAATCTCCTCATTTTGAGTAGGTGTCATTTTGTATGCAGCCTTATCGGGCAATGTAGCCCCTGGAATCAGATCAATATGGTGGCTTATATCCCTAATGGGAGGTAGGGAACTAGTTAGTTCATTTACCATTATGTCCTTGTAGCTTTCCAACAACTCTTGGACCTCTCTAGGTGCATCTTTCTCCTTCTTTATGGGCAGATCTGCTTCACTTTTTGGTTTCATAATCAAGAAGAATCCTCTTTCTCCTCCTTTCTTCAAGGTCTTCATGAATTCCTTCTCGCCCACCATCAAAACACTAGGCCCTTCATGCTTTTCCTTGTCTTCTTCTATGAGAGGTGTGAGGTTGTAAGTCACTCCATCCTTCACAATGGAGTATGTATTCTTCTCCCCATCATGCTTGGCCTTCCTATCAAACTGCCAAGGCCTCCCAAGAAGCAAGTGGCACACATCCATAGGAATGATGTCACATAGGATCTTGTCCTTGTATGACCCAATGTTTAATTCTACCTATACTTGCTCATTCACCGAGACCTGTTGTCCTTTATTAAGCCATGAAACTTTGTATGGGTTAGGGTGAGAAATCCTTTTCAAATTCAATTTTTCTACCATCTCAATTGAAGCAAGATTATCAGTTGATCCCGAGTCCACTACTATCTTACACACCTTACCTTGTATCTTGCAATTGATTCTAAAGAGTGCCTTCCTTTGTGGGGGTTCTTCAAGGATTGGTGCCTTTAGCAATGCTCTCCTAATCATCAAGTTCTCTCCAACTTCTGATTTGAGGTTTACTGTAGGTGAGGTCACACTTTCTTCATCTTCATGTACCAATTGATTCCTCCTCTCTCCACCATGAGAGCTTGATCCTTGCTTTTTAGGGCATTTGAAGGATGGATGCCCAGGCTGGTTGCAAGTGTAACATTTTCCTGAAAATTGATTGGAACTTCTCCCTCCATTAAATCTACCTCTACCATTATGTCTCCTACCCTTGAATCAACCTCTATTGCTTGAGTCTCCACTTGATTCATTAGGATTAGATTCCTCTTGATGTTTTTGGGACTGATTTTTGCCCCCAAAACTACCTCTACCTCTAAAATTCTTGCCTCTTCCTCTATTTTGCTGCTCTTGTTTCCTTCTTATCTTCTCTTCAGCCTTATGTGAAATTTGTATGCAATCCTCCATGGTCTTGGGGACAACCAAACTGATCTCATCTTGTATGTTTAGCCTTAGGCCATTGATATACCTGGCCACTCTTTCATTCTCACTCTCCACATGATCACATCTCATGCTCAACTTGAAGAATTGTTCAGTGTAGGATGAAACATCCATGTCTTTTTGCTTCAGATTCTGCCTCTTTTTGAACTCCTGCACCTCATAATCAGCAGGAAGGAATTGTGCCTTCAACCTATGCACCATCCTATCCCATGAGTTGATCATGGACTTACCCATCTTCACCCTTTCTCCTTGGATGAAATTCCACCATGTCAAGGAGGATCCCCTCAACTTTGTTTTGGAAAACTTTACCTTCTTATTCTCTGCAATTTCTTTATATTCAAAGTAATTATTCAATGCCTCTACCCACTCTAACACTTCTTCCACATCCATTTTTCCACTAGACACCGACAGATCCATCTTTACTTTAGAGGACTCTCCTCTAGATGCTTGCAATGCTTTAAGGATTCTTCTCGCATGAGGGGGTATCTCTTCACCTTCTGCAGGTCCTTCACCCTCTGGCTCTTCTTCAGAGGAACTCTCTTCCTCTATGGCCACTCCTCTCCTTCTATTCATTTCCTTTAAGGCCTCCACCTCTTGTCTCAAGGCCTTCAACTCTTTTGCAACCACCAGTCCAGGTTGTTTTGGAGGCATGATGTCTTCCCTTTAACAATTACCTACAATTAGGCTCTGATACCACTATGATGCAGAGTGTCAGGGATAACAAACACCCAAATATGATGCAAAATACCCTCTAGCACTTAGATTTCAACCAACTTTCAGAAACTATGGTGAATTAGGCACTTTTCTGTCAAAAGGCTAGTAGCCTTACTCGGTAGGACAGTCAATATAAAAACCACATGGATTATTTTGAAGGCACCAAACCTATGAATTCAAACATCAACAAAGGACCCCTACAAATTTCCAAAACCTTTCCTCTTGACTGTCAAGGCATCACTCACAATGGCCCTTTCTACCACTACTCCAAGAGGCCTAATTCACAGACCTACACCTGGGTCTTGACTATATAGGCTCTCCCCTTCACCCCAAATCCAAAAAATGAACTCCTATAGGTTTTTCACACCTATTACCATCATTCCTAAGTGCCTTTCAAATAGATTCTTCAAAATAAAGCAAAAACTCACTTTTTTGCTTGTCACATGGGCTTGCCACATAGAGATGTCAAGCCAAAACATTAAACCATTTGCCTCCAAAGTTCTTGCTGCTCTCCAAGACCTCTGATACATAAAATTTCACCCTCATACCTTCCATCCCACCAAGATTTTGCAATGATATAGTGTGGGAATGGAAGATGCATCCATTTTTTGCTCAAAACCTTGATTTTGAGGGTTTTCAGACCACCCGGGAGTAAAATTAAGATATCTCCCTTATTACTCAATGAAATATCACCACCCCAACTAAAAAATAAATCTTATTCAATTAAATTTCCAACCATTACACCCTTCAACCATAAAAAAGAATGTACAGATCATACCAAGTACGGGATCAGAAAATTCTAGAGGAAAACATGGGGTTTGAGACCACCCGGTAGTAAAATGGCAATATCTCACTCAATTCTCAATGAAATCATACCATTCAAATGCAAAAAGAAAGGTTATTCAATTATATATACAACCATTATAGTATTATAACATGAAACAACATATATAGTCCATACAATGCACAGGATCAGCAATTTCTTGATGAAAAACTCAAAAACAACAATTTCTCCTTTGAAAACTACTTCTAAACTTCTTCAACAACCTTTCCTCAACCAAGAGAGGAATATTTTAAGTCTACTAACTCCATCCTACTTCCTCCAACTACCATTTGAATCATTTGGCTGTTGGAAACATAATTAAACTTCCTTTTTTTTTGTTTTTTGACTCTTTAATGCCTAATTAAGGCAATTTAGCCAACTTTCACCAACTTGCCTACAAAGATGCTTCCAAAATATATGAAAGGCATAAAATCTAGATAAAATGAGAAATTTGACTCCCCTCAAGTGTCTAGATACAAAAAGGCATCCTTATTTCATTAATTTTCCAAAATGTACTAGACTTACGAAGGATGATGGAGTCCTTGTTTATACAAAGAGTTGTGAATCCTTTGCTCTTTATCAGTTTGGTATCAGAGCCTGAAGATGGTCTGGAAAAGTTGTTTGTGGTTTGTGTGTGGTTGTTTTCAGGTTGAGGAAGGAACCTGATTGCCTAGGTGAGGCAAGGTGAAGTGGAAGCAAGGAGAGACTTGCTTGTGAAGATAGAGTTTTTGAGAAAATGTTGGCAGGCTGAGGATTCACGAAGGAAGAAGGAAAGAGAGGAAAAGGAAATGAGAAAGAAGGAAATAAAGAAGGCAAGAAAAATAGAGTTTGAGAAATCCATGGAAGAGATAAGCCAAAGGTTGGAAAGATTAGACAAAGAACACCAACTTCTTAAGGAATCAAAAAGGAGTTGGAATATACCAATGTCAAAGAGGTTAAGATGGCCTCTAAAGAAGATTATGAAGAAGCAAAGAAAACAAAAGAAGGCAAAAAATGAGACAAAGGTAAAGTTTGAATATTTTGTTCAAGTTGAGCAAGATAAGTTACAAGTTGAGATGCATGATATTTTGATTGTGCTTGAAGATGAACAAACTTCTTTGTTGGTTAATGAACATGTTGATGTTGAGATTAGTGATGTGGTTGTTGTTGGTACTCAATTAGTTGATGAAATTTTTGTTGATGAACAAGTTGAGAAGGTTTTTGATGTTATTGATAACCCTTGTATTGATACTCAAGTTGATGATGATAAAGTTGTTGATAACATTGATGTTGATATTCATGATCAAGTTGTTGTTGGTAATAAGGTTGTTAATAAAGACGTTGTAGATCTATTTGAAAATGAGGTATATGAAGGTTTTGAAGAGTATGATGCAGATTATATATGGTAGTCTAATGATAATAATGAAGATATAGATGATGCTATTGAGGTTTATACACAAGAAATGGAGTTTTGGAGCCTAGATGTTGAAAAGATGATTGATAGTCTAAGAAGGCATAAGAAGAAGAAGAGGAAGAAAAAACCATGGGTTAAGATGAAGATACAAGTGTTTGTGATTGCAGGTAATAGTGAAGATGAATTTATTTTTGCATGTGCTTTATTTTATGCTAACTCAGGGGACTTGAGTTTTTTCTTCAAGGGGTGTATGTTGCAGGAGCACCAAGTTGCTTTCAAGCCTCCATGAGGCCATTTGTAAATAGTTGGTCTATTTTATGTATTGGGTCCTATAATAAGGTTTATCAAGCAATTTTATAGGTGTTTGAGTCTTAGGAAGTAATATTTGAAGTCATTTGTCAAATAATGTTTAAAGTTGTTTCATATTGTAAAAATTGTAAAAGTTGCTCAAGAAAGTTGTCAAGCAACTTGTCAAAAGTGTCATTAAGGTGTTTTTTCAACAAAATAACTAAAAGGTGGTTGAAAATAGTTGGTTTGGGTTGTAAATTTATAAGTATACCCTCCAAAACTCGAATTGGAGGGGTTGGAGACATTATTTTGGAGTTTCATAAATGGCAACCTCAAGTTTGGTGTGCATTTTATGATTTCTACATTGTTTTCAGGTTGAAGTTGTGATTTGTACGGACTGTTATGGATTCAAATAATGGAGTATCATATATGGATGGAAAGATATATGTTTCTAGTTTCCAATTATTTTTGTCTCATTCAATTTTATTGAGTTTTTTGGAAGATATGACTATTTTGGTGAGGGCAGGTTTAAACACTGCCTAGGGTTTGCAGTTTTGGTAAAAATGCAATAACTTTAGTTTCGACCATTGGATCTTCATAAAAAATTGGAAGGAAGGTCTATAAATATTTTATCTTAAATCTCAATGAAGGGATTGGCTTTGTAATTTGTTTTATGGAAGTTATTAATGACTGTTTGTTGCATTGAATTGTGGGTTTTTGTGAGAATGATTACACTATGATCTAGAATGCACTTAATCATTGTTTGAGATGAATAATTTTATGAAAGTTGTCAATTAAATGGAAGGTTGAGTTGTGAATCTCTTTTCCAAACTGATGCAGAGAAAAGGAGGATTCACAACTCAAAATTCCATTTACTTGACAACTTTCATAAAATTATTCATCTCAAACAATGATTAAGTGCATTCTAGATCATAGTTTAATCATTCTCACAACAACCCACAGTTCAATGCAACAAAAAATCATTAATAACTTCCATAAAAACAATAATGAAGCTAATCCCTTCTGTGATATTTAAGATAAAATAATTAAAGACCTCCCTTCAAATTTTTATAAAGATCCAATGGTTCAAAATAAAGTTAATGTATTTTTCCCAAAACTGCAAACCCTAGGCAGTGTTTAAACCTGCCCTCACCAAAATGATCATATCTTCCACAAAACTCAATAACATTCAATGAGACAAAAATAATTGGAAACTAGAAATAGAGACCTTTCCATCCATATATGATAATCCATTATTTGAATCCATACCAGTCTGCACAAATCACAACTTCAACTTGAAAACACTGTAGAAATCATATATTGCACACCAAACTTGAGGTTGTCATTCATCAAACTTCACAAATAATGTCTCCAACCTCCCCAATTCAAGTTTTGGAGGGTGTAATTATACATTTACAACCAAAACCAACTATTTTCAACCACCTTTTAGTTAGTTTGTTGAAAAAACACCTTAATGACACTTTTGACAAGTTGCTTGACAACTTTCTTGAGCAACTTTTATAATTTTTACAATATGGAACAACTTTAAACATTATTTGAAAAATGACTTCAAATATTAATTACTAAGATTCAAACACCTATAAAATGGTTTGATAAACCTTATTATAAGATTAAATACACAAAATAGACCAACTATTTACGAATGGCCTCATGGAGGCTTGAAAGCAACTTGGTGCTCTTGCACCATACATCCCTTGAAGAAAAAACTCAAGTCCCCTGAGTTAGCATAACATAAAGCACCTACAAAAATAAATGATTCTTCACTATCATCTACAATCAAAAAAACTTGTATCTTCATCTTAACCCATGGTTTTGTCTTCCTCTTCTTCTTATACCATCTCTTCTCCGTCATTTTCTCAACATCTAGGCTCCAAAACTCCATTTCTTGTGTATAAACCTCAATAGCATCATCTATATCTGCATTCTTATCATTAGAGTACCATATATAATCTGCATCACACTCTTTCAAAACTTCATATACCTCATTAGAAAATATATCTGCAACATCTTTATTAACAACCTTATTATCAACAACAACTTGATCATGAATATCAACATCAATGTTATCAACAACTTTATCATCATCAACTTGAGTATCAATACAAGGGTTATCAATAACATCAAAAACCTTCTCAAATTGTTCATCAACAAAAATTTCATCAACTAGTTGAGTACCAAAAACAACCACATCACTAATCTTAACATCAACATGTTCATTAACCAACAAAGAAGTTTGTTAATCTTCAAGCACAATGAAAATATCATGCATCTCAACTTGTAACTTATCTTGCTCAACTTGAACAAAAGATTCAAAATTTACCTTTGTCTAATTTTTTGCCTTCTTTTGTTTTTTGTGCTTCTTCATAATCTTCTTTAGAGGCCATCTTAACCTCTTTGACATTTGTATATTCCAAATCCTTTGTGCTTCCTTAAGAAGTTGGTGTTCTTTGGCTAATATTTCCAACCTTTGGCTTATATTTTCTATGGCTTCCTCAAACTCTACTTGTATTGCCTTCTTTCTCTCCTTCTTTCTCATTTCCTTTTCCTCTCTTTCCTTCTTCCTTCGTGAATCCTCAGCCTACCAACATCTCTTTAAAAATTCCATCTTCACAAGCAAGTCTCTCCTTGCTTCCACTTCACCTTGCCACACCTAGGCAATCAGGTTCCTTCCTCAACCTGCAAACAACCACACACAAACCACAAAAAAATTTCCCAGAGCATCTTCAGGATATGATACCACTATGATGCAGAGTGCTAGGGATAGAAAACACCCAAATATGATGTAAAATACCCTCTAGCACTTAGGTTTCAACAAACTTCCACAAACTATGGTGAATTAGGCACTTTTCTGTCAAAAGGCTAGTAGCCTTACCCGGTAGGACAGTCAATATAAAAACCACATGGATCATTTTCAAGGCACCAAACCTATGAATTCAGACATCCACAATGGACCCCTACAAAGTTCCAAAACCTTTCCTCTTGACTGTCAAGGCATCACTCACAATGGCCCTTTCTACCACTACTCCAAGAGGCCTAATTCACAGACCTACACCTGGGTCTTGACTATCTAGGCTCTCCCCTTCACTCCAAAGCCAAAAACTAAACTCCTACAGGTTTTTCACACCTATTACCATCATTCCTAAGTTCCTTTCAAACAGATTCGTCAAAATAAAGCAAAAAATCACTTTTTTGCTTGTCACATGGGCTTGCCACATAGAGATGTCAAGCCAAAACATTGCACCATTTTCCTCCAAAGTTCTTGCTTCTCTCCAAGACCTTTGATACATAAAATTTCACACTCATAACTTCCATCCCACCAAGATTTTTCAATGCTATAGTGTGGGAATGGAAGATGCATCCATTTTTTGCTCAAAACCTTGATTTTGAGGGTTTTCAGACCACCCGGGAGTAAAATTAAGATATCTCCCTTATTCCTCAATGGAATATCACCACCCCAACTCCAAAAGAAATATTATTCAATTACCTTTCCAACCATTACACCCTTAAACCATAAAAAAGAATGTACAGATCGTACCAAGTACGGGATCAGAAAATTCTAGAGGAAAACATGGGGTTTGAGACGACCTGGTAGTAAAATGGCAATATCTCACTCAATTCTCAATGAAATCACACAATTCAAATGCAAAAAGAAAGGTGATTCAATTATCTATCTAAAAATTATAGGATTATAACATTAAACAACATATAAAGTCTATACAATGCATGAGATCAGCAGTTTCTTGATGAAAAACTCAAAAACAGCAATTTCTCCTTTGAAAACTCCTTCTAAACTTCTTCAACAACCTTGCCTCGACCAAGAGAGGAATATTTGAAGTCTCCTTACTACCTCCAACTTCCTCCAACTGCCATTTGAATCATTTGGCTGTTGGAAACATAATTAAACTTCCTTTTTCTTTGTTTTTTGACTCTTTAATGCCTAATTAAGGCAATTTAGCCAACTTTCACCAACTTGCCTACAAAGATGCTTCCAAAATATATGAAAGGAATACAATCTAGATAAAATGAGATATTGCATCAGTTTTGTATCAGAGGCTGAAGATGCTCTGAGGAAGTTGTTTGTGGTTTGTGTGTGGTTGTTTGCAGGTTGAGAAAGGAACCTGATTGCCTAGGTGTGACAAGGTGAAGTGGAAGCAAGGAGAGACTTGCTTGTGAAGATGGAATTTGTAAAGAGATGTTGGCAAGCTGAGGATTCATGAAGGAAGAAGGAAAGAGAGGAAAAGGAAATGAGAAAGAAGGAAAGACAACTTGCCTTTTGTCTTTTGTCTTTCCTTCTTTCTCATTTCCTTTTCCTCTCTTTCCTTCTTCCTTCATGAATCCTTAGCCTGCCAACATCTCTTTAAAAATTCCATCTTCACAAGCAAGTCTCTCCTTGCTTCCACTTCACCTTGCCACACCTAGGAAATCAGGTTCCTTCCTCAACCTGCAAACAACCACACACAAAACACAAACAACTTCCTCAGAGCATCTTTAGACTCTGATACCGAACTGATGCAATATCTCATTTTATCTGGATTGTATGCTTTTCACATATTTTGGAAGCATCTTTGTAGGCAAGTTGGTGAAAGTTGGCTAAATTGCCTTAATTAGGCATTAAAGAGTCAAAAAACAAAAAAAAAAGGAAGTTTAATTATGTTTCCAACAGCCAAATGATTCAAATGGCAGTTGGAGGAAGTTGGAGGGAGTTAGTAGACTTCAAATATGCCTCTCTTGCTCGAGGAAAGGTTGTTGAAGATGTTTAGAAGGAGTTTTCAAAGGAGAAATTGCTGTTTTTGAGTTTTTCATCAAGAAACTGCTGATCCCGTGCATTGTACGGACTTTATATGTTGTTTCATATTATAATCCTATAATGGTTGGATAGATAATTGAATCACCTTTATTTTGGCATTTGAATGGTGTGATTTCATTGAGAATTGAGTGATATATTGCCATTTTACTACCGGGTGGTCTCAAACCCCATGTTTTCCTCTAGAATTTTCTGATCCCGTACTTGGTACGATTTGTACATTCCTTTTTATGGTTGAAGGGTGTAATGGTTGGAAAGGTAATTGAATAAGCTTTCTTTGGGAGTTGGGGTGGTGATATTTCATTGAGTAATAAGGGAGATATATTAATTTTACTCTCGAGTGGTCTGAAAACCCTCAAAATCAAGGTTTTGAGCAAAAAATGGATGCATCTTCCATTCCCACACTGTAGAATTGCAAAATCTTGGTGGGATGGAAGGTATGAGGGTGAAATTTTATGTATCAGAGGTCTTGGAGAGTAGCAAGAACTTTGGAGGCAAATGGTGCAATGTTTTGGCTTGACATCTCTATGTGGCAAGCCCATGTGACGAGCAAAAAAGTGAGTTTTTGCTTTATTTTGAAGAATCTATTTGAAAGGCACTTAGAATGATGGTAATAGGTGTGAAAAACCAGTAGGAATTCATTTTTTGGCTCTGGGGTGAAGGGGAGAGCCTAGATAGTCAAGACCCAGGTGTAGGTCTGTGAATTAGGCCTCTTGGAGTAGTGGTAGAAAGGGCCATTGTGAGTGATGCCTTGACAGTCAAGAGGAAAGGTTTTGGAACTTTGTAGGGGTCCTTTGTGGATGTTTGAATTCATAGGTTTGGTGCCTCGAAAATAATCCATGTGGTTTTTATATTGACTGTCCTACCGGGTAAGGCTACTAGCCTTTTGATAGAAAAGTGCCTAATTCACCATAGTTTGTGGAAGTTTGTTGAAACCTAAGTGCTAGAGGGTATTTTGCATCATATTTGGGTGTTTTCTATCCCTACCACTCTCCATCATAGTCGTATCAGAGCCTAATTTTAGGTAATTGTTAAAGGGAAGACAGCATGCCTTCAAAACAACCTGGACCGGTGGTTGCAAAAGAGTTGAAGGCCTTGAGACAAGAGGTGGAGGCCTTAAAGGCAATGAATAGGAGGAGAGGAGTGGCCATAGAGGAAGGGAGTTCCTCTGAAGAAGAGCCAGAGGGTGAAGGACTTGCAGAAGGTGAAGAGATACCCCCTCATGAGAGAAGAATCCTTAAAGCATTGCAAGCATCTAGAGGAGAGTCCTCTGAAGTGAAGATGGATCTGCCGGTGTATAGTGGAAAAATGGATGTGGAAGAATTGTTAGAGTGGGTAGAGGGATTTAATAATTACTTTGAATATAAAGAAATTGCAGAGAATAAGAAGTTAAAGTTTTCCAAAACAAAGTTGAAGGGATCCTCCTTGACATGGTGGAATTTCATCCAAGGAAAAAGGTTGAAGATGGGTAAGTCCATGATCAACTCATGGGGTAGGATGGTGCATAGGTTGAAGGAAAAATTCCTTCCTGCTGATTATGAGGTGTAGGAGTTCAAAAAGAGGCAGAATCTGAAGCAAGAAGACATGGATGTTTCATCCTACATTGAACAATTCTTCAAGTTGAGCATGAGATGTGATCATGTGGAGAGTGAGAATGAAAGAGTGGCCAGGTATATCAATGGCCTAAGGCTAAACATACAAGATGAGATCAGTTTGGTTGTCCCCAAGAACATGGAGGATTGCATACAAATTGCACATAAGGCTGAAGAGAAGATAAGAAGGAAACAAGAGCAGCAAAATAGAGGAAGAGGAAAGAATTTCAGAGGTAGAGGTAGTTTTGGGGGCAGAAATGAGTCCCAAAAACATCAAGGGGAACCTAATCCTAATGAATCAAGTGGAGACTCAAGCAATAGAGGGGGATTCAAGGGTAGGAGACACAATGGTAGAGGTAGATTTAATGGAGGGAGAAGTTCCAATCAGTTTTCAGGAAGATGTTACACTTGCAACCAGCCTGGGCATCCATCCTTCAAATACCCTAAAAAGCAAGGATCAAGCTCTCATGGTGGAGAGAGGAGGAATCAATTGGTACATAAAGATGAAGAAAGTGTGACCTCACCTACAGTAAACATCACATTAGAAGTTGGAGAGAACTTGATGATTAGGAGAGCATTGCTCAAGGCACCAATCTTTGAAGAACCCCCATAAAGGAAGGCACTCTTCAGAGTCAATTGCAAGGTACAAGGTAAGGTGTGTAAGATAGTAGTGGAGTCGGGATCAACTGATAATCTTGCTTCAATTGAGATGGTAGAAAAATTGAATTTGAAAAGGATTTCTCACCCTAACCCATACAAAGTTTCATGGCATAGTAAAGGACAACAGGTCTTGGTGAATGAGCAAGTATGTGTAGAATTAAACATTGGGTCATACAAGGACAAGATCCTATGTGACATCATTCCTATGGATGTGTTCCACTTGCTGGTTGGGAGGCCTTGGCAGTTTGATAGGAAGGCCAAGCATGATGGGGAGAAGAATACATACTCCATTGTGAAGGATGGGGTGAGTTACAACCTCACACCTCTCATAGAGGAAGACAAGGCAAAGCATGAAGTGCCTAGTGTTTTGATGGTGGGTGAGAAGGAATTCATGAAGACCTCGAAGGAAGGAGGAGGAAGAGGATTCTTCCTGATTATGAGACCAAAGAGTGAAGCAGATCTACCCATAAAGAAGGGGAAAGATGCACCTAGAGAGGTCCAAGAGTTCTTGGAAAGCTACAAGGACATAATGGTAAATGAACTAACTAGTTCCCTACCTCCCATTAGGGATATAAGCCACCATATTGATCTGATTCCAGGGGCTACATTGCCCGATAAGGCTGCATACAAAATGACACCTACTCAAAATGAGGAGATTGCAAGACAAGTGCAAGATTTGTTGGATAAGGGGCTAGTGAGAAAGAGTTTGAGCCCATGTGTTGTTCCTACTGTCCTAGCACCAAGGAAGGATGGGAATTGGAGGCTTTCCACTGATAGGATCACAATCAGATATAGGTTCCCAATGCCAAGAATGGAGGACCTTATCGATTGCTTAGAAGGGGGATCCTACTTTTCCAAGATTGATTTGAAAAGCGGTTATCATCAGATAAGGATCAGAGAGGGGGATGAATTGAAGACAACTTTTAAGACTAATGAGGGCCTCTATGAATGGTTGGTGATGCCCTTTGGGTTGTCAAATGCCCCTAGCACCTTTATGCACCTTATGAATGAGGTATTGAGACCTTTCATTGGAAAGTTTATTGTGGTTTATCTAGATGATATTCTTGTGTTTAGCAGGTCTAAAGAAGAACATTTAAAGCACCTTGACATGGTATTGAAGAGGTTACAGGAGGAGAAGTTGCTGATCAACATGGAAAAGTGTGAATTTATGAAAGGAGAACTAGTGTACCTTGGATTTGTCATCTCCAAGGGATGTTTGAAGATGGATCCTTCAAAGGTGGATGCTATTCTTACTTGGCCAACACCAAAATCCATGGGAGATGTGAGAAGCTTTCATGGACTTGAAAGCTTTTATAGAAAGTTCATCAAGAACTTTAGTCAAATTTGTGCACCCATCTTGGACACCATCAAAGGAGGTAACAAGGGTAAGTTTTCTTGGACCAATGAGGCTGATAAAGGGTTTGAATATCTGAAAAAGAGTGTAGCACAACAACCTATACTTGTGCTCCCTGATTTTGATAAGGTTTTTACAATTGAATGTGATGCTAGTAACCAAGCAATAGGGGCTGTCTTGAGCCAAGAAGGTAGACCGGTTGCATTTTTCAGTGAAAGGTTGAATGAAGCAAAGAGGAAGTATTCTTCCTATGATCTGGAATTGTATGCTATGGTCTAAGCCCTCAAAAAGTGGAGGCACTACTTGTTACCTAAAGAATTTTTTGTCTATACTGATAATCATGCTTTGAGTTTCTTGAATGCACAGGATAAACTCAATCATAGGCACATGAAGTGGGTGGAATCTTTACAAGCCTATACATTCACAATAAAGCATAAGAAGGGCCAAGCAAACAAGGTGGTAGATGCTCTTAGTAGAATGGCACTTGTGGTACAAGAGATTCAACTCCAAATCATGGGGGCTGATGCATTGAAAGACATGTATCATGAAAATGCAGATTTTAAGGAGGTATACAACGTTTGTGATCAACATTTGAATACTTTTCATGGTGAATACTTTGATTTTCTGTTGCAGAATGGTTTGCTTTTTAAAGGTAGTCAATTGTCTGTGCCTAAATGCTCAATGAGGGAGAATATTATAAAGGATAAACACAGTGGGAGTCTTGGAGGTCATTTTGGCCTTGATAAGACCTTGGAACAAGTAAGGAGGTACTACTATTGGCCAAGGCTGCAAGTGGATGTGAGAAAGTTTGTGGAAGGATGCACAATCTGCTAAAGAGCAAAGGGAACTTCATCAAATGCAGGGCTCTATCAGCCACTCCCCATTCCCAATAGGCCTTGGGAGAGTGTAAGTATGGATTTTGTCTTGGGACTGCCTAGGACACAAAGAGGTTTTGATAGTGTTTTTGTGGTGGTTGATAGGTTTAGTAAGATGGCTCATTTTCTTCCTTGTAAATGCACAAATGATGCATCTAGTATAGCAGGTATCTTCTTTAAGGAAGTTGTTAGAATACATGGATTGCCCTTAAGTATTGTTTCTGACAGGGATTCTAAGTTCATAGGTCACTTTTGGAGGACCTTGTGGAGGAAACTTGGCACAAATCTATCCTTTAGCTCTGCATACCATGCACAAATGGATGGACAAACCGAAGTGGTGAATAGATCATTGGGAAATCTCTTGAGATGTCTTACCAAGGAGCATGGACAAGCTTGGGATTTGATTTTACCTCAGGCTGAATTTGCTTACAATGACTCCATGAATAGGAGCATTGGTAGGAGCCCTTTCGAAGTAATCTATGGAATGCAGCCTAGAGGGGTCCATGAATTGAGAGATCTACAAGGATTTGATAGAAGTGCTCAAGGAGAGGACTTTGCTGTTACAATTAGGGATATCCATCAACAAGTGAAGGAAACTCTACAAAAGAATGTTGAGAAGTACAAAGAAAGAGAAGATTTGAAGAAGAGGGATGTTCAATACAAGGTTGGAGATTTGGTGATGGCTCACTTGAAGAAGGAGAGACTTCCAAAGGGAAAGTATACTAAACTCATGATGAAGAAGATATGACCTTGCAAGGTGGTCCACAAGTTTGGCCAAAATGCTTATGAAATAGAGCTACCTCCTGGGGTGACAATCTCTCCTATCTTTAATGTTTTTGATTTGTATCCTTTCAAAGCTTCTATGAACACAGGGGATGTAGCAGGTCCAACACCAATGGAAGATGAATATTGGGTTAAGGAATTACCCCCAAGCCAACCTGTGACTCTTGAATGCATCCTAAACACCAAGGAGACAAAGAGGACTAGAAGGAAGGTCTACAATGAGTACTTGGTTACGTGGAAAGGTCTACCTGAAGAGGATGCCACTTGGATGTCTGAAACTGACATTAAACAACATGGAACTACTGTAGAAGAGCTAATCTCAAAGAGGACTTGAGATCTTTTTCTTGCTTGGGAGTATGGTGCAGGAGCACCCATGGGTCTAATGAGCCTATAATGTTTTGTTGTGTTTTTTTTCTTGTTTTGTGTTAGAATAAGGTCCTAAGGACCATTTCAATGCTTTGTAATAGGTCTCCTAAGTTTTTGGTGGAATTTTGGTCTTGGTGACCAACTCTTTGTATAAACAAGGACTCCATCCTCCTTTGTAAGTCTAGTACATTTTGGAAAATTAATGAAATAAGGATGCCTTTTTGTATCTAGACACTTGAGGGGAGTCAAATTTATCATTTTAACTAGATTGTATGCCTTTCATATATTTTGGAAGCATCTTTGTAGTCAAGTTGGTGAAAATTGGCTAAATAGCCTTAATTAGGCAGTAAAGAGTCAAAAAACAAAAAAAAAAGGAAGTTTAATTATGTTTCCAACAGCCAAATGATTCAAATGGTAGTTGGAGGAAGTTTGAGGGAGTTAGGAGACTTCAAATATGCCTCTCTTGGTCCAGGCAAGGTTGTTGAAGAAGTCTAGGAGTTTTCAAAGGAGAAATTGCTATTTTTGAGTTTTTCATCAAGAAACTGCCGATCCCGTGCATTGTACGGAATTTATATGTTGTTTCATGTTATAATACTATAATGGTTGGATAGATAATTGAATAAATGTTTTTTGGCATTTGAATGGTGTGATTTCATTGAGAATTGAGTGAGATATTGCCATTTTACTACCGGGTGGTCTCAAACCCCATGTTTTCCTCTAGAATTTTTTGATCCCGTACTTGGTATGACCTGTACGTTCTTTTTTATGGTTGAAGGGTGTAATGGTTTGAAAGGTAATTGAATACACTTTCTTTTGGAGTTGGGGCAGTGATATTTTATTGAGTAATAAGGGAGATATCTTAATTTTACTCTCGGGTGGTCTGAAAACCCTCAAAATCAAGGTTTTGAGCAAAAAATGGATGCATCTTCTAGTCCCACACTGTATAATTGCAAAATCTTGGTGGGATGGAAGGTATGATGGTGAAATGTTATGTATCAAAGGTCTTGGAGAGCAGCAAGAACTTTGGAGGAAAATGGTGCAATGTTTTGGCTTGACATCTCTATGTGGCAAGCCCATGTGACAAGCAAAAAAGTGATATTTTGCTTTATTTTGAAGAATCTATTTGAAAGTAACTTAGGAATGATGGTAATAGGTGTGAAAAACCTATAGGAGTTCATTTTTCGGCTTTGGGGTGAAGCAAAGAGCCTAGATAGTCAAGACCCAAGTGTAGGTCTGTGAATTAGGCCTCTTGGAGTAGTGGTAGAAAGGGCCATTGTGAGTGATGCCTTGATAGTCAAGAGGAAAGGTTTTGGAACTTTGTAGGGGTCCTTTGTGGATGTCTAAATTCATAGGTTTGGTGCCTTAAAAATAATCCATGTGGTTTTTATATTGACTGTCCTACTGGGTAAGGCTACTAGCCTTTTGATAGAAAAGTGCCTAATTCACCATAGTTTGTGGAAGTTTGTTGAAACCTAAGTGATAGAGGGTATTTTACATCATATTTGAGTGTTTTCTATGCCTACCACTCTACATAAAAAACATTGCAAAACACCAAAAACATTTAAATATTTTGAAAAACCCTAAATTATCCATCCCATTTCACTTTCACTCATGATAAACATCCAATCACAATAAACTGATTGCAATTTCCAACCTTTGGAAAAACACATGAAAACAAGTATAGAAAGCTCATAAAGTATGCACCTAAAATGTAAGGGTCTTTAGTCTAGGTCGATAGGTAAAAAAGTTGGTCAACTCTTGGTATCAATAGCCCACCATCCCATTGGTTTTAGAATCATTTGATAAATCATTTCCTAGGATGCATCTTTCCTACAATTGACATCAACATATGACATCACCATAGTTTTAGTCTTGGCTAGAGGTATGAAGAACATTTCTTGTTTATTTATTTGATATTTTCTTATGATCTATCTTATTTTTCTCATTCTAGTGACCTCTCAATGATGTCTATCAAAATAATTTATAGAGAAAGGAATGGGGAGCTGATCATCATATTTTGTTTTTTGTGATTTTTGGATGTCCTTGTAATATAACTTGGTGAATACTTTCTTTGTTAGGCATATGGATGGTGCTTTGGATAGCTTGTTGACTATTACATTGTTAGGTTATGCCTTCCCATGTTTTGGTATGAGATGTTTGAAACTTCTAAAGTACATCCTAGCAAGGTTTCTATATGTCAGCTATGAACACAGATACTCCTATCTATTTGTTGGGTCAATTTCCATTGCACTAGATACCACACCATCCTAGTTGTCTATACCTTGATGCATCGTATCTACTTGTTTTATCAAACATAAGGAAAGTGGTTCCATTCATGTCCCAATACCTGGATAAGAAAATCATCATCACTCATCATTATATCTAATAAAGTCTTAATAACTCATAGAATTATTAGACTTTTGCATCTTCTCAGAATCAAGGGTTGATCCCTCTTATTCTTCTATTTTCTTTTTCACACTAACACAATATCATGACATTCAACAAAAATAGAAATACATCCACCTTGCATCCATAAAAGCATCATTATACACTTCCTGCATAATAATAGTATATCATCATAATAGGAAACATTATCCATGCGTTACATCATCATTTAATTTGTTTAGGATAATATGGATTCGTTATTCTAAGCATCTTAATCCATCCATTGCATCTGTTGGCCTCCTACAATGATTTAACAAATAAGCCCTGACAACTTTGATTCAAAGATTGGACATCTAACTTGAATAGCTATTTCAATCATCATGAAGGTGCATTTAACTTGTCAACCCAAGGACGTAAACTTGAAATGGGTCAGCACAATATCTGCACTAGGAATCCAAAGTATCCATATTTATCCTATAGCTAAGAAAGACTCAAAGCTAAAAGTAAATTTCTTGGAAGGAAATAATATAATTGCTAAGAATCAACCAATAACTAAACTAAGCTCAAATGCATGACATAAATGAAAATCTGAGTGAACAAACAAGAAACTACTCTATCTTCTTTGGCTGCAGGAACAGTCACAGAATGGAATTCTAGCGGCTATAGGAACAGACAATGCCAAATTCTTAAAGAATTATTTAACATAAAATAACAACTAAAATAAACTAAAGGATGAGACATAGTACTCACCAAGTGGGCTCCCTTGGATGAGTACCCCCTAAAAAAAATGTAAACTCAGATGCACGAACTTATAACTTAATTTCATTCATTGAAAAACATGAGTACAATCGAACAACATGGCTGTATTACTAAAAAACTAAGAATGCAATTACATCATCAAATTAAGAAACCCCTTGAGAAGGAGCATCTGAGTCTTATTTAAAGAAGCTAATAACTAAGCACCTAGCAAGATGGTCAACTTCATTAGAATAGGAGGACACCACATTAGGGAAAGCATAAAAAGTGGAGAGGCGGTTATGCATGCATGGAATATGGTCAGGCATGTTTGCCTCAACATAGATCTAGCACAACAATAACACCTATATTTTATCAACGGACAATTAAGATCATTTATAAGGTAGTTACAACTCCGATTTGAATGAGGAATCCCCCGCCGTCGAGAGCCTTTATTCATTGAATGTCCACCTTGTTGACCAGTATGGCAGAATCTTCCTTAATTGCATGCCTCTAATTATATCTGCATGACAATATTAGTACGCACAACAATTGCATATCTATAACTATCTCAAAGTTACATTCATTAATCACATGTAAAATTAACATAGATAGTTCATATAGCATGTCAATATCATTTAAAAGTTATGAAAATAAGTTCATGTCCAAAGTCTATGGTTTTAAGGAAATATCATAAAAAGGTCAATCATCCAAGCATCAAAGTCTATGACAACTACAAAAAATGGATAACAAACTTTATCAAATTTGAACCATAAATGAGACTCATCACTCCCCCTAATCTAAGGTTTTGTTGGTCCTCTAGCAGAGGAAGAGTTGTTCTTTTGCTTGGTCAATGCCCTGAAATTTGCAACTATGAGCTATCCTACATCAGTTTTTGTTGTGTGAGAATTAGGGTCCCAATATAACCCTTGCTATTTTTCCAACTTTCTCCATCTCTATCTCTCTACAACTATGTCATATCAGTAGTACCTGATGTTTGGCATAGGCCACAGTAGGATAGGTGGCTGAAAAGTCAATGGAAGCCAAAATTGTCCCTTTGTCCTTCCAATATGTATATATCTATCAACTCTTTTTAGTGTTGCAACATAGTTCTATGTAGAATGAGGCTTAGCTTGTTTCAAATCATCAGTTAAGTTGTTCCACCTTTGTGAAATGTATCCAATTATAGATTCTCCTGTGGTTTTTGCTACCTCCTCATATTATTTATAAACTACTTCTCTCTCAGGTAGGATCCTACTGCCATAGCTTGGTTGGTAAATAATTATGTGCCAATCCTTGAAAATATCTCCTGGATTTCTAGATTAAACCCTGATGGGCAGGGGAGTGTTGGATTCAATTTTCCTATGTCTTGATTTGCTTTCCCCAACTAACTTCATTATATATCAAGGACATAAATTCCCTTAATTGGACATCTCCAACATACAACAGTGGATTCCAATCATGGTCTTTGGTCACAACATAATTATGCAAATAGAATTCACACAAAAAATTCTTCATTTCAGGAGGAGAAATCTCATAAGCATTGAAAAATTCAAGAAGGGTCTCAATGGAAGGATTCAAACCTAAAACTGTGTGTCATAAAGTATGTCCTGCAAGGTTAGTATAACACACCTTCATGAAATGCATTACTTAAAAGGAAATCAAAAGCAACAATAAATGAAACTACAACCTATCCTTCTAACTCATCCCATGGCTCTCTAATCCCAAGGAATCTTGCAAATTATGCTCTCAAATCTTATTATGGCAGCACAATAACCTACAAAGATTGACAACTCAAGAAACAAGATGCTTAAAATGAAATCTATATGCCTATGTTTTTGGATTTTTCAATAACTTGATGCATAGAAGCTAAATGATCCTAGGATGGAAAGATGTTAAAATCTAAGTGCTGAAGTGATAACGATGATGAAATGTAAATACTAAATGGAAGATGGAAATAACTAAACTATCAAAATGAAAATGCCATTATAACACTAAAGATGAGCTAAAAATGCAAACTAAACTAAAATGCTCTCTAATTCTCTCACAAATGCACTAAAATTCAGCAACATAAACTTGTCTAAATCTTCTTCTTATGAAATGCTGTAGAAAAAGGCTCTATTTATATATTTTTCAAGCCTCAAGGTGATGTAGCAACAATGGATGGTCATGATTGTGATCTCGCGACATCAATGACAGAGCATCAAGAGGTTAGAGGGAATCAGGGAGATGGTTCCCTTCCAAAAGACAAATTTCCAAGTGTAGAAAGGAATCACAGAGCAAGAGAAGTCATGTGTCTGAGGTTGTTCAAGATTGGTTGCAAATTTTTTGAAGATATTTCATATTTTGCAATTTATAAAAATTCATTTGTGAGACACATGATGAGGTGGCAGGTGAGTTGGAGGTGGTTAGAAGAAAGTTGTAGAAATGTGCTTAAATTGGTTTAAAAATTCAATTTAATAGGGGAGAGTAAATTAGTAAAATGACAAATAAATTCCTTTGTGCATTTTAACCAATTTTTAGAAGAATATTCTAAATTTGAATTCAAAAATTCAAATTTAAAAGGAAGAGGGGAAAATTAATTAAATAAAAATTGATTAATTTGTCCTTTTAATTAATTTTAGAAAGAAGGTGAATTTTGAAAAGAGAAAATAGAATATGAACCATATAAATAAATTTCACAATTTATTTATAATAGTAGAGGAATTTAGAATATTAAGTAGATAGCTAGTATGTAATTAATGTGATGCTCAGACCATTTTTGCATGCATACATTTTGCCCCTCTTTGAAGTGATGTGCACAGTCGCATTGCTTCAAAGAATAGATTTTTGACCGTGATGATAAAAAATTCAACATGCTCCAGACTTTGATTTTACAATGATGATGAAAGGATGCCCCCTCAGGAGGTAAATAGATGATTTTTGATTTTTTTGATGATTTTTGAATTTTTTTGATGATTTAAATGATTTTTTGATAATGTGCTGATGATCGATAGATTTGATAAGGATGACCTAATTTATCTCTTGAAAATTAGAATAAATTTTCCACACTATTGATTAGTTGATAAAAGAGCCCCTTTGAAAATAAAATAAAAATGCCACCATTATTACCCCTTAATTAACCTTTAAAAGGGGTAAAAGGTTAAAAGTTAAAGTCAATTGTAACCTTAGAATTTTGAGAACTTGAGAGCTTGTAGAGAAAATATGGACAAAATTCCTTTCCACACACATCGATTCAAGCATGTTCTTCATCACCAAAGTTCAACCACGTATCGACCTCTGGTATGTACCCCAATACCACTTTTTTGAATTTCAAATTTCAAATTTTGCACCTTAATTTCCTTTTAAAAATTTGAATGTTTCTTGTGTTTTAACACATAGAGTAGGTGATTTAGCGCATAGGGCACCTGTTTCAATGCATAGGGAGCCTGTAGTAGTGCATCCCACTAGGTTAGAACCCCCAAATTATTTTGGTGCATCCAGTCTTCGGTTCAATGCATAGGGTCAAAAATTTAGTGCATAGGGGTGATAAAGTTGCACATAGGGTTGATTAAGCAACACATATGAGAAACGACACATCAGAACCCTGTTTCGGCACATTGGTTTAGTTTTTCGGTGCATCGGTGAAATAGCACATCAGGAAATTGTTTTGGTGCATCCATTAGATCTTCTAGTGCATTCAGTAAACCGATGCATAAAAACCTTATTTTAGCACATCCAACCAAAAAATGATGATTGTGATGAATTCCTCCTAGATTTTGATGATTTTTTATCATGTTAGCCAATGATAGGATGATGTTTATTGATAGGTTGATGATCGCCCTCATGGTAAGTGAGGAACGATGAAAAGATAGGATTGATGTTGATCGATTGTTTGATTGATTATTGTCCTCATGATAGGCGAGGAACGATGAAAAGATAGATTGATGTTGATGTTGATTGATGATCATCCTCATGATAGGCGAGGAACGATGAAAATATACGATTGATGTTGATCGATCTCATGAAAAATGAGAATCAAATGATAGGTTAGGTTCTCCTCAAGATTTGATCAGAATCTTATGCGAGTTGATTTTATTAAATGATGTGCTTGATTGATAGGTTGATTGAATGATTTTACCGATTTGATGTTTTGATTTGATTCTAGGAGGGTAGCTTATGGAACTTTCAGGTTCGTGAGTGCTTTCCAGGTTTGTGGGATATGATCCCATAGTTGACTCCAAAAGATCTTGGTGTTATAGACCAGTGTGGTTTGACTTCACTGATTGACATGCCCCAGTCCTGGATTAACCGGGGGGCTACTGAAAACACTTGCGGAGAGGTTGCATAGCAATCACAACACATTTCACTTACCGATGGGAGAGATGATAGTGACCCTGGAGGATGTCTATTAGATTATGCAGATACTAGTTGTTGGGACCTTAGTGATGTACAATGTGGAGGAGTAGGGAGGGACAAAATTCCTATGAAAGATGTTCCATGATAATGGGCTTACTAGTTATGAGATATCTTGGCAAGAGTTCATTGCAACTCAACACTCACTATCTTGTGTCCTAGCAGGCTTTGTTGGAGGATTTTTGTGCCTTGACCGTAGGTCGAAGGGACTTTCAATTGGCTGGGGATGATTGTTGGAGAGCATTATTTCTCATGGGATAGTATATTCTTGGGGTTCATGCATGCTGGCACACTTATACCATGATCTGCACCAGGTAGTGTACCTTCGAGTAGGTAGTTTATCAGCGGGGTGCACACTTCTACAACTCTGGGCCTGGGAGCATATAGTGATTACACGACCAGTTGGTGACATGGTGCGGGCAGCAGGGCATCCATATGTGTTTGGATATTCAGGGCCACTTGTCCAACATAAGCTGGAAAAGTTAGAGTATTGGAGACGGGTCTTGGATGACCTGGATATAGCTATATAGAGACCATACTTAGATTTTGAGGCATGGCCCTCAGATGTTGCATATCTTCCATTCATGTTTTTCAACAAATACCTGATAGGGAGGACACCTTATATTTTGGAGAGATTCATGTTTGGGAGGGTTCATAGGCAATATGGTTGCATCTAGGGGATGCCATAGGGGGTAGCGCATTACGTGCGATGACGATAGGATATACTAGAGTGGGGTCCGACCATTGATTACGATGCAACTTGTGCTGAGTTTTACATCCTACAACCCATTTTCTGGTAGTACCTCCCTTAGGTTATAGATGCTCAAATGATAGAAGACTATGTAGAGTACTTCCACAATCATCTGTTTCTATGGATATCTAGTCCTCATGAGCCACCACCAATTTTAGATGCAAGGAGGGGAGTAGGATCAACTGCACAACACAGGGGTGGAGATGGAGGGGGAGGTGGAGGAGGTGGAGGAGGAGATAATGGTGGTGGTGGTGGAGGAGATGATGGTGGTGGTGGTGGAGGAGTGGGTGTGCCAGTCTTTGGGATTATCCCCAAGAGGTAGTGGTCAGGACCAACTGGGTGGCGACCACTAAAAGTATGTATGCCATCAAAGAGACAACAGACTCAGATTGTTTGTCTATAGGGTCAGGTGTAGAGTTTATAGGATTAGATTCAGGCATTGCAAGGTCAATGTGTCCTAGCCCAGGCATAGGTTCAGGCATAGGCTCTGACTCAGGTTCATATGCAGGGGAAGATGGTATAGTTATAGGTTTAGGTAGCCACACTTACCATAGAGCGAGATGCTACTAGGAGGTAGGCAGAGTAGGCTGTGGTTATGGATGACAAGATACAAACTGTAGCCTAGGGTACAGGTACGACTGATTTGGTCAAAGAGCTCAGAGCATCCGCTAAGGAGGCAACATACTATATGAGTTGGTACTACAATGCTGTACCAGTAGAGCAACGAGTCAGTTATGCTAGGTCCAGATAGGGGCACACACATTTGAATACTATTAGTAGAGGGGTTACACAACCACTTCCACCAAGCGGACCTCTACCACCAGGTACAAGACCATCAGGAGTAGGGCCTTTAGGGATGAGGTAGAGACCGACCACATTAGGTGGTACTACCATAGGATCTCCCAGGTAGACATGATTTTTCATTGTGATTTATAGAATCGGCCATTGTGCCACATTTTTGATGTATCTCATTATCAGATTTAACATTGTATACCTGACATATTTTCATGAGTTTATATGATATGCACAGGTGGTTGATGATCTTATGCGTTGATTTTTTATTATGGATGGATTTATTTAATTTACGTTCCATATGATTATGCTATGTTATGATATGATATGTTATGGACGCAGGTACGAATGATGATGCTTTTATTATGGATGGATGCATTTACGAGATGGACGAAATGATATGAAATGTGATCTTTGTTAATTTTTTATGTATGGATGCAAATGGTTTTGTTATGAATTGCAAATGGATGATTACGAATGGTTTATAGATGTATGGATATATGATTTTTATGCTATGATATTATGAGATGAATGTTATGATGCAAATATGTGATGCAATTTTCCATGTTTTTGGTATTTTCTATGCAAATATATGAAATATGCTATTATGAATGAAAATGTGATGAGATGGATTTATTATGATCTTGATGTGATGGTATTATGATTTATTTTTGGAAACTTTCAAATGCACATGAATGTATGTTATGGAATGAAATGGAAATGCAACTGGATGATATTTTTATTATTTCAAGTATACTCAAATCTTGTAAAAAGAAACACATCAACCTTGAGGATGAAAAAATTAGAAAATCTATAGTGCATATGCAAACTAATATGAAATGCAATTCTATCTATGCAATGTTTTCAATCTTATTCATTGTGCATATTGTCATCATTGAGCATTTTATTATGTTGAAAGTTAGTACAATCATCAATGACATAAAAGTAGACCATGATGACCTAAGTATAACTTCCATACAACTTCTATTGAGATTTGATAATGCAAAATAACACAAGCATCTAGGTATAATGAAACCAAGATGACCTGAGTATCACTTTTGTAAACATACAAGAGTTAATCATGTTCCTATGCAAATTCAGAATGTCATCAATGATAATTTGTAGAGCATGTCCCATGAAAACTTGCATAGTAGTAATAATTAACTCACAAGAAGCAGACAAAGAAAATATCATTCTTGATCACAATGCCTTTAGTTTGTGACATCATCGAGGTACTCTCGAGAAATGATAACAAAAATCACAATACATCATTTGAAAATTTTTGCTGAGGTAATTCAACCATGATTCAAAAGATGATCCTTCAGTGATGAGGTGATCTGGTTTGATGTTGATGTTTGCTTTGATTTGATTGATTGAATTGAATTGATTTTCGATGCTCAAATTTTGAAATGGTTGTTGCAATTGTTATTTTGATGTTATGGTTTGTTGGTTGGTTGCTTGTTTATCTATGCTCAATGGTGATATCCCCATAGTGAGATTAGGATTTTTCCCCCAGTGAGAAAAAACCAAAATTTACTATGGATATGTACAATGAGAACCAAGCTAGAGTGGGATGACCGCATTAGACAGATATGGACATGAAGCTCACTATGAGATATGCATGAATGCACGGGGATGGAAAAAGCAAACGGTCAACACATGCTCAAAAAGATGGAGAAGACGACCTATCAAAAATAATACCTATTTACCAGGTTTTCACCATTTATTTTTATTGCACTTTTTTAGATTTTATGATTTTTTTGCTATTACCAAGACGCTTGTTTTCCAAGTTTTCATTAGGGTAACCATTTTTATGATTCGTCACTTTTTTTTTTTCTCTTTTTCTTTTAAATTTTTTTGTGCTTTTTCTAGGTTTTCATCAGGGCGATGATTTTTTCAGGACATTTTTCTGCTTTTTAGGATTTTTTCAGGACACTTTTTCTGCTTTTTATTATTTTTTTAGGACTTTTTCTAATTTTTAGGATTTTTTCAGGATACTTTTAACATGCACTCAATGCATCAGGTATAGAACTTCTTCAGGTGAAGGCTATTCATTGGTTATTCAAAAATATCCCCCTCGGGTATAGATAACTGATATGCCCTCGATCCGAAGACTGAAACAACAACAAAAGGACCCAACCAATTTGGATCAAACTTCCCATTCTTTTCTCAGTCTTTTTGATTACGAGGATTTTCTTTCAGAACTAGATCTCCCACTTGAAATGTCTTAGGTTTGACTTTGTGATTGTAACTTTTGAACATTCTCTGTTGATATAATTTTACGTGATCTACTACCAGTTGATGACGTTCATCCAACAACTCTAGCTCCTATAGTCTAGAAACACTGTAATCTTCATCTATAGTGAGACCTTTCAAGGATACATGAAGTGATGGTACCTCCACCACAATGGACAGGACAACCTCAGATCCTAAGACAAGGGAATATGGTGTGGCCCATGTAGGGTACAGATACTTGTACGATAGGCCCACAAAGAAAGTTTCAATTGAGTATGCCAGTCGCATCCAACATCATTGATGGTTTTCTTTAGGATCTTTAGGATGGTTTTGTTAGAGGCCTCTGCTTGGCCATTCCCTTGAGGATAATAGGGTGTAGAAAACTGATGCTAGATATGAAACTTCTCACAGAGTTCTTGGACATCTCGATTCTTGAAAGGTCTACCATTTTCAATGATAATGGACTGAGGGATACCATACCTGCAAATGATGTAGTTTAGGATGAACAAGGAGATCTGCTTCCCTATGATGGTTATTAGAGGCACTGATTCAACCCATTTTGTGAAGTACTATGTGGCTGTGATAATGAACTTGTGTCCATTTGATGAAGATGGGTGAATGTTTCCTAAAAAATCCAACCCCCAATGATAGAATGGCCATATTGATGTAAAGGATTGTAACTCCTGCACAGGTGCATGAATGATATTACCATGGATTTGGCATTTTCTACATGTTTTGACAAATCGAAAGGCTTCTTTCTCTTTAGTCGGCCAGTAATATCCCAGACGAAGGATTTTCTTGGTGAGGGTTAAACCACTTGAATGAGTTCCAAAAATACCTTCGTGGACATCATGTAAAGCTTTTTCAGACTCATCATTTTCTAGACATCACAAAAGAGTTCCATCTAGACCTTGACGGTAAAGGACATCTTCTATTATGGTATGACGAGCAGATTGGTGGATAAAATTTCATTTTTGGTTGTGAGAAAGGTTGGGAGGAAGGATATTATCTTTTAGGTAAGCATATATTTTTCCATAGAGGGAGGTATTGACATTGTCTAGGTGGAAAATAAGGTGGGACTCAGAGTCATCGTAGGTAGGGGTAAACAATTGCTCCACCATGAACTCATAGCTGCCTCATCTTTCTAGAATCTACAAAAAAGAAGCAATAGTAGCCATAGCATCGACAACTTTGTTGTCACTCCTTGGGATTTGACCAAACTTGATGTTGACAAATTACTTCTTGAAGTCATCAATCATTCTCTTGTAGGGAATTCATTTATCGTCATTGGTTTGGTAGTCATCATTGACCTGATTAATGACTAGTTGAGAATCTCCATAAACCTAGAGCTCTATAATTCTCCATTCCACGGCTATCTTAATCCTAATAATGAGTGCTTCATATTATACTGTATTGTTACTGCAAGGAAACATCAGGTGATATGATTCCAAAATGGTGTGCCCTCGGGGAGTGATGAATAGGATTCCTACTCCTGATCCATGCTGAGTGAAGGAACCATCAAAATATAAGACCCATTGTTGTGTTGTTACTGTCAGGACATCTACATTTGGAAATTCAATGTGGAGTGGATGATCATAATGAAGTGGTTCCTTAGCTATTTGATCAACAATGGCTTGCCCTTTGATAGCTTTTATGTCAACATATTGGATGTCAAATTCATTGAGTACCATTACCCAATTGGCCAGTCTTCCTGTCAGATTTATTTTGCTTAGGAAATACTTTAGTGGATCAATCTTGGCTATGAGATTAACTGTATGAGACAACATATAGTGTCGTAATTGTAGGTAGAAAACACTATAGCTAGACAAGCATTCTCAATGGAGGTGTAATTGATCTCATATCCATTCAAGGTTCTACTGATATAATAAATTGCTCTTTCTTTCCCTGTTGAATCTTCTTGTGTCAATAAAGCTCCCAATGATTGGTCAGCAGTGGTGATGTACGATAAAAGAGGATTTCCTTTTGTTGGAGGTGCTAGGATGGGTGGATTCATGAGATATTGTTTTAGTTGATTGAAACCTACCTTGCATTTCTCATCCCATCGAAAGAAAACATTCTAATACAAAAAGTGTGTGAAAGGATGGGTCTTATCGGCCAGTTGCGAGATGAATCTCCTAATTGATTGGAATCTGCCTTGTAGGGATCTTAGCTGACTAATGTTTTTGGTGGGGGAATCTCCATAATAGCTTTTACTTTTTCTGGATCCACCTCGATGCCTTTCTCTGACACAATGTACCCAAGTAGTTTTGCTGATGTTATGCCAAATACACATTTCTTTGGATTGAGATGCACGTTAAACTTCTCTAGATGGGTGAAGAGTTTTTCTAATATTTCCAAATGTCCTTCTCTTGTGTGGGATTTTTCCAACAAATCATCTACATAGTCCTCCATGAAATTATGCATCATGTCATGGAAAATAGTTGTCATATCTCTCTGATAAGTGGCCCCTGCATTTTTCAACCTGAAGGGCATGACGTTCCAACAGAAGGTTCCCCATGGACATATGAAGGTTGTCTTATCTTGATCTTCAAGAGCTATTTTGATTTGATTATATCTAGAAAAGATATCCATCAGTGATAACATACTGTGTCCTGCTATCAAGTCCATAATGATATCTATGTTAGGTAAGGGGAAATCATCTTTTGGGAAGGCCTTGTTGAGATCTCTAAAGTCAGTGCAAATCCTTATGCTACCATCAGGTTTGGAGACAGGTACGATATTAGATATCCACTTTGCATAGTCAATGGGTCTGATGAATCCAACATCCAACAACTTCTTTAATTCATCCTTCACCAATAGGGAAATGTGCAGATGCATTTTTCTAAACTTCTGTTTGACTGGTTTGATTCTTGAAAGAAGTGATAAATGGTGCATGATGAGGTCTGGATCTATCCCTCACATGTCTACATATGACTAGGAAAATTTGACTTGCCACTCTTAATGACTCTGCCAAATGAATAATTCTAATTGTTTCTATACTGCCAACATTGATAGACTGTGTTGGTTCAATAAGAAATTTCGATCTTCCCTGGAAGTACTCAGGGAGAGTGTCAAATTTCCCATCCTTTGGTGCCTCAAAGAGGTTTTCACCATCAGATGTGCTCTTTATTTTTACTATTTCTAGATCTAATACTACCATAGAATGGTTTTCACCATAAGATCTTCCTTTTGTTTTTTAATTTTTCAGCTAGGAAACTTGACACTCTCCTTTTGTGAAGTTCTGCTAGGATGTTCAATGGTGGGCACTATTTCAGGATTAATGACACAGAGGAAGTTCACAATGGCTTCATCATTTGAGAAGGTGGGTATGTCAATTGTCTCAATTTGATCCCAATCTATCAGTTCAGGGTGTAGTAAAGGTAAGGTGTCATCAAATGGAATCAAGTCAGATGTCCTAAGTGTCCTAATGGCTATATCATTATCATACAAGACTAGGGATAAATCAAGGTCTATGATGTTACCTTCTTCTGAATGATCTATAATGCTAAGAGTATGATCATCTTCACTCGAGTCATCGATATTTTGTGATCGTACTTCAAGTGGTCTAAGTCCTGAGCCTTGTCCCTCCTCAAGCATGGGAGTATACTTATGTATTGCATCAACATCCTTGTCATGACATGATTCTTCTGACAATGAATCCCATTCATATTTATTGGAATAAGACTAAAAGTCCTCACTTGATTGTAGTTGTAGAATTTGTTCAACCAAATTTATGTTTTGGGTCTTCCTTTGTTTCCTCTTCTTTCTGATTTTATTTGTATCCTAACCTTTTTTTATCTTTTGGATTGGTTATAACAGGTTGGATAGGTTTGGTGATACCCTGTTTTCCTTTTCCAATGGGTCCCTATCTATCGTATCCCATATTCTCTAGGATTGAGAATCCTTTTCCATACTGAGTGGTTTGGACATTTGTTGTTGCAGCTTGAGAATCAATTTCATCTTTGTAGAGCCAGTTCAAAACATCTCTATCATCTGATTCTTCCTCCTAAGTGCTTTGTTTTATGAGTCGACCATCAAGTAGTGTGATTGGTTGGGAGGATGATGAGGTCGATGGTTAACCAAAGGATTTTGGTGACATTAAATATGAAAGACAAAGGGATTGTTCAATGAAATACTCACCAACACCTTTATCTTTGATTTGGACTTTCTCTTCAAATTGTTTGGCCGGGGTATTAACTGGGCTTCAGAATTGGTGGATGCAGAAGGGCTAGACTCTTCATTTTCACCCGACTATTTGGAAGATGAACTTGATTGAATTCTTCTAGAGGAGGATATGGATAAAGGATTAGCTTGACTAGAAGTGTTGGGAGTATCAAGAATGGAATTAGGAGCTTCACGGTTATGAGGAACAAACACATCCTAGACAACCTTTAGAGCATTGCATTGTTGAGGATTATTTGAATCCGTAGAAATAGTGATTTCTTGGCCATTGTAGGGAAAATTTAGACACTGATGATATGTTGAGGGTACAACCTATATTTCATGGATCCATGGATGAACCAAGAGTATGTTATATGTTAAATCCTTGTCCAAGACTTGGAAAACCACATTTTTCTGGATGGCCCCCACCTAAATGGGAAATATAATTAGACCTTTTGATGCTCTCTCTTCATCATCATATGCTTTGATTGTGATCATCTTTCTTGGATCTATTGCATTCTTAGAGAACCCTAGTGCTCAAAAAAGTTTTAAAGTACATATATTAAGTCCTGCTCCTTCATCTATAAGAATGTGCTTGACACGACTTTTATGGATTAAAACTTATATATGAAGGGCCATGTTGTGGGGATGAGTGAGGGATACATCATCATTCTCTAAAAAGGACAAGTAGTGAGGTGCAACTATGTGTCCCACCATGGCTTGGAAAGCACAAACTTCTAGATCATTTGGCACTATCATGTCGACTAGGGGTTTTTCTAGAATCTCTTTGTGAGCCAAGGAGATTTTTAGAAGCTCCAATATTGATATTTGTGCAGGGATTTTTTGGAGCTGATCGACAATGTTGTATTGATGAGATGTAGCAATAGGTGTTTTGGAAGCACTACCCTTTGAGAAATTTTTTTTTGAGCCCGTGTGGTTACATTTACTGGCACACTGTCTTGTTTTCCATTGATTTTGATGACATTTATTTGATTATCCATTACAACTGTGTCTTGCGGGATATTGAGGATTTGATCAAAAAGAATATTGGTGTCATTGATTGGATGATTAGTTGCAATAGAGCTTGGTGTGTTATGGATTTCAATGTCATTTGCATGATCTTCAACGGCTGAAATATTAAGGATGACGCTATCTTGAACATAGTTAATGTTCTTTCCTTTGCCATTATTGTTAGAAGATTCTACTTTGTCATAATTTGGTAGAGGGTTCTTGAATACCCCATGATCAATGTTATTTTAAGGCTCCTTGATCCTTATGATTTTGTTGTCAATCAAATTTTGTACTTTATGCTTCAGTTGCATGCAACTGTTGGTGAGGTGACCTTTACATTGATGAAATTCACAATAATAGGCTTCATTCCACCATGATGATTTTACTTTGGGCTCAAAACCTCGGGTGTCAGGTAAAGTGATGAGATTTTCCATAATAAGTTCCCTCAATGCGGATTCATGTGATTGACCCATGGGCATAAACTTCCTACGATTATCTGATGTTTGATAAGGGAGATTCCTGGATGATGATGTTTGATTGTTTTGATTATTACCTTGGTTAGAATTTTGACTATTGGTTTGATTGGTAGTTTGGGTGGTCTTTTGATCTGTATTTGAAGAACCTCTTGAAAAATTAAAAACTGGCTTGGCATTACACATTTCAACAGGGGTATCATTGTCATTATTTTTATACTTTTGCCAAAACTTCGGTTTATCATTGTTGTGGGAGTTTGATGAGTTATTTTCATTATAGATTTTCAGAATCTCTCATTTGACCAAAGCCTCCTCAATCTTGATTCCCTTTTTGATCAATTTTTCAAAAGTTGGGGGACATTGTAATTCAAGCCTACATCTCATGTCATCGTTCAAGCTATCAATGAACACCTCTATTTTCTCTTTTTTTGGTATGGGTCGGGGATACCTTGCGAATAACCTTCTCCACCTTTGTAAGAATATGAGGAATGATTCCCCTTTCTTTTGTTTCACATTGCAAAGGTATTTCATTGTAATTTTGTGTTGGATATTATATGAATACTACGTGATAAACTTATTAACCAATTCTTCAAAAGTTTTAATTCTCGGAGGTAATTGTGAAAACCACTGCATACACTGTCCCCCTAAACTATGCGGGAATAACCTCATTAGATAAGTGTCCTCATGAGAAATTCAAGACTCATCGTTCAAAATTCCCTTACGTGATCTATTAGATTAGTTTTCCCATTGTACTTGTCATATTTGGGAAATTCACAATATTTAGGGACTGATATCATGTTAACATTTTGATCAAATGGGTAGGGACACATGTCTTTTATGGAATACCTCTTAGTGGCCGCCATTTTCATGTTCTACATTTTTTGTTGAAGGGCTTGTATCTATTGTGTCAAAGCATCCATGGGATCATTGGTCTTTGTTTCTTTTCTGGTTTCAATTTTATATTTTGGTTTCTATTTTCTTGGGAGTCTTTTGTAATTTTGTGACGTAAAAATCATCAGGTAATTTGACTCCTTTGTTTTCCAAAATCAAAGGGTATCTTTCTCCATCCTTTTCAAAAAAAATTTCTAAAAATTTGTGAAAGTTTGGGTCTTTTTTGGGCATGTTGGACATCTTCTTCATTTAGCTCATCAGTTTCATTTTGATGGTGTTCATGAAAGGGATTTACTTTGGGTTCAACCATGTTCTCTTGGGTTTCAATTCATTTTTCTTGAAGTTTCTGCTTTTGAGATCTTGTTTGGACGGGCATGCAAGTGATAATGATGCTCTAAATATTTGACGAAAGTTTGAGAGTGCCAAAGGGGTTGATTTAAAGATCTGGTTAAGCAAGCTTTATTTCAGGAGGAAGGATGACTAATCCTGATGAAGGATGATAAATCTTGATGGTGAAACACTAATAAATGAGAAATTAGATGTGATAAGGAAGGCACTTTGAGATGTTTGATCAAAAATTAGATGAGGGATTTTCACTTGAGGATGCTAGTTTTGACAAGGTTAGGATCTTATTGCAGAAATTGGTTGGGATGATTAGAATATTGAATTGCTGGTTGAGGAATGGAAGAATGGTGAATTGGATGACTATGATTATGCCTTTGTGAAAGAGCTCTTCAATGATAATAAGCTTGTGAAGATAAAGGGTCTAGAGAAAAATCGTTAATATACCATCTATCAAAGTCGTGATACTGATCGATGAAGGTTCGATAATTGAGCAAAAATTTCCTACTTTGGTACAAGAAGCATCTCTTTTTCAAAAGTTTCTTAAAGCTAAGGTGTTTCTTTGGATTCTTGATCCTTTTGGTAAGGGATTCGTTGACAAATTTGACTGATTTCCAATCCCTCAACATAAAATTTAGGATGGTGAAAAGATATTGCTTAAGGGGGAGAGTCTGAACTAAATGTTGACTGACAGAAAATAGGTCAAATTCGGGTTTTTGTTTGGAAATTTACCAGATGTGCTAAAATAGGGTATGGATGTGCTAAAACTTAGATGCACTATAGAATTGCTCAGACATGCTACATAAAGTTCTGGATGTGCCAAAATAGGGTATAGATGCACTGAAAGATGGTCTGAATGCATTGAAATAGGGTATGGATGCACTAAAAGAGCATATTCTAGGAATTTATGAGCGGGATGCACTAAAATAGTAAATGAATGCATTGGAGAATGGTATGAATGCACTAAAACAAGCATCAGATGCGCCGAACTTTTAAGTGGTTTTTGGTTTTCGACAGTTTGACAAAATTTTCAAGTTTTTGACAGTGAATTTGGACTGTTTGAGTTAGATTTTCTTCTGAATCAATGGTTGAATGTGTTGGTGTAATGTTTGTTTGAAATTTTGGTTCAGAAACACATTGGTAAACACATTGGACAAGCACATTCCCTAGGCTATGTAAGACTATATTCTTTTATACCCCACATGGATTTTACTCCAACCGCATATTCTTAGCCATTGAATTCAAAAGCTTGGTTGCATGGGCTCCCCCTTATAGTGCACTCAATTCTTAGGCCAACCAAGCTTCTAACTCCCATGAATCTCGCATGGAAATTTGATCATTTCTACTAAAAACTATGAAGATGTGGGTGCCTTCACAATGACCGTTGCTGCACCAAAGAATATATAGGGTAATTGGGCTTACTACAACAAGGTGGTTTTTAGTAAGGGCATTCCATTATAGGTGGGCTATACATACGACAAGATAAACTCCATTAAGGAGGAATCCTAGCCTGTAGAGGTTAATCTCTACAGGTTTTTATGTACCTCACGAGTACTGAGGTAATCACTTATCAGCATAACCATTCGTTGTCCTTGAAATTTCCTCAAGTCTCAATTTTATATACCGGTTGGAAGGGCTTGGACTTAGCCTATTACCGATTTGGGTCGTTCCCTCCTTTCAAAGCAGGGAGGTAGGCCCTCTAAGGTTAAAAATGTAAATAAAATGAACGGGTCTAGCTTTCTGATCATCCAATTAAGGGGAGAGCATACTCACCTACCATTCCAAACACAACAATCATGGTGTAAATTTAACCTTCCTTGTTATACTAGATTCATATCTTAACCAAAGGAAAAGCACTAACTAGATTTAACCCTGCAACCAACTGTTAATAGTTTCAATGTTTATCTTTGACAAAGTTCTTTTAAATGTTTCTGCAAAGTCTTTGACTACATATCAAGGTCCTGCAACACAAAAAAAAATTAATTAGTTTCGAGAATCTAGAAAAATGATAGTAAAAACTGAATTAGCCATTACAGAGATTGAATGCGCTAAAAGATAGATCGAACACACTAAACTATTGAATGTTCCAAAAGAACAACCAAATGTGCTAAAATATGAACCGAATGCGCTGAATCTAAAAATGATAGAATTAAAATTTTGAACTCCCTGACACATCGAAAAAGAGTCTGAATGCACTACAGAAAACATCAAACGCGCTAGAAAAGGAGTCAAATGCATTGAAAGAACAACCAGATGCATCGAAACTGGAGCCATACACACTGCAGAAAAAATTGTATGCACCATTTCAGATATTTTGATGGAACCTGCAAAATGAAACTCAATATAAAATTCATTAAATCATGAGGCTAGGCCCCATGGTGGGTGCCAATTTATGTGTGTCATAAATTATGTCTTGCAAGGTTAGTATAACACACCTTCATGAAATGCATTACTTTAAAGGAAGTCAAAATCAATAATAAATGAAACTATAACCTATCCTTCTAACTCATCCCATGGCTCTCTAATCCTAAGGAATCCTGCAAATTATGCTCTCAGATCTTATTATGGCTACACAATAACTTGCAAAAATTGATAACTCAAGAAACGAGATGCTTAAAATGAGATCTGTATGCCTATGTTTTTGGATTTTTCAATAATTTGATGCATAGAAGCTAAATGATCCTAGGATGGAAAGATGTTAAAATCTAAGTGCTGAAGTGATAATGATTATGAAATGTAAATAAAAAAATGGAAGATGGAAATAACTAAGCTATCAAAATGAAAATGCCATTATAACACTAAAGATGAGCTAAAAATGCAAACTAAACTAAAATGCTCTCTAATTCTCTAACAAATGCACTAAAATTCAGCAACATAAATTTGTCTAAATCTTCTTCTTATGAAATTCTATAGCAAAAGGCTCTATTTATAGATTTTTCAAGCCTCAAGGTGATGTGGCAACAATAGACGGTCAGGATTGTGATCCTACAGAATCAACGATAGAGAATCAGGAGGTTAGAGGGAATTAGGGAGATGGTTCCCTTCCACAAGACAAATTTCCAAGTGTAGAAAGGAATCATAGAGCAAGAAAAGCCATGTGTCTTAGGTTGTTCAAAATTGGTTGAAAATTTTTTGGAGATATTTCATTTTTTATAATTTAGAAAAATTCATTTGTGAGACACATGATGGGGTGGCAGGTGAGTTGGAGGTGGTTAGAAGAAAGTTGTAGAAATGTGCTTAAATTGGTTTAAAAATTCAATTTAATAGGAGAGGGTAAATTAGTAAAATGACAAACAAATTCCTTTGTGCATTTTAACCAATTTTTAGAAGAATGTTCTAAATTTGAATTCAAAAATTCAAATTTAAAAGGAAGAGGGGAAAATCAATTAAATACAAATTGATAAATTTTTCCTTCTAATTAATTTTAGAAAGAAGGTGAATTTTGAAAAGAGGAAATAGAATATGAACCATATAAATAAATTCCACAATTTATTTATAATAGTAGAGGAATTTAGAATATTAATCAAATAGCTAGTATTTAATTAATGTGATGCTCAAACCATTTTTGCGTGCATACATAAACAATCCTTTCTAGCTTAAAAGAAAGATGCTTCTCCTTCAAATACAGAGCATAGACCCTTGGAGGAGTCTTGCACTCTAAGATGTAAGGTACTAAGATTGCCATATTATCTATCTTTTTCTTTAAAGCAACAATTTCTTCATTCTTATCCTCAATCTCTTCATCTCTCTTTTGAATTTCCCTCTTTAGCTTGTGTTTCTTTGATTTCCATTCTTCTTCCCTTCTTTTCACTTCTTTCCACAAGTTCATGGCTACCATGTGCATCAAAGAATCAGAGGGCTTGTGTATTCCTACCAAAAAAATTCCTGGCACTTTTGCTTGCTCTTCATAGAATACAAGTTGCAGGGCTTTTGTTTGTTCAACCAATTCTGGGTATAGGGGTGCTGACTATTCTCCCATTTCTAGCTGTACGACGTCAAGTTCTTGTTTTTTCTCTTGCTACAAGAACTCTTTCTTCTGCTCTTGCTACAGGAGCTCTTGATTTTCCTCATGCACTTGGCTTTCAACTTGTTCTGCAATGTCAACAAGATCTACCAGTGTTATGCTTGCTACTTCCTCAAATATGTCCTTTTCTTTGACATTCACCTGCCCCATTGGAGATTTTGTATCCTCCCATGGTGTTTCTCTAGGGTTAGGGCTTCCCTCTAGAGATACACCAAAGGCTGGCTCAACTAGTCTTGATTTTCTAGGAGGGTTTGTGCACTTTTCTTTTGCTGCAGGAAGAACAGTGTCAACCTTCCGTTTCTTAGAGCTTGACACTTCTTTTTCTGTTGTTTTCTTTTTAGCTTTTCCATTTCTTATTTCTACCTTCTTCCTTTGTGCCCTAGTTCTCATTAGGATTTCAAGAGGAACATCATCATCAAAATTTGGAGAGGAACTTTCTTTGTCTAAATGTTTAGCCTCAGAACAACTAATCTCTATGGTTTTCTTGGATGCATGAGGGTTTAGACTAGGGCTTGCACTAGAATTTGAGGCACTAGAAGTGGCTCCAATATTTCTCACTCTCCTACTAACCCTACGAGGTTAAGGAAAAACCCTAGGTCACAAATGCTCTGGTCTAATTTGATCAATATTCAAGAATTCTTCCCAAGTTATATCAGACACATCATGTAGAGACTTCTCAACTAATAATTTGATCAGACAATGGTGGGAAACAAAATTATCCCTACCTTTTTGGGTCTCAGCTGCCATGATCGAAAGAAGGTGGTAAAACAATTTTTGGCACATTCATTCTTCTCTCGTGGCTCGTGTGGTTTAGGAGTTTGAAATGTATAGAATGTAGATTCAACTGACGACCTTCATAGGTAATGTACTTCACAACATAAACTTATACTTTCTTCCATGGATCAGGCAAAGAGACTCTCTTCACACCTTGTTTGTCGACACTCAATGGAGGGTCGCCAGGTTCTGTAAATTTAGCCCTAGCTGACCTGACATCTCTGGTATTAGGGTAATATTCAGCGTCACCAGAAAACCCTATAACTTCTAAAATCCTCACTTAAGTGTCTATGAAATCTAACCCTTTTACCGTGGTCTTTCCTTCAAACAATATTTGGGTAAATTCCAATGCAACGTCTTCATCAAAACCATTCAACTTCAAGAAATAATCTATCCATCCACAATTTCTGAACTCGGCCAAGTAAGGTGCATCCTGTAGTAATACATCATGAACCATGGGTTCATTTCAAATTAACCCACATCTCATTGTTCAGTTGTCTACAATCAAAAAATCGCTCTGCAAAGTTTTCCTTTCTGCAATCTTTGTCTGAAATCCAAACTTTGCCTTCCAATAATGCTACCAAATTTCCAATGCCTGTGTCGTCTAAATTTTACCATTTGGCTTAAGATTATGATAGGAGCAATAAAGGTAGTAAGGAGTAATAAATGAAGGCTATGATAAAGGAAAATGGTGGTGGTTGATGTCATTTTACACATGCAAGCCATCATCTCACTCAAAATTCAAATCGGCTCAATAACTTAAACTTTGCTTACGTGAACCAGTATGGACAGACACACATACATGGTATTCATATTTCCCCCCAACCTAAATTTGCACATTTTTCCTCACATGCGAGGTGGAATGATGGTTTTATAGTGGCAGGGAATAATTACATGCTATGGAGAATTTCCATATTAATTTACAACAATTAAATGAATGCACTAAAAGACAATTAAGATATAATAATTGATGTGCACGTACCTAAATTTGTGGAATATTTTTTGCAAAGATTATGGAGAAAGTACTAGTCACTTTTTAAGAAATCAGGTGAGCAATCAATGAAAGTGGAGTGGAATGAGGTGGAATGGAATAAAGTGAAATGATGGAAGCATGATGGAAGAGAGAGAAAGGTGTAATGGATGGGCGGATGTGTGAAAAAGTGAACCCCAACAAAAGTGCAAGTCTTTATTATGAAAAGTTACATACCTTAGTTAGCTAGAAGGAGGGACACTAGGTCTACTTCCTTTAGTTGCAGGAAGTTCAAGTGTTGCATGCTGAGTGAATTATTATAAGAACTCATCCTTGGAAGTTGGCTTGTGATACAACCTAAGGCGATGACCATTGACAAGGAGCTTAAATTTGACAAGGTCAATGGTAGTGAGCTAAATAGCTCCATTGGAAAACAACTTCAACAACCTCATATGGTCCTAGCCACCTTGTCTACAATTTTCCTACATTGTCTTGATACCTTGAGTCATAGAGCAATGCCTAGTCACCTAGCTGGAATTTCTTATCCTTGATGAATTTGTCATGCCACCTTATTCTCTAATTCTGCACTACCTTTGTGTGATGCAAGGCTACCTTCCTTCTCTCATCGAAAGTATTCAACTACATGATTATGTCCCTTTGTGCCTCAAAGATATCAATCCCCAACTCTACTACAGTCCTAAGAGTCTTATGCTCAAATTCAATGGGCATCATAGTTGTCTTTCCATACAATAAATCAAATGGAGTGAATCTTGTAGTTGTTTTCCAAGTAGTTTTGTAGGCCCAAAAAACTTCTAGTAGTCTTCTTTCCCAATCCTTTCTATGGATAACCACTTTTTTGGTCAGAATAGCTTCAATTTCTCTATTGGTCACCTCAACTTGGCCATTGGCCTGAGGGTGATAAGGAGTAGACTTCCTTTGCCTAATGTTGTACTCATTGATCAATCACTATCTCTCTTGGAATCATATATCATGTGAAAATTTCCTCATAAAGAAATTTTGCAACCTTATTGTCTATTGCAAGCTTCATGGCCTTAACTTCTACCCAATTGGTTACATAATCAGTGCATAACAAGATATAGGATTTACCATTTGATGGAGGATCAATGGGACCTACAAATGGAGTGATTAATACCTAGGGGTAAAGTGGCATCTCATTAGATTTGGTTGGCCGACCCATCCTCTGACATCTCTCACAATTCCTTGTATATCTCCCTACATCCTTGTGGAGTGTGGGCCAGTAATATCTCATGTTTAAAATCTTCATTGATGTCCTCTTGGCTGAAAAATTCCCTCCATAGGGTTCATTGTGTCATGCATGAAAAATGTTATATGTCTCATCCTCCCTCACACATCTCCTCATGACATGGTCTGGTTCAGTGTAGAAAAAACATCCAACAATCCATGAGAAAGGAAAATATTTTTCAATGAGCACCCTCTTCTCTTTTGGAGAGAAGTGAGGAGGAACTCTCCTTGTGACCAGATAATTAGCTATGTCAGCATACCAGGGTGTCTTCACACTGATGGAAAATAGATGATCATCAAGGAAAGAGTCATCTACAACTTTATTGTCTTATGATGTAGTCAAACTTGAAAGAAAGTCTACAATAACATTGGCCTTCCCTAGTTTATCCACAATGGTTATGTCAAACTCCTGCATCAACAATAACCATCTTTCTAGCCTACCTAAAATCAAGGGTTTATTCATGAGGTATCTAATAGATACATGATCGGTGTGCACAAAGATCTGGCAGCCTATTATGTAGAGCCTGAATTTGTTTAGGGCATAGATCACTGCCACAATTCCTTTTTTTGTCACTGTATAGTTGAATTCAACTCCCTATAGATTTTTGTTGACAAAATAGATAGCATTTTCAGTGGCTCCTTATTTTTACCCTAAGATTGCTCCTATAGCATAGTCTGATGCATCTGTATGGATGTGAAAATGAAGCTCCCAATTAGGAACCTTGAGTACAAGAGCATGAGTCAAAGCTGCTTCCAAATCAAAAAATGCCTTATCACAACCTTCAGTTCATTGGAATTCAACATCTTTAGTTAGCAGACTATTCAATGGTGCTGCCATTTTGCTGAAGTCTTTGATAAACCTCCTATAATAACCAACATGTCCTAGGAAAATCCTAACATCTTTTTGTTTTGCAGAGATAGGAAGATTGGTGATCACCTCAATCTTTGTAGGATCTAATTGAATTCCTTTATGAGAGATGTAGTGGCCAAGAACTACACCTTCCTGCATCATCATGAAGCACTTGTCACTATTTAAAGATAGATTGTGGTCTTCACATCTCTATAGGACTCTCTTGAGATTTTCTGATGCTTCATTAAAATCAACACCATAAGTAGTGAAGTCATCCATTAGATTTTCATGTAATCAAGAGAGATGTCTGAAAATATGCTAATGGCTGCCCTCTGAAAAGTTGTAGGTGCATTGCATAAGCCAAATGGTAGTACTAAGTAGGCATAGGTCCTGCATGGACAGGTAAAGGTGGTATTCTCATGGTCCTCTGGTACAATTTGGATCTAGTTATAGTCGTTGAATCCATCTAGGAAAGAAAAGTACTACTTTCCTGCAAGTGAGTCCAAAACTTGATCTATGAAAGGTAAGGGAAAATGGTCCCTTTTGGTGGTAGCATTAAGTTCTCTATAATCAACACAAACTCCCCGCTTCCCTTCTTTTTTAAGCACAATCACCAATGGGGAAACCCACTAGCTATCAGAAATAGGGTAGATAAATCCTGCATCTAGCAATTTATGTAGTTCCCATTTTTCAATTTCTCTTAATGCAGGGTTAATTCTTCTTTGAGGCTGCCTCACTGGTGTACTGGTGGGCCCTTATTAAGTTTTCCAATGAAAAATATTGTTCTTCACTCATTTTTCTATTAATATTTAGATATTTTCCTTCTGAAACCTGCACTTATGTAGTTAACTCTACCATAGTTGCTTCACTAATTATTGGTACCTTGAGTTCATGTGGCAGCAATGTATGAGACACACCTATTGCTATAGGTTGTAAGAAGAGCATATACAGGAAGAGCGACTATAGGAAGGGCGGACAAGAGTGTCTTCACTTTATTAGAAAAATCAAATGCATGAGAGGATGATCCTTCCTCTACCTCATAATGGTTCTAAATTATGTAAGACAATACTATTCTTCATCTTGAAGCTGCATGAAAGAACTTCTAATTAACATAATAAGTTGTACCACATAATTAACTTCCTCAACCTCTTCACCAACATGCAGCCATACAAGATGATTCCTATCATGGGAGGGCTGAGTAGGACAGTAGAGAACAAGCTCTTTGGTTCTCTTTCCATCATAAATGGTCATGTATCATATTTGACATCCAATATAGGTGTTTGTTGTTGCTAACCATGGCCTTCTAAGAATAATGGGGTACCTGCCTAGTGTGGCCTTAGAGAAAGAATCATAAAATTTGTTGGGTACTCCCAGGAGTCTAGAGTTACCACAAGATCTTCTACTATCCCATCAAGCTTAATAGTAGAACTATCAGAAACTTGCAAGATAGTAGGAGTAGGTCCCATGTTTGCAACATTTAGGTGTTGTAGGATGTCCTTAGTCATTACATTTATGGCTTCTCCCAAATCAATCAGAGCATTCTTTATCTGGATCCCATTTATAACAACTCCTACCACATGACTCCCTGGGTCATTATATTTGGGAATAGTCACTTTCCCAAGCATAATGTCAGCCAATTGTCCCACCACATGAACTATAGTGGGGTCTTTCTTCTTCTTGCCTGGCTTCTTAAGGTATGCTTCCTTGATTGCTTTTCCATATATGAGAACATGGCCTAAAATAGAGGTATTTGGACACATATATGCTTCAATTGATCCAAAATGTCAAAAGTTGTATCCTCCTTCTCTTCCTTTTGTTTCATAGTTTCCAACCTCTAGGGAAATGGTGGTTCTAGTTCAGTTTGCTTGATTGAGACTGGTTCAGGATTTTTAGGTGCACTTGGCTGAATGGGGAAATTTAGAGGCTTCTCTTCTTCCACAAGAAGCTCAGTGATAATGGCTGTGGAAGGAGCTGGAAAAGTAGTTCCTGAATGGAAGTGGATGTTACTTACACTCATAACATATGCAGGGAATTGATTTGGATCAGAAAAGTATACCGACTACTACAGTGGTTTATTATTTGGGTTAGGTATGGTTGGAGATGGTAGCTGAGTAGGTTTAGGTGCATTTGAACTTGAACTAGCAGGAGGAGGAATTATAGTAGGTTGCTGAGGCTGAGAAGGAGGTTGCATATAATTGGTTGTCTGGTCTGGCCATTGCTGTCCTCCCCTCCATTCGAATGTTTACTGCCAGTTTCCTGGAGGTGGCTACCAATTTCCTTGAAATTGCTTCCAATTCCCCTGAGGTTTCTACCAATAGGGTGGAGATTTTTGGTGGTTGGGCCAAGAATTTGGAGGGTTATTCCAAGGTTGTGGTGGATATCCTCTATAATTGGATGGATATGGGGGTTTTCATTGGTTATTAGATGAGTAGAAATTGAAATATGGCCCCACAAAAGATAGAGGATCCGGTGGCATGCCTTATCTTGGAGCCCATGGCCTCCTTTGTGTAACATAGTAGACGTGATATTATTCACCTTAGATTGTATTGAACTCAGGTGCCATCTACTTGGTACCAATATTAGCTATCATCTTGCATCTGCAGTCCTTCTTCTTTTGTTTGCAATGAGGGAAAATATTCTACCAACATTGCCTCTGCCTCCTCTTGTTTCTTCTTGGCCTGAAGTGTATCCAACTAAGTAGCTAGATTTTTTATGATGTTTTGCTTGAAGTCTATTAGTAAGTGAGTAATCTCCATCCTTGAAACTCCACTGGTAGATGACTTACCCATAGAAGATTGGTAAGCTCTCCCCTTCTTTGAAGCTGTCCTAGAATAGTTCTGACATATCTTCTTGATGTCATCCCAAGGAACTTGGGTGATATCTCCTCCTCCCATCAGGTCCAAGGCATCTATGTAGTTGTCATTAATTCCTCTTAAGAAAATAAACTTATGTGACTCTTCATTGAGTGTATGGTGTAGAGGATTTTGTAGGCAAAACAAAAACCTTGAAATATAGTCTTCCAAGCTCTCATCTTCCTTTTGCTGCATCCTAAAAATGTCACCTCCTCTCATGTCATTTCCCCTGCAATACTTGTATTTTTCAAGTAAATTTATCTTCATGTCCTCCCAAGTCTCCACAATATCCCTTCCTAGGCTCATGAACCATCTCAATGTATCTTCTTTCAAGGTGACAGGGAATAGCTTAAGCCAATGGGAATTAGTGGTATAGTCATAACTCTTGCAGAGTATATCGAACTCGAACAAGAATGTATCATGATCTTCTATGAAAATTCCATAGAAATTAGGAAGGACTAGAGAAAAGATATTTTTGAGGTTGTCTACTTCATTCTGATGAGGAATGGGGAAAGGAAAAGCTGGTCGGTTAGGTCTATTTCTATTTGCATCACCCATGCCTACCTGATGAAGTTACAAAGCAAGGGGGTTCTCAATTAGATTCTGATCTTCAGAGGAAACTTCATAACTGGTAATATCTAGAAATGTATCAGCAAAGGGGTGTGGATCTTATTCTTCTTCATATGTGGGT
>CM021102.1:247771058-247791181 GCA_007115665.2 Sequoiadendron giganteum | reverse complement strand
TTACAAGAAGATGCCTTTTGGGTTGATCAATGTTGGAGCTACATTCTAGAGAGCTATGGATATTTATTTTAAGGACATAATTGGTAAGTGCATCATTATTTATATGGATGACTTGACAATTTTCTCTAAGAAATGAGGTGATCACATAGCATATTTATGTAAAGTATTCCAAAGGTGCAGAGAGTTTGGCATTTCACTTAATCCAAGGAAGTGCATTTTTGGAGTCACAGAAGGAAGGTTGCTAGGGCATATTATCTTAGAACATGGTATTGCTATTGATTCTAAATGAATATAGGCTATCTTGAAGATTCAACCTCCTGCAAGAAAGAAAGAAATGAATTCATTCTTTGGGAAGATCAACTTTGTTAGAAAATTTATCACTGGATTTGCAGAAATAGTGAAGCCATTGAATGCTATGTTGAAACAAGAAGCAAAAGTAGAGTGGAGTGTGGAAGCTAAAGAGGCATTTATAGAAATTAAGAAAGCTATTGCTGAGGCTCCAGTGTTGGTGAGTCAAGATTATGCTAAGCCTTTTTACATATATTCATTCACTTTTGATCACTCTTGTGCTAGAATGTTAACCCAAAAGTCTAATCAAGGTGATGAGCATCCTATAGCCTTCATGAGTACTCCTTTAAAGGATGCTGAATTGAGATACCACAATGTGGAAAAGTAGGCCTATGCTTTGCTAAAAGTAGTAAAAAATTTAAGACATTATATTTTGAGGAATAAGGTTTTTTTTAGAGTGCCTGATCCTACAGTAAAGTTGTTACTAATGCAGAATGAGCTAGGTGAACAAACAACCAAATGGGTGACTATGTTACAAGAATATGATATAGAGATTCAACCCATGAAATTGGTGAGAGGACAGGGACTAATGAAGACAATGGCTGAGACAGGCCTTGATCTCACAGCTCAACACTATTATCTCCAAGAGGTATCTCCGAGAGACTGGTATGATGAAATCATTTAATATTTACTAAATCAACAATGTCCTGATCACCTCAGTGCAGTTCAGAGGCAAGCCTTGCACATGAAGAGTGGAAGTTTTATGATGAAAGGAGCTATCCTATATAAGAAAAATCATGAGGGTGTATACCTGAGATGTTTGGGGAAGGAAGAAGCTATTAGAGTGATGATTGAATTCCATGAAAGATATGGCATAGGCCATGGTTCTACATCATCTACTATAAATCATATCTTGATGGTAGGCTATTATTGGCCTACTTTTTTTAAGGATGCGCACCAGCATGTGAGGAATTGTCATATATGTCAAACTATAGTGAGTAAGGAAAAACATGCAGCTCTTCCACTTCAGTCGGTCATAGAGGTAAAACCATTCGGCCAGTGGGAAATGGACTTCAAAGGTCCAATTAATCCTCCATCTTCTGTGGACCACATGTATATTCTAACCATAACTGATTATTTTACTAGATGGACAAAAGCTCTTTCCTGTAAACAATGTACATCGAATGTGGTAATCAATTTCCTTGAGTCAGGTATTGTTTATCATTTTGGTTGTCCATTATCTTTAGTTTGTGATAATGGTCCTACATTTGCATCATTAAAATTTTTGAATTGGGCTTTATATCATGGAATTATCATTAAATTTGCATACAGTTACTACCCTTAGGGTATTGGTCTAGCTGAGTCTTCCAATAAGAATCTCTTGACAGTCATCTGTAAGTTGCTAGAACAAAATCCTAAGGATTGGCACACCCAGCTTCGATTTTCTCTCTGGGTAGACTGTACTAGACATAAAGCATCTATAGAAACCTCTCCTTATCACTTAGTGTATGGTTTGGAACCTGTGTTTCCCATCCAATTCAAGATCACTACCTTGTTGTTCATTAATGAATACTACAATAAGGAGGATAAACGTGAAGCCCATTTGGCTGAGTTGTTACATCTTGAAGAGAAAAGAGATGAAGCCCTAGAAAATTTTGCTAAACATCAAGGCGTAGTGAAAAGATGGTTTGATAGGAGAGCTAAGGTGAAAGCCCTGAAAATATCTGACTTAGTTCTCTATAGGGATAAGGCCCATGACCGTAAGGGAGAGTATGGTAAATTTGATAAACTTTGGCTTGGTCCTTACCAAATTTTAGAAATTTTGGGAGATAATGTTTTTCGCTTGAAAACCTTCATTGGTGAGGATATCCCGCTCCTTGTCAATAGGAAGTATTTGAAGCATTACTTCCAATCCTGAGCTATCTGTAGATCATCCTTGTACATAGTTAGAATAGGTTTTCTTTCTGCTCTATTTTTTATTGTTTTCTTTGGTTATTGTAGGTTTGCTTCGGTTCAGTTTTGCTTTCTGTTTTCCATTTTGATTTTTTCTTTTGGTTTCTTGCTTTCTTGGGGTTGTTGCATTTGTATAACAGGCTATTCACCTGGGGTTGTTCTAGAGGTTTCTTTTACCAACTCTAATTAATTTTTTGGAGTCAAGTGGTGGAATTCCTTTATCTAATGTCTCTTGTACTTAGAATTAGAGTCACTTGTTTTGGATGAACTTTGGAATATATTTGGGTCTTACATTTTCACACTAAATTTAAGAGATTCTAGAATTGCATAAGTTTCCTCTATAATTTGGCCTGGTGAAAAATATTATATTCTGCTTCAGTGCAACTGTATTCCTCATCCTTGAGTGTACGTTTCATTACTTACGAGGTGGAAGACAAAGTTTTATGAAAAATGTTTAAAAGAGAAAAGAGAAAAAGGGAAATATTGAAAATCAAAATAACCTTCACCTTATCAGGGGTACCTTAGTATCTCTATCGTGGCTATAAACGCCTGGCTGGTAGTAGAGCTATGTTTGGGGGGGTCACAATGATAACCTCATTAGGGATATGGACACCTGACTGGAAGCGAGGCTCTATCCAAGTTTACTTTGAAGCTAGAACTTTTACGTAGCCCGGTCATATTTGCTCTGGTTCCCTTTTGCACCTAAGGAATAGGAAATAAATGAAAATACACACACTTGGACCCAGGTATAGGAAAAAATCTTCTTGCTTGTGGTTTCTAAAACTTTATTCATAGGTGTCCAGATGTAAGGACTGAAACCAGAGATTCTGGGTTCTTGATTCTAGTTTGTTCTTGAAATGATCTAGAGCATTTCCTTAGTGGAGTTACCATTTGTTGTGCAATTTTTTGCACACACGCCCCACTTAAAGTAGGGACCCTTGTTTTCGATTTTGGTGTCTTGGCCTTTCTATTTTGGAGTTTTTCTTGCTTGGGCATGTGCTTTGATGTTCACCTTGCCTGTTGGAATAGTCCATTTATGATTTATATTGAACACCTTAAATTTTGGGCTCATTTCAGGTTTTTCACTATTTTAGGGAAAATCCGCCCTAGGCAGACTTTCCCAGTTTTCTTTTGGAACCTGGTGGTGGCTGATTTTTATTAAAGTACACAGATTTTGGTCATCTATGGAAATCTGTTGCCATGTCAAATTCCTGGGTTTGGTCTAAGTTGTCTTGTCGATCACATTAATGGGTGATTGCACGACTTCTTAGGGGCTGTTATGGTTTATGGGAAATGATTTTCCATTTGAGTTCTATTTTTTGCTTGTCATTTGAGTCTAGAGTGCTTGAACCTGAGGTGTGTTTGTGGATTGTGCATTTGGGAGTGAATTTGAGTGTTGTGTTTGGATTTCCTAGGCACCATCTGCATTCTGCTTGTGCTTTGGAGTTTCTTGCTAGTTTATTGATTTCGATTCCTCTATTCTCATGGTATGTGAATTCTCTCTCTCTTTTTGATTTGGATTGGTTTGCTGTATGCATTTTCATCTTATTCATTTCTATGCCCTTGTTTATTGAGTGCGTGCTTCCTGGGCATTTTGCATTTCTAAGCAGGGGAATTTCCCATTCTTTTTGGGTGCAATTCCTGGGTGTTTTCTTTGAGATTTCCCTTCAATTTTATCTTGGGTAGCTTGCTTGTATTTTCCATAAACTTTTTATCCTTGCGGGCAAGCAAGTTGTGCCTGAGCTGTTATGTGCATTCATGGCAGAAGGTTTAGGGTTCTTGACCTAGGGAATAACCAATCCCTCTCAATTTACTGAGAGGTGAGTTTTGAATTTAAGGATAATCCATTGGAGGTCTAGGTCAAGCTGGTGTCGAGCTCTAGGTTCTTAAATCCATGACCGTTCGATCTATTTGGGTTCATCTAGGATGAGAGAAACATAGGTGTTCAGGTTTTCATTGTCTTCATAGAATTCCATCTCTGTCAGAATTCCTCGAGTTTTTCCATTTCCTCTTTGTTCTTTGCAATGTTCTTCAATCCAGATTTTTACCCGTCTTGTAGATTTCCACTACCTCTGAATCTTCCCGGTGTCTGTTGCTTGGTCATTCTCCCGAAATTGGGCTTTGGTGGTAAAATTGTATTTATTTTGCTAGAATCCACACCCTTAGGATTTTGCTGAATGTTCTGCACCTCCTTCATTTTCCCAGATTGTTTTAACTGTTTCCATGTTTGGGGATTTCCGTCTAAGGTGGTTTTTTCTGAGGTATTGTGGGAATGAAGAATTTGTTGGTTATATAAGAATTTGCTTAATGATGATGCATTTAAATGATCAAATGAACTTATGCTAAGTTATATCAAATGATTCTTTTGGTAAATTGATTGCTTAAATTATTATATGGATGTTTGTATGCTTGTTCCGCTGGATTCCGCTTGGTCTGGATTTCCCCAGAATTCCTCTCCAGTCTGGATTCCGCGAGGGAGGCTCAATCCCAAATTTTTAGATGGTTGATTTAATATGGATTTTTTGACACTTTGTTTATCTTGGATCTTATTTTGTTGTCTTTACTTGTTTGCAGGAAGGATCAGGTCAAGTTGTTGTTGGGCAAGGTGAGGGAAAGGCAATGGATCCAAGTGCTGAAGGTTCTTCTATCTCCGAGGTAGAGAGAGTGAATATGGATATAAAGAGTAGGATTTCTGAGAGCAGACTGACTTCCATCTGGTCAGGGATTACTGATACCAATGAGGGAATGTGGGACTACGAAGAGTTCAAGGCCGAAATGGCTACACAGAACCTCCCTTTATTGGCTAGAAGGACACTCGAGTCTAGGTTAGCACATGTGGCTAGATTTCTCTCTATGGTGTAGTGTTATGAGTTGGTGCTTGAGTGTGCTAGGCACTATGATAGGGGTATATAGAGAATAATTGGTCGTCAAGGAAGGATTGTGGTGAACTTTGACCCAGTGTCCATTGCTCGAACCTTTGATATGCCCGATCAGTCACATGTGGTGGCTTTTGATATGTATTCAACTAAGAAGTACTATGAAAAGAATGTTGTCAAATCTTAGCAGGTTATCAACTCTTGGTTGGAGAAGCCCAAGTCTCATTTCTCCAAGCTACCCAAGCAGCTAGTCAGAATCAAGTTCAGAAGAGAGTACTATGATGCTATCACACTCCTTAACAGGGTGGTAGGATTGAGAGTAAGATGTTTAATGTTATTGATCAGATGGAGAAAGGTATAGATTACCAAAGAGGAGGTGTTATAAGTGTAGTAATTCATGAGCAAATGTGCAATGTCCTGCAGACAAAGACCTTCACCATGACTTCTTATTTGGTGTATGCACTTGTAAGGTTTCACCCATACAAGGGGCTGAGCACCAGAGGTATGTTTGGGCATGATGTAATTTATGAAGTGTATCCATAATTACACTTAGGTGGAGGAAGCTATAGGAGTGTGAATGATGCATTCACCATGTACATCACTAGGTTGCTATAGGGTGATGAACATGTTAGAATTTCAGACAAGGCCAAAGAGTTGATCAAATGGCTTGGAGCCTAGTTCATTTAGTTCCCTACCTTCTCTTACATAAGAATTGATGGTTGTCAAAGGGCTCCCTATAGAATTCCAAGGTATCCAACAAACCATATTATATTTCTGGAGGTCACAAGGAAAATATGTGACTTTGATGTGATTGTTAAAGGGGAGAAATGTAAGACAGGGTTTGGGAATGACTTCCCATTGAAGATAAGCATTAATGAGTTGTTCCCTTCTACCCAGTCAGCCCATGCTTCCGAAGAGGAGATGAGCACTCTTAGTCTCCCCTTCCATTCCAAAAGGGCCAGGTTTGATATCACTGGTGAGGCATAGAAGAAGGTTAGCATAGAGTATAGTTAGAAGGTTAACATTGAGGACTATTGGGCTAACCTTGGTGATGAGTTTGAATTTAAAAAGAAGAAATTCTCCAGGATGCCAGTGGACTTAGTGTGGTTGTATAACATAAAGGAAATTCATGATCAAGTTGAAGAAGATGGGAATCTAATTCAAGGCCACATCTTTGAGGTTTTGAAGGATAGGTCGGTTGGAGAGATTGATTGGCTAGAAGAGGAAAAGATAGGGTTGAAGCAGATTATGACTCTAGTGATCAAATACACTAAGTTGTGGCTTAATCATAAAATGTTAGAGTTGGAGAGTGAAGGTGTGCAATGAACCTATGATTTAATGGGAGACTTGGAGTCTCATTCTACTTCTAAGGAATCACATGAGTGGGATCCCAAGGGTAAGGCCAAGGTGGGCTCTCCTTTCATGATCAAGGTTAGGGATTTCAAACTAAAGAGGTAATAGAAGTAGGGAAACAAAGAAAGCCAATTTCCAAGAAGAGAAGGAATGTTTCAAGGAGAAAAGAACCTTGAAGAAGATACACAAACAAAGGAAGAAAATTGAGGACACTTTCACTGGCATTTATGATAAGTGCATCTTAGTTTGGAACAGCTCAGGAGATGGTGGAGGGATGTCTACACTCCAATTAATGAAGGTCTAGTTACTGAACATCATCTAGATGATGTTGCAAGCTATATTGTAGTAATTGATAGGTATCTAACAAATAGGGCTGATTGGGATGGTGTAGTAAAGAAAGCAAGAGATGACATCAAGTCTCTTGAGAGGAAGATTAGGGTTTTTCCTATGCCACCTATTGCCGAATTGGATAGGGTATTATTGGCAGTGCATGGTGAAGTGCAACATGCCAAAGACAAGGATGGGAAGTAGTTATATAGGGCTACATTGAATTTTGTGCTTCAAATTATTCACATGCATTGGATCAAGTTTTGAGACCCCAGGCTGACTTGGATGAAATGGGTGCAAATTGCACATTTCATGTTGTTTTTGAATATCTTTCGGGGGCCGACCTATTATGTTGCATTTATTATTGTAAACCCTATTTGGGCCGACCCATCTTGGGGGATTCTCTATAAATTGAGCATGATTCCTCACTTGTAAGATGATAGAGTAGCATATAGAAGAGTAGAATAGTGGAAAGTTAGAAGATTTCACATTTTGAGCAAATTGTAATTAGGGTTTATCTTCAAGCAAGTGCTATAACGGAAGACTGGAATTGTTGCCTTTTTGGGTGACTTAATATAAGAAGGGATATTGTGACTTGGTATATTTCTTGTGTTGAGTTTTATCTGTCATGGTTCTTGTTATTCTATCTTTAAAATTTCTTAAGCCTATTTTTAGAAGGTTTGATGATGTTTAGAGTTTTATGTTTGAAGTGTTTGCAATGATCTCTAGTCCATACTTTTTGTAATTAGCTGATTGTTAGCTACTTTGCAAAGTTAGCCTGGACTTAAAATTGTGCTTAGTTCAATTATGAATGTTTGTTCATCTCAATTTCAGTAGGGTTGTTTTGAATAAATATGCATGATTTTAAAATCTGTAACACCTTAGAAGATTGCACTATTTCTATAAGATTGCAGATTTATCTGGGTTGAACAGAAAGTAGTTTATGAGGGATCGGTCCATTTTGAGCATCTTATCTTTTTCATTTTCAATCTTAGGGTTAGAATTAGTCTTAGAATTATCTCTAAAACCTTTATCTTTTGTTATTTCTTTATTATGTAGGTTAAATTTAGGGTTTGAAGTATCAACTTATTGTTAGATCTGATACATTCACATCTAGTATTTTCTTGTAGTAAGGCCCCTTTGTGATTACCAACATTTTCACATTATCTCTAAGTTACTTTGTTTACATTGTCAAGACCTGACATTAGAGACCTTGGGGTTATCTCTTTCCCCATAGAGATTTACCTTTCAAGAGAGATAGGATATCATGTTCTGTTTGAGTTGTTGTTGTGCAGAAAACACCATCAAGAGGGAGTTAACTAGGCTCAATAATTTAGGGGGAGAAAAACATAGTATGAAATTGTCAAGGGTGACAATTTATGACACTACATTTAGCCACCAATTTAGTTAGAGTATTAAATTAAACTCAAACTCACACCAAAGTAGAAAATCTATGTCAAGAGGGGCTTGATTGTCTAAATGTTGAAGATATGGGATGACAAAGGATTTAGGAGTGCACAAGACCCCAGGATCCAAGATCCCATGTCAAACCAAGATAAGGAAAAAGGGACAGACATGTATGAAATGCAACAAGACAACATACACAAGCATACATGATGTCAAAATAAAATGCAAAAAGCCAGTATGGATAATCATGAGCTAAGATGATGTGTTATACTAGGATCCACACAAAAGGTGTTCATGACTCACACAATAGAAAATTCCATTATTTTATAGGTGAATCACCAGCCAAAAGGAAACATGAGCTAGTGATGTCTAATATTTACTAGATCAACCCCAAAGACAAGGTAGCCAAATGAGAAACATACTAGGTCTAGTGAATTCCAATATTCACTGGGTGTGTACCCATGACAAACTAGTGAAATTGGAAACACACTAGGTCTAGTGAAGTTCGATATTCACTAGGTGTGCACCCATTAACAACCATATCGAGAGTTATAGTCCTTGATAACTTTTATAAGGTGCCACAAAATGATCAATATCCTATGCCAACACAACACTAAGTTCAATGTGTGTGAACAAAGTGAAGAAAAAATGCTAATGTCAATGCACCACTATATCCAATGCATATGAATAAAGTGAAGAAAATAATGTCAATGTATGCCCCCACCTTAAATAAATTATAAAACACCATGTTGTGTGCAATTGCTTTAAGGTAGAAGAATGATAGATGCCATGTGATAAAAGGTCATGAGAGCCTATTTGGAAAGCCCTATACCGATGATATTTTTCTAAATAAAGTTGCCTCATCATAAGGGATTGCCCCCAAATTAAATGTAATAAAAAAAATAGAATATAAGAACATAAGGGATCCACAGATTTAGGCTTAGTATACATCTTTTCTATAGTGATATAATAGAGCTCAAAACTCACATAATTCCACAAATACTCATGGAAGAATGAACACAATGGACGAATGCCATTGAGAGAAAACTAACAAAATTTTGGGTCAATATTGAGGAGGCATAAATCCCCCAACGATTTGCATCATCCCCGAAATGAAAGCACAAGACAAAGATTTTTTTTAACAATATATAGAAGAATAGATATACACAGAATAATATCACAATAGGATCATTTTTTGTATCCTTGCACTAATGGAGCAACAAGGATCATCCAAAGAAAACTCACAAATACAAGGCACACCAAGTAGCACAACATGGGAGATGACATAACATACAAGAAAACACAAAGAACACATGTAAAATAAACATAAAGGAGTACCACACATGCGAGAAAACCTAAAGAAAGTTGTCTACATCCCAAAATTTCTCATCATATAGGGAAAGTAGAGAAATAGGTAAAGGGACTACTATAAGTGTTGTACTAGGAGAATCTATAGGTTCAACACATGGTGGATCATTCTCATCAAAAGGATCATTGCAATTGCCCACATCTAAATTCATAGTATTTAAAAATAAAACATTAAGCTCATTATCAATTTGTTCATCAATTTTAGCAATTTTATCTTCATCATCCAATTTAATCACAATAGGAGGTTTTATAACAATAGCGATTGTATGTTCTTGTTTCATTTCTTGTTTTAGTCCCATATCTTGTTTTGGTGAAAGTTATAATTCTTCTTGAGTTGCTTGCATAGGTGTTTGATTATCATGTACTATTTTATTCTTTTCTTCCAATTGATGAGTGATAGAAGGACGCCTATGCCAACACTCTTTAGAATTTTGGTTTATTCTTAAATGATTTTCAATTTGTGATGAGGTAGGAGAAATTTTATCGATCATTGGTCTCCTTTCTTCCCTTAAGAGAGGAACTGAAGGAACTACTAAGGGTTGGGAAACCACTATCTCTTTAGGTTTATACACTTTTTTTACCTTTTGAGGAACAAAAGGAATCATTCAATTATCTCTTAGTCTTTTATATTTTCATATGTTGAAAATAATCTCCACCCTTAAAGCATTCCATATATGATTAAATTTATTGATAATGCAAGGAAAAACTCCCAAAAGAAGCAAATAAAAAGAAAAATAGTCCACTTGAAAAAGATTGAAAGGAAAGATGAATCCAATTCCAAAGCTTTTGGTCATGAGGGAAAATCCATAAGAGGTTCTTAATAGACTCCAACTACCCACATAATGGACAATGCGATCATCAAATTTCCATATGAACTAATCGTGACCCCATCGATAAGTCTTAGAAAATAATTTACAACATGTGAAATGAGCCAATTCAAGTTCTAGAACTTCAAACCAAACAATGAGAAATCAATCATACCAAACCAAGACTAGAAATTGCAAATGCCATCTCTAGCTTAAACTAGGCATCATGGGTAATTGTGAAGAAATATAATGGTATCCATGCTGAGGTGTGTAATTACAAAATGTAGTGTTAAGAACCCACTTCAATTATTTTCATCAAGGATTGGAAGATTGAATTCCAATTTTGTGAACCATATCAATTGGAATAGCTCGTATAGCAGTGTCAAGACTCTCATAGTGCTCATTAGTAAGGTGAAACTTAGCCTTAGTCTCATTCCATGACACGCGACTAATAGAATTTCTAGAGAATAAATCTCGTGGGAATTAGATACCTTTCTTTTGAAATTATAAGGCACTAACCCATGACAATCAAGCTAAGAGGAAACCCTGATCTTGTAGAAGAGGGGACCCCTAAATTTTCTATTGGTTAACAGAAATATCATCCCAAAATACAAAGGAATTCCAAATAAGCCAAGTTTTAATAGTTTTACAAGCATGCCATATACTTTTAGCCACCATAGTGCACTCAATGTGAACCAAATCAGTCATGGTGAGAAGGGTTTGAGAACAAATATCCTTCTAGGAAGGCTAATTAATTGGATAGCTAAAGGAAATTCAATGCCAAAGAAGAAATTTCTAGGCTTCATTATCAATGAGGGAACAAATAATCCATTTGACACAAAGAGCTAGAAAAATTTCTTGGGTGGATAAAAGCCACAAAAATCAAAAATCACAAGGGAGACAACAAAAGTCCCAACCAACCTAGTAAAAAACCTTGTGATTATTGGAAGAATCCCAAATAAATTCACAAAGAAGCTTCTCCAATTTTATGTAAGAGGTGTTCAAAGGGTCACAACACAAGGAATAATAAACATGAGTGGTAGTAGGGATTTTCAAGAAAAATTGAAATTTCCCTACTAGGGAAAGTGGATTCATGACTTAAGTAAGCTTCTTTTTAATTATGGAAAGGATCGGATGCCATAAGGCCACTTGAGAATCTTGTAAATAAAATAGAATTCCTAGAAATATGAATATTTCACCATCACCAATCCGATTCTAGATAAAATATTAAAGCTAGGTCAGCATAAGAAATATTGATTGATAGTAACACTAATTCTTGTGTCACTGAATAGTTGAGCCAAAGATGCAACAAAAGATTTCCAAATAGTTGAAGGAATTATTGATATTTTTCTCCTCTTTAATGAGAGAAATAATTCATCAACAAAGCAACCACTGACAAGTTGGGATGATGAATTAGGAAAGTTAATACCTTAGACTAATCCTTAGGAGATAAAATGAGCCTGAAGATATCCAAATACTTTAGTAGTAAGAACATGGATTGAAGGGGCTAGAGGGAAGCCCTAGAGAATGGAGAAAAAAAGCTCAAAAGTGTTAGACTAGAAAAAATTAATAATAATACAAGTATAAGAACTGGAAAAATCATGCTAATCAAATGAATAAAATATGGTCCAAATCCCAAAGCATGACAAGAATAAAAGGCTAGTCAATACAATCATAAGCTTTGGAAAAATAAATTTTAAAAAAGGGCATTCTATTGGAAGAATCGAGCTCATTCCATGCCTTCCCAAACCACAATAATACTATCAAACATATATCTATATTTATGAAGCATATTTTTTCAATACAAATAATATGAGGAAGAAGATGACATACCTTCAAATCCAGAGATTTGGTAATTCAATGAAAGTGCTAAAGAAGAGTATATGATCCTTTCAAGTTCAACATAATAGACTCAAGATGAATTTTTGAGATCCTAATTTTGTTATCCATAAGTTGGTTTCATTCAAAAAATGGGGTAAATGAATGTGTTGTTGATTTCAATAATAGGTTTCTACTGATAATTAGAGAAGTGCCTCGTTTGATGCCAAATGAATCAATTTAATTGGTCCTATACTATGGAGCATTTTATGAAAATCCAAGATATTTCCTTGAAGAGATCTTCTGCTAAATATTCCAATAAAGCTAATGTGAAGAGTTTAAGATCAGGTTTAAGTCCATAAAGAAGGACCCTAACTATTAAAGATAAACATGGAAATATCATAGGGGCAATGAAATACCTATCATATAGGGTTCTAAGAAATGAGAAGGGACTACCTTCCAACAACACTTCCATGCAATTAAATAAATTTTAAAGACTACATAATAAGTACTAAAATCATGATTGGTCTAAAATAATAAGATATAATGAAAAAAATGATTACCAAATATTTAAACCAAGGACAAATAAAAGCACATGCTTGATCCCCTAAGAAAGGATCAAATGAATCTATAGGATGACTCATCTTGGTGTGATATGTCTTATTTTTTATTCCAAAATTATATATTGTTGTAATAACACCCATAGAAGAGAAGTAATTCCTAAATGAAAATGGTGTACCTTAATATTATAAAGATGATTATATGGACCAACTTGATCTTTATGAAGGGAATGAATCATTAAATTCTAACAAAGTGAAACATAGAAAAAGTTTATCCTAGGTCCTAAGTGCTTAAAAAAGTAGGATACAAGGAATTTTCCTAGGGTTTCATTAAGATGGATATCAACAAGGTGCATTTATTAAATTTCAACCATGAAGGTCAGCCAATCAGACCTAGATCTCCATCAATTAGGGGGATTGAAATTATTTGGAATTTATTTTCCTTCACTAACTTAATTAGACTATGTTCCCTAATACTAAAATTGTAAGAATCCGATAACTAATAAACAAAAATAGTTAATTACAGGTAGATCTAGGAAGTGAAGATGACTATGTACCTATCACCAGAAATTGGATCTGAGTGTTGTAGTAGGACTAGGTTTCCCTAGGGTGAATGTATCTTTGTATGGAACTTATGCTCTATTTTTTGGGTCCTGTGACGTTGGATAAAAGATTTAGATTCCCACCTAAAAATTTGTTGAAACACTCTCAGATATTTCTGTAACTGAGTTTTAGTGAGTTGAAAATATCTAGAGTTTCAAATGCAACAATGAAGAATTTAGTCTCAAGCCCACTTCAATCCTCTCCAAACCTAGAATTTTCACATTCAAAGAGAGGGAATGGGATGTTCCATTTATAGGGTTTCCTTAGTCAATTTTTGTGTAGGTGTTTCCACTTCCAAAATGGAAGTGTTAATAATAAATGGATAAATGGATACGAAGGAATGAAAAAATCACAAAATGCTGCAACTCACCACCCTTCAATGGCTTCCTTGAAGCACTGAATCCATACAATTCACCTCAAGGTCTTGGATCTTGCTTGCTTTATTTTATTGAATACTTTGGAGACATACAAAAGGGGTTAGCCTTCACAAAACAATGATAAAATGATAACATCAACTCACATACACTTTGAAAAGATGCTTGGATCTTGAATTGTTGTAAGAATGCTCTAAAAATGCTACTCTTGACTTGTTCTTTATAATAGTAATTTATCTTAATGCTCACCTATTGCTAGATGGGTTTCAAATGATGCAATAATTAGGTATTTATACACTATTACTCTAATTTCCTAGAAATTAGATCTCAATCGCTGATATTTGCAAGTTGAATTTTGAATGTTAAATAGCCACTCCGACATGCCCACATGCCCACATGCCCAAAATTGGGTCTTTAATAAGGGGGACCCATTTTCCCTTGGGCGAATGAGTTCTAGCCTAATTCTCTAATACATTAAGTGTCAGGGGAAACATATGAGTTGGATGCACATTTATTCGATGCTTACTATTTACTAAAAAGTGGTATAAATTAGCTTCGAAATGCATAATTTTAAGAAATTATGGGGTGAATTAGGCTCAATAATTTAAGGGGAGAAAAAAATAGTGTGAAATTGTCAAGGGTGATAATTTATGATGCTACATTTAGCCCCCACTTTAGTGAGAGTTTGAAATTACTCTCAAACTCACACTAAAGTAGAAAAATATGTCAAGAGAGGTTCAATTACACAAATATTGAAGAGATAGGATGAATAAGGATCTAGGGGGAGTGCACAAGCTCATAGGATCTAAGATCCCATGGCCAACCAACATAAGCACGAATGAACACACACATACATATGGTATGCAACAAGATAACATATACAAACATAGATGTTGAAAAATATGAAGCATACACGATGAGAAAACATGGCACATGATGGAAAATAAAGATGACAACGAAATAAAAAAAACACAATGTGAACATGATGTAAACATGAAGAAGAAACATAAAAGATGCACACAAAACACAAGGTTATTCATAAAATATTTGAGTTGGTAAGGTAAAGTGACCCCAATCTTAAATTGTCTCAAATACCAAACATCATCCATTAAATAAATGTTAGCTCACATGAGGGATAGCAAGTTGTGTCATACCACATCACTCATGAAGCACATCAATCCACTAGAAATAAATGTGGTTATGCTAGGTGGCCATGTTAAAAGCTATTCATGACTCACACAATAGCAAAGTCTGATATTTTTTGGGTGAATCACAAACTGGAAGGCACATAGACTAGTGACAACCACTTTTCACTAGGTGAGTCCCCCAAAAAAGGTAGAATAATGAGAAACACACTAGGTCTATTGAGGAATTTTTTTTACTAGGTTTATACCCATAACCATGCTGAGTTATACTCCCTGATAACTCTGAAAAGGTGCTACAAAAGTATCAAAATTCTATGTCAACACCTCACTATATTCAACTCCCATGGACAAAGTGAAGCAAAAATACCAAACTCACCTCAAGGGGTGAAAAAAAATCATCTCAAGGGGTGGATAAAACTCACTTCAAGGGGTGAAAAAATGACAATAGTATAAGTCTACAAACTCAATGGATGTTATATCAACACCACCACAAGAGATAAATTACAAAAATAACAAAGGGGCTTTTCTCAATACATGAAAGTTCACACATTAGGGAATATCACACCTAACATCACCACCAAAAGAGGAAAAGTCATGGAAAAATAAATTCATGCCTTAGAGAATACTAGTCATAGAATTACCACCAAGGAGAACACCAAATGCAAAGAGAGGTCACACTCTTGAGGGATATCAGGACCAATATCACCACCAAAGAGACACTCATAGATCAAGAAGGCCATACTTTGATTGATAAGGTCACACTTCTTAGGAGATGTATGTTATCATAACTAAGAAGGGACTATTCCTATGAAAATAATGAGTGGGGGACTATATGAACCCCTTAAAATGTTAGTGTACTTTCTACACTAACATTTTAACGAGATAAAGAGGGATCCCTTTCTACAAGGAATGCACCTAACACAAGGCTACCTAACCCCTTGGCCCCCAAGTGTAGGGACAAAGATGAGCCAAAAAATGGATGATGATATGCTACTCCTTGCAAAATAAAATATGATTGAATAAAACTACGTTTATACCCCCATATATTGTAGTGAGTATGTTATGATACTACAACTACCACATGAGAAAAAGCATCAACTAATGCTATTGATTAAGTGGAAATATTTGTGATGTTTTTGTTATTTTTGAAGGAAAATAGCCAAGACCTCTTGTTGTTTCTTGTGTGTTAGGTTTTATGGGAACATGAATGACTTGTTCTTTTACACCACATCCTTTCCATTATAGCCAAGTTGTTTCAAAATTTCATAACCTCTTCCATAAATTTCTTCCATTTCTTTCAAAGAAGGTGGTTTTTCATGATCATCTTCATCTTCATCATAAGTGGATGTGTAATTTGTGTTTTCCTATTCTATGAAATTGGATGTTTTTTATGACTCAGTGATAGATTGTGTTGATACCACTACTACTTCTTTCTCCTTTGATTTTGATTGTATAAGCTTGTACTCCCCCATGAATGTAGGTGTAAAATCTAATGATTCCCAATCATCAACTAAAAACTGTCATGGATGGAAGGCTCTCATCTTTGTCCTTGACTTGTAAAGGTTCTAATTTTTTAGTTTGTGCTAATGCTCAAAGAGGATTTTTCGTTCTAGTTTTATTTTGTAAACAATTTTCATATTTTGGATTAGATTTTATCGTGTAAACATTATTATTGTATATGTACTTCATTGAATGATGAAGTGTTGAAAACACTCTATTCATTTCATGAATCTATGGTCTACCCAAGAAAAGATTATATGAAATATCATGAGGCATGGTATGGATAGGAGTTTGTAAGGTAACTTTACCAAATTTGATAGGTAATGTTATCACACCAAGCGGCTTGCTTTGCATTTTATCAAAACCTTTGATTGACAAATCATCGAGTTGAATTAAAGTTTTGTCAACTTTAATTTTGTCCAATAGATTTACACTCCAAACATTAATCCTTGAAATGTTTTCTATAAGCTCATGTCTAATCCCAACCTTATTAATAATAGTCATTATCATCAAAGAATCATTTTGTTTTTGTGTTTCCAAAGGGGGTAACTCATTTTGATGAAAGATAATGTCCAAATTAGGTGCATTCATATTCTCAATCAAAGATGCCACCTCATTTAGTTGCACACTAGGAGGGATCACAAATTTTTTCAAAGAAATTTGAAGCATGACATGGTAAGCAAGTGACGTTTGAATTAAATCCCACAAGGAGATTCTAGCAAGAGTGTTACATAGTTGTTCAACACGATCAAATTATTTACCACTATGTTGCAGATTGTTAGGTGTAGGTGAGAGGTATGGTTGAGGCAATGGGATGGAAGTTGGTGTTTTTTTTGGCTCCTTATTGTTTCTAGTGTTATATGTGTGAGCTACAATTTGATAGCTTGGTTGTTGCGACACATGATTAATAGTAAGATATTTTTTAAAATTTAGGATAGAATCTATAGGTTTAGGAGGTCCGATAATGAGAGGAGACTTAGGAGGTCCAATAATTAGAGGAATTTTTGGAGGTACTAAAGGAGCTTTAGGAGGTACAATAATTAGAGGACTCTTAGGAGGTCCAAAATGAGTTTTCAGAGATCCAATAATTAGAGGACTCTTAGGAGGTTGAAAAGGAGTTTAAGGAGGTCCAATAATTAAAGGAGACCTAATATTCACTTGTGTGTTCATAAAATCAACATATTTTGCTTCTTGTTAATTATCTTCTATTGATAGGGAATCTAGGATGAACTTAGCACCTTTGACTAAGAAATCCATCTTACTATATTTTGAATGTATCAATGATGTCATCTTCTTATGCCATAATATCTTACCAAGTGGGAGAAGAATTGGGAGAGGGACAAACAAGATTTTGATGACTCTTAATGATTGTATCTTCTAACACCAAGATAGCTTCATCACAAGTAAGAGAGGTATCAAGAGAAAGAAAACTATGATTTTCATGATTGGAAATGACTGAATCCTCTTTTCCAATAATATGTTTCCAAGTAGGAGAGGTAGGGGGAGAAACAAATAGGATTATTATGACACTCAGTGATTGGATCCTCTAACACCAAGATACCTTATTCACAAGAAGGTGAGGTAATGGGAGAATAAAAACTATTATTGTCATGAGTGTCCATGATTGTATCTTTTGGCACAAAAAAATTATCACAAGTGGGAGAGATATTGGGAGATGAATGAGGATTAGACAAAGTTATATTAAGAAATGTGTCCATGATTTCATTCTCTTGTGCCAAGATACTCTCACAATTAGGAGATATTTTATGAAAATGACTAACATGTTTATCAATGATTTCATTTTGCTTCCTTATATTTTTCTCATAAGTCGGGATCAAGCCATGTGTTACCATATGAAAAGCTCATCTTTAAAAAGGAAACATGTTGTTACTTGCCTTATGCATAAAATGGTCAAAATCAACTAGTTTTGTAAATAAAATTTAAAACAGACATCAAACCTAGATAGAGGACACTAAGAGAGGTATTTCCACATAATTTTAAGCCCAACAAATATGTAAACTCCAAAATCCCAAATTTACAAATCAAACACTTGCACATGTACATTTCATATCTTATAATGCTTTTATATCTATCCTACATATCCATGGATTCAATTTTGCACCAGATCTACTCAAGCAAGGGTTACAATAAAATTTGGGAGCTCACTCCTCCCATAACCATGAAATCTATAATACCACTTGTTAGGAAATAATGCATCATACAACATTTATTAATCCACTTTCTACATAACCCCATGAGAGAAAGTATGTATATAAGCTTACAAAATAATCACAATGCATATATCAAATACAGAAGCCACAAGATAACATAATATATACCTTGAAAAAATCCTCAAGAAATAAAGATGCAACCTCCAAAAATATCCATACTCCATCTATTATTCAATAAAAAAATAATACATGCACTTAAAAAGTGACCATGAATACTTCAGAAACACCAAGCATCTCCAATGCATCACCCATGTGTCCAAGCATGAATCCACACATCCCATGCCATGCTTCATATATGTGCTTCTCAAAAAGAGTCAATAATGACAACCCACTCACCCAACCAACCTTAACCACTAAAAATGTGTTTTCTTTTATAGATACAAGCTCACATAAATACAACCAAGTGGTAAGATAAAACTATGTGCTACAAAACTATGTGAACACAAAACCATTGAACCCTCACTTTATATTTGGTACTATGTTTTCACTTTATTAAATGTTTTCTCCAATATTAAATTATTATCTTATGTCTCTCACCTATAAAATAATAAAGCCAATATTACAATACAACTTTAAAAGTAGTCCCCAATAATTATCTATTGTGGTTAAACTCACCTCATAGATGTACCAGAGATAAATAGTTATTTAATTACAATATTATAATATAACATTTTATGGACTGATGTACACAAAAAAATCCCAACAAGAAGGAATGTAACTACAAAGATCATTTTTTCCACATACAATTCAACTAAAGAGAACAAATATTGTAAAGAGGGGGAATGGTACTAATGAGATTGTTTACTCAAAACTAAAAGTACTTCAAACTTGGGTGAATACATGGTTCATTTGGAATGTTGTTGTACAATTGGTTATAGGGGAGTTCTAAGTAAAAAACATTGTGCCAAACTAAGAGAGTAGGAAAAATGGTTCCTTTTAGTTGATTGTGGCTCAACCTAAGTATCTAAAGATGGGAAAGTTAGCCTAGTTGAGGGGGAATGTGATAATTGATAGAAAATTTGAAGATCAAGAAATCGAAGAGAGAAGAGATTTTCGAGAAGAGAAGACATGGTGTTGTCCAAATTTATTTGAGATAAGTTTACCATGGAGCTTCTTCTGTAATATATTTCATTTAAGATTTTAGTGTATGAGCCAAAATGGTATTGGGATAGATGTTGTACCAGATAATCCTAGTACTTCAAGTCTATGAGTAGTAAGCATTGAATTCCCATGTTATCATTTGTTTACCCATGTGAGTGAGTTCTAACTAAAGAAAGATGGATTCTTTTAAACACTAGTTATGAAATATGGGTGAATGTAAGACTAAACATAAACTAGACATCTAAAATACAAAATCATATTAGATATTTTATAATTAAATCTTTGTAATTTGAAATAATTTGATGTTGTGATGTTTAATAAAATTCAAATTTGTCCTAAATGATTTTTAGTGCCTTACAAAGATGATTCAACACTAGTGATTAAAATTAAATTTCAAAACAATATTCTATGAA